>JANAVB010009595.1:2459670-3002170 GCA_029216955.1 Iris pallida
AAAAAAAATGCTGGAATTAAATCAAAATCATATTACTTACTCGTCAGGTCTATCATCGGCAAAAATATAGTCGTAATAACTCGAAGAACCACTAGTACAATTGCTAGGCTTCGAGGTTGAACCCCTTGTTAAACTTTTCGATGGTGTGACCGGATGTAAATTTCCACGCATTCTTTTAGAAGAACTGCTAAAGTCAGTTTCTTCTGTAGGGACAATGCGAGCATTCGGTCCAATGCTTTACTACGAGACTGTAGCTCCACGTCCTCCTCATCGGAAGAAGATTCAACGGAAACCACCTTCACATTATTAAATGCTCCAGATGAAGATGCCTTCTTCAAAGCTGAAGATTCTTCAATCTTCTCAAAACGCCGAGATAAATTCATTTGTTCAATTTCTAATGAACAAAGCTTAGAATTGATCTTTATAACATCAGCTGAAATCATCGACAGATGTTCTTCAATCTTGTGCAACATACGCGGAATAAAAGTTTCATTTAGAGCTGGCAACCAATCTTCTACGTCTTCTACATTTCCCACCACACGAGTAGACATCTTGAGAACAAAAAAAACTATTGTATTTCAGAAAACTATTCTATGTATTTTAGAATGAATAATAGTACTATGAAACAAGAAAACTATTGTATATATAGCAAGAGAGAAGTACAAAAAGTGAGAAAGATGGAAAGACAAATAAATTTCGAGACTAGCAAACAATCTACTAGCCGTTTGATTGAGGAGGGCTCGAGGAAGAATCTACTAGCCGTTTGATTGAGGAGGGCTCGAGGAAGATTCTACTAGCCATTTGAAAAATACAAAAGGTTATCATGATCAACTTCAATTAAGAAACTCTATAAGAGGTTTAATTCCGCATGATTGAAGAACTCGACGAAGTCAGCCGCGAACCAGAACTTCTTCTTCTTTCCTTCTTCATCTCCGTTTCTCCTTCCACCACCACCACCATGGCCTGTAGCTTTATAACAAAAATATTAAATTGTTAGATGAAACAAAAAAACTAATTATGAAAAGTTTACTAAATCAAAATCAAACATAACACAAATTCATAGAAAACATGAGATTAAAGATGAAAGTGCCACAGAAGCAACACCACAATTTTATAACAACTAAGTAGACTCTGCTAAGCAATAACTAAAATTAGGGATTGTGTCCTCCTTGGATTTAATTTACACAAAGAAGAGATTTGAGAGAACGAGATTTTGTCGGCTTCCTAAATGTACCATTCTCCGTCCTAAATGTACAATTCTCTATCCTAAATGTACTATTCTTCGTCCATTCGCCGTATTAAAAGCAAAGAGAATGGTTATTCTTCGTGTTAAAAGCAAATAGAATGGCCATAATCCGTCCATTCGCCGTATTCACCGTCCATTTGCTGTATTAAAAGCAAAGAGAATGGCCATTTGCCGTATTCTCCGTCCATTTCTCCATCCTAAATGTACCACTCTCCGTCCTAAATTTACTATTCTCCGTCCATTCGCCGTATTAAAAGCAAAGAGAATGGCCATTCTCCGTGTTAAAAGCAAAGAGAATGGACATTTTTCGTCCATTCGCCGTATTCACCGTCCATTCGCCGTATTAAAAGCAAAGAGAATGGCCATTCGCCGTATTCTCCGTCCATTCTTCATCCTAAATGTACCATTCTCCGTCCTAAATGTACCATTCTTCGTCCATTCGCCGTATTAAAAGCAAAGAGAATGCCATTCTCCGTGTTAAAAGCAAAGAGAATGGCCATTCTCCGTCCAAAAAAATATTCTCTTCAAAAATATTATCATTAGAAAAGTAAAAAAATAGTCCGCCCGATCTCAGAAGCAGGTTTCCCCAGTTCACCACCACCACCATGACATGTAGCTTTATTAACAAAATATTAAATCGTTAAATAAAAAATAAAATTTCTGACAATGGCATGGGCAGTAAAATTAGAGCGGCACTGCTGGTACTTCTTCTTGTTCGAGGAGGTCTCGACGACGTCCGACGCGAAGCGGACCGATTCTTCTCGGCGCAGCTGGTACTCCTCGTTGTTCTAGGAGGGCTCGACGACGTTCGACGCGATCCGAACCGATTCTTATTTCCTTCTTCATCTCCGTTTCTCTTTCCACCACCACCACCACTACCATGGCCTGTAACCAAAAAAAAAATTAAGGTTCAGATTAAATTGGATGGACTTTCGAGAGAGTAAATATGAGTTAATTTAGGGTGTTCATTGAAAAAATTAAAGTGAAGAATGACCTGCTAAAGCAAGTTACCAACAGTTCAAAAGTCTAAATCAGCATTAAATGATGTATCCTGCATTATTTAATCTGAATTTAATCTGGACCGTTGGATGAACATCCAACGGTCCATATTTTGGATGTATCGGTACATCCCAAAAGGGTGGATGTATTGTAGAATTTTCCATATAATATATATATATATATATATATATATATATATATATATATATATATATATTTTTAGTTACCAACAGTTCAAAAGTCTAAATCAGCATTAAATGATGTATCCTGCATTATTTAATCTGAATTTAATCTGGACCGTTGGATGAACATCTAACGGTCCATATTTTGGATGTATCGGTACATCCTAAAAGGGTGGATGTATTGTAGAATTTTCCATATAATATATATATATATATATATATATATATATATATATATATATATATATATATATATATATTTATATATATATATTTTATATATATATTTTATATATATATAAATATATATATATATATATATATATATATATATATATATATATATATATATATATATATATATATATATATTCATGAAAAACAAGTGATCCATGGATCACTCCTGGATTGCTCCTTATATATACTAGTCTACATGTACGTGCTTTGTACGTATTTCAATTAGAATATCATAAGGTCAGCTACCGTCTTTCCCAGGTGACTATTCATGTGTGTGTGTTTTCTTTTACAATGCCAAGGAATTCGAAGTACGAATTTTATTCTTTTTTTAAATTTTCTATTCAAAATAATAACATTTGAAAAATGGTAAGGACAAAAAAAATTATTACCATTGGAACATTGGAACACATGAAAAGTTGTATGGAAAGATGAGACTTCATAGCATGCAAAATTTATTTTGACTTTTAAATATAATGACATGCAAGTTGACTTAATAACATCATGTTTATAAAATACTCAAGGGTATTTTGGGAATTCAAAAGTTTTACCACTAAATTTTTCTATTATATATACTAGCATATGTGCACGTGCCTTGCACGTATTTTAATATTTCTTAATTAGTTTAGGAAGACTCTTTAGGAAGACCAAAGGGTAGTCTTCCTAATTACTAAGTTATCCTTATTAAAATTAATGAACTATTTTTAATTAGTATAAGTATGTAAGGGTATTTTCGGAATTCAAAAGTTTCACCATCTAAGTTTTTCTATTATATATATATATATATATATATATATATATATATATATATATATATATATATATATATTTTATATATATATATATATATATATATATATATATATATATATATCAGCGGGACACGGAATCCATGGATCACTTGTTTTTCATTTGCTCGATATCCAGGGATATTTTGCATCCACAACTGACCAAGATGGGTTTGACAGCTGGAACAAGCGACAGCATAGAAGGAGCAATCCAGAAGATTCGAGATCACAAAGGCAGCATGGTTTCGAGAAGCTTGTGCTAGGCTGACCTCCGCTGTCTGGCATATATGAAAGGAGCAGGACAGTAGGGTGTTAGAATTTATTGTCTTTTTATTCTTTTGAAATCTGCAAAAAAGTAAAATTTGAAAGTCGGGTTATCGGCCTCCAGAGAAGTCGCGCACGTAGCACTGTCCTAAGAGTTAATCATTGTCTCTAACAACTTTTTTAACGACTTTCTATGCTATAATTGTTAAAAATATTGCACTACTGTTAACAGTTTCATTGGTTAACGGCTTTTTACATTTCTTAACAACTTTTACCATTTCGAAAAGCTAAGGTTAACGTGATGTCTACTCTTTTTTTCCCATTTAGTGTACAATCTTTTTACCATTTATTGTCTACATTTACTGTTAACAAAATTATAAGTAGCCTTATTTAACAAAAAATTGCTACTGTTTTCATCGAGCAAATGCTACTGTTATTCATTTAACAATTGTCTCATTTAAATGTATTCCACTGTTAACGAATATTGTTTCTTACTAAATTTCGTATATTATTGTTAGACAATATTCTTATATAGCTCTCCTCATATAAGTAGCATTGTTAAATTATTATTTAGCAAATCTTGGTTAGCTATTATTAAAGAAATTGTTTAATACTTGTCATACTAGTAACTGATTGATTGTCACTTGTTAAATAATATATGTTACTTCGTAGGACAAATACTTTAGTGTCATTGCTTTAATCTTTTTTTATTTTAAAAATTGATCATTTTCATAAACATTATTGAATAAACTTTGTGACGTCACTAGTCTTGGATTATTAAATTATTTAAATTTAGGAAAAAGAAAATAGTTATTGATTTTGCAAAAAAATTTAATTCTTAACTTTTAAGAGTAGAGATTTGTTTGGGAACAAGCCGAAAGGGCCCTTCTGCCAATAAGACGTAAATTGTCTAAGTGACGGGTACTTAAGTGTTCCTAGTGAACTTCCGCTTGCTGGGTCGGCTCCTACAGCTAACCCAATCTTATCAAAACTTGAAAAGACTAAAGTTTTTAAGGGTTGATTATCAAGATCATTCAAACTATTATTCTACAATAATATTCATTCTTATTGAATAATATAATTTCTGCAGACCTTTAGAAATCATGGCTGTCAAGGAAGGACCTTTACTGCCAAACCTTCAAATTCAATGGCACCTACATCAAGAGGTGGCAGAGAAAAATGATGTTTTGGCTTACCACTTTAGGTCTAATTTTTGCTCTTGATGGGTCCACGCCCATCACAAACGATTCTGGCGAAATTGAGTCTGACATAGGGGTAACCAAGTCCTCCTCTTCCTCCAAACCGAAGATTCCTAAGGAAATAGACTACCACTGTTTACACAGAACCTCAAGCACTATATCTGAGTCTCTTTATGACATATTTTTTGAATATAAAAGTGCTAAAGAACTGTGGGATGCTTTGAAAGATAAATATGGTTATGATGATGCTGGAATTGAAAGATTCAATTCCTCTACATTCAACAGATATGCCATGGTAGATAATAAACCTATCAATGACTAAATTCATGAATTCCAATAACACCTTAGGCATGTTCAAGCCAAGGGAACATTCTTTCTACTGAGCATAAAATAGGATACTTGATAGACAAACTTTCTCATTCTTGGTCTAATGTGGCAAATAATCTCCTCCATCTACAAGAAACTATTACATACCCTCAAGCTCTAAAGCTACTTAGAACAGAAGAAGAGTTTAGGTTAAAATCCAAAGCTAGGTCTAATTCTAAAGTTATGGTAAACATTGTAGAAAATCATGGCAAATCCAAGTTAAATCACCATCTCAAATCTAAGAAAAACTCCATAAAAAGAAGCAGAGTTTTCAATTACATCACCAAAACCCTCACTACCAAAACTCTCATCACCAACATCCTCAGAAACCTAAAAACTTTGGTCAGACTTAGGAGCATAGAAGATTTTGTTTTGTGTGTGGTAAAACAAATCATACGGCCTTCAACTGCTTCCATAAGAAGAAAGAACCTGTTAAGACCTCATTCAAAGGAAAAGGCAAGCCAGAGGCTAATATGATTCTGAATGGATCTTCTAGCTCATTCAGGTTTGTAAGCTATCAACTTGTAGCCAATATCTCTTACCATTCTGATGATTAGTGGTTAGATTTCGGAGCTAATCTTTACGTTTCATTTGATCGCTCCTGTTTTTTAAACTATCAGGAATCTGGTGGAGGAGACGTGACCCTAGGAGATGGCTCAACGACACAGATTGTAGGAAGATAAAGAATAGATCTGAAGATGACATCAGAAAAAATGTACCTCTCCATGATGTGCTTCATGTGCCGTCAGTTAGGAGGAATCTAGTTAGTGGATCTCTACTTGTAGTCTCAGGATACAAGATTGTAATGGAGGCTAATAAAGTAGTTTTTTTTCTAAGAATAACTTATTTATAGGAATTTTTTTGTAAAGGATGGTCTTTTTATTTTAAGTACTATGAATAAAATTTTAAATCCTTCTTTTGTTGTTACAAATATTGAATCCTCCAATATCTGGCATGGCAGACTAGGTTATGTAAATTTAGAATCTATTAAAAAAATAATAAATTTAGATTTGATTCCTAAGACAATTATTGATGATAAACGCAAATATGAGATTTGTGTTCAAGTCTAACATATTAGACTACCTTTCAAATCTGTCCAAAGGGATTTTGAACTTCTAGAACAAGTCCATAGTGACGTTTGTGATTCCAAAAGGGTCTCAACCCGAGGTGGTAGAAAATACTTTGTCACTTTATAGATGACCATTCAAAGTATTGTTACACCTACCTTCTTAAGACAAATATGAAGTTCAAGACAGATTCAAGATCTACAAGTCTGAAGCTGAGAACCAGTTAGATAGAAAAGATTAAGATTTTTAGATCAGATCGTGGTGGAGAATATACTTCAAATAAAATGACTAACTTTTGTGAAGAACGTAGAATTATTCATGAGGTAATTGCTCCTTATTCACTACATTCCAATAGAGTTACTGAAAGAAAGAATCACACTCTATTAAACATAGTAAATACAACGCTTCTCAGTTCAGGTACCTCTGATAATCTTTGGAAAGAAGCCTTATTGTCAGCCTATTATATCCTTAATAGGATATCCAGTAAGACTAATGATAAGACACCATATGAATTATGGAAAAGCCGATCTCTTAGGATTAATTATCTAAAGGTTTGGGGATGTCTAGCTAAGATAGAAATTCTTGAACCCAAAAAGAGGAAGATAGGACCTAAGATTGTAGATACTGTGCTTATAGGATATGCCCTAGATAGTAATGCCAATATATTTCTTGTAACTCATTCTGAAGTAAATAAAATCTCTAGTAATACAATTGTAGAAGCTAGAGATGTAATTTACTTTGAGAATATATTCCATTTAAGAATAGGACTTCATCATCTTCCTCCAACCCTTCTTTTACTCCATCTACGAGTTCACATGTTAAAATATCAAGTTTTCAACCAGAACAAAATATAGAACCTAGAAGGAGTAAAAGAGAAAAAATTAAAATGAATTTAGGGGAAATTTTTTTCACATTTTTGATAGAGAGTGATACCTCAACTTACGAAGAAGCCATATCTTCTCCTAATGTCCCTTTTTGGAAAGAAGCTATCAATAATGAGTGTAACTCCATTATGAAAAATAATACTTTATTTTTAGCAGACATACCATTAGGTAGTAAACCCATAGGTTGTAAATGAATCTTTAAAAAAAACTTAGAGCCGATAATACCAAAGAGAAATACAAGGCTAGACTAGTAGCCAAATGTTTTAGCTAGAAAAAAGGATTAGATTATATTGATACCTACTCTCCTGTAGCTAGGACCACTTCTATTAGAACCCTCCTTGTCTTAGCTTCCATTCATGATATACTGATCAATCAAATGGATGTAAAGACAATATTTCTAAATGGAGATTTAGAGGAAGAAATATATATGGAGCAACCTGAAGGTTTTATTGCTAAAGGTCAAGAAAAGAAGGTCTGTAGATTAATAAAATCTCTTTATGGTCTAAAAGAAGCTTCCAAGTAATGGTACAACAAATCGGATAAAGTCATTTTAGAATTTGGTTTTGTGCCAAATAAATATGACAAATGTTTGTCTTCTAAAAATACAAATAAAAGTTGTATCATCTTATGCTTGTATATTGATGATATCCTTATTCTAGAACCTTTACTGGAATTGATAAATAATACTAAGAATTATTTATCTAACCAGTTTGATATGAAAGACCTAGGTGAAGCAAACTTGATCCTTGGAATGCAAGTGTCCAAATGCAAAGAGGGCTAGAATATATCCTTAGCACATTCAATTGAAAAAATACTAAAAAAGTTTGAGTATCTTGACAAGAAACATGCCCTTACTCCTTATGACAATAATGTTGTTCTCCAGAAGAATAAAGGATCACGTATATAACAACGTAGATATTCACAAATGATAGGGTCCCTTATGTATATAACAAATAGGACCAGACCTGATATTGCATTTCTATTGGAAGACTAAGTAGATATACTAGTAATCCAAGCCAGTCATATTGGACTGCATTGGACAGAGTATTCAGATATCATAAGGGTACTCTAGATTATAAACTTTATTATACTAGACACCCTGATATCAAAGAAGGTTTCTCATATGTAAATTAGGTAACTGATTCACATGATGTAAAATTCACTACTGGATATATTTTTACCCTACCAGGAGCTGCAATCTCCTGGGATCATGTAAACAAACTATCATAGCTAGAAGTACAATGGACTCTGAGATGATAGTGTTGGACACTACTTGTACAGAAACCCAATAGTTTAGAAATCTTATTATGCATATTAATGTTACTGTTTATCATGTTCCTACAATTTCTATAAACTATGATAATAAATCTGTTATACAACTACTAAAGCATGATTCTGTGAATGCTAAGATGAACATGCACCTGCAGCTGCGCTTCAAATTGATAAAGAGCCTATTAGGCAAATATGTGGTTCTTGACTATATAAATGTCAGAAAAAAAATCTTACAGACCACTTGACGAAGGGTTTGTCTAGGATATTGATCCTAGAATCATCGAGGGGGATGGGGTCAAGCCTATAGTTTAGTGATCACCAATAGTGGCAACCCAACTGAGTCTGATTGGAGATCCCAAGAAACCAGTTCAATGGGTAGGAACAAGCTGGACTAGGTGACTATTATGGAACACTGACCCTGAGATTAAATCATCGTAAAAAATTAATGCCCAAGAGGCTGTACATGAGTACAAGGATACCCCATCCCTATAGTGACAGTGTTCATGTGTGATATGGTTAAGGTGAGTTTTAACTCTTAATAAGTCTAAGTATAATATACAGTATTGATTCCTATCACCAACCCTTGCGAATTTTCTATATGAGAGGTCGTGAAGGCCACGACTATTGGATATAGCGATCCTATAAAACTCTCATGAATATATAATAGTGCATATGGCTAACCAAACGTGCCACCCAATAGACCCAAGTACCTCTAGCGTACTATGTGTAATATTTTCTAAATCTGGTTCAAGAAGACTAATTCAAGGCGTAGTCCATCAAGCTCTTCTTTAGATAAAGATAATAGTCACTACGTGAGATTCAAGGGTGTAGTCCATCTCATTTATGCATAGTATACAACTGCCCAGAAATTCTTTTATTCTTTTATTCTTTTCTTTCTTTCTATTACCTTCGAACTTGACCTTTGGGGGGGGAATGTTGGTTGTATGTGCAACTTTGAGCAAAAGCTCAAGTTCAAAGTTTTAGTCCCACATCGGCTGTGGACTTGGGGGATTGTATTTATATTACTTTTCTTTCATTTGCTTCATTGAAGTCTTGTGTGGGTGCCCTATGGGCCGCAAGTACGCCGTCGCCGTCGCCCGATCTAGCTCGGTTCGGTTTAATTCGATGCGCGTAATGGGTGTAGGTACATTTTCACATCTGCGGGCCGAATGCCAATTCAATTTCCTCTTCGGGTTCGAGCGGAGATCCTAAAATATTTTTGGTCCTTTTTTATTTTTTCTGACAGTTACAACCCTTTAATTCTGTAACATTGGACACATTTAAACCTGTCCAGGTTCTTTGAACCACGTTTTTTTCATTTGATTTTCTTTGTAAAGTTCGAATTTAATGGTCCTCATAAACGTCTGACCTTAACGTCCGAATTAATTTCCTTTTATTTTTTGTCCGTTGGAAGAGCACCCAACAACCTATAAATTAAGATTATTCTCTTCCTTTCAACTAGACAAAAAATCACTCAAAAAAACTCTCTTAAATTCTCGTCTGAATCGCTGCTGTTTCTTCGTTCTTGCTCCGAATAGAGTTAAGTCAAAGATCACTCTCTCTCTACGTTTTGTGCAACAAAAAGACACCGGTAGAGCGAGAATTTTACCTCTAGGATCGTTCAGATCAAATCTGCACATAGACCCGGATTAACTCTTAGGGCAGTGCTACGTGCACGACTTCCCCGGAGGCCGGTGACCTGACTTTTAAATTTTATTTTCTTGCATATTTCAAAAGAAGAAAAGACAATAAATTCTAACAGTTCACGGGCTCCAGCATGGTGACCATAGGGATAGTGCATAACGTAGAACATAATGTCAGCGGAATGGGGACTACTGATTAGGCAGGAGAAGAATGTAACACAAAAGTTTTTATTAATAAAGTAGCTGGTTCCACACACACACACACACACACACACACACACACATATATATATATATATATATATATTTTTTTTTTTTTTTTTTTTACATATATATATATATATATATATATATATATATATATATATATATATATATATATATATATAAACTTCCATAGCATATATTCATATCAAAGATGCAAAATGTCGAAGCCTACATCCCTAAAAAATGATCATTTCTGGCACACACACACACACACACACACACACACACACACACACATATATATATATATATATATACGGAGGCGCACCGATATATATATATATATATATATATATATATATATATATATATATATATATATATATATATATATATATATATATATATATATATATATACGGAGGCGCACCGGTAAGACCGCTGACACTTGTGGGTGAGGGCACGGGTTCGAGCCCTCACTCCCACGGAGGCAGCATGGTAGCGTTATCCACAAAGCTTGGTTTTTAATATATATATATATATATATATATATATATATATATATATATATATATATATATATATATATATATATATATATATATATATATATATATATATATAATTTGAGGTACTTAATATATATATATATATATATATATATATATATATATATATATATTAAGTACCTCAAATTTTTCTTCCGCAGGCATGGTCTCCCCATCCCCTTTCTCCCCGTCGGAATGGAGCTCTCTCCGGCGGATATAGCCGCCGCCAGCTCTCCCCGTCTCCTCCATGTCTCGCCCTCCTCCGTCTTTCCCTCCGTTGTGGCTTGTAGTCGCGGCAGCTGCGCAGGGATACCAGATCTCAGCGTCGACCCACGCTCGCCGGCGTCCTCCGAGGCGCGCTCGGGACTGTCCCCGTCCTCCTCCTCCTTCCCCCCGACCTCGCGTCGCCCCGCCGCCCGCGCTCCCCCACCCTCCTCCCCCTCCCCCTCCGTCTCAGCGCCCAGGATGGACCGATGATCACCTTAGGCTGATTGATCGCAGTCGCGTGGCCTCGTCCGCCGCTCCTGCTGCCCTTTTCCTCCCCCGCCCCGGCTGCAGCTCCGTCGCCCGCGCAGGCTGCGGATCCGGCAGCCTCCGCCCGGAAGGACTGCCCCCTCCTTCCCTCCGCCCCCGCCTCGGGGCTCGTTGCTCACTCTGACCCCCTCCCGCCCTCGGGAGCCGGGGCGCTCGTTGCCCTCTTGGGACGCTGGTCTGCTCGAGGCTCCAGCTGTCCACTGTCCCTCCTCGGGACCTGTACGTGGTGCTGGGGAGCTCGAGACCCCTTTGGGTGCTGGGCAGCTCGTGGCTCCAGCTGTCCCTGGCCCCCCCTCGGGGTATTTGCTCATATTTGGCACAGTCCAGGATCTCTTGCGCAGTCCAGAGGGGCCCCCACCCCCTGATGGCGCTTCTCTTGTACGCAGTCCAGAGGGCCCCCCTGATGGTGATCCTCCTGTGCGCAGTCCAGAGGGCCCCCCTGAAGGCGCGTCTCCTGTGCGCAGTCATGAGGGCCCCCCTGCTGGTGCTTCTCTTGTGCGCAATCCTGGCATTGGCGCTCTTCCCAGTACGGGCCCCCCACCTTGCGCTCCCCAGGCCAAGGACCACCTCGTGCGCAGTCTGAGTGCACCCCCCCGCATCCGGTTGGCGCATCCCGCCGAGGCCTCCTCCCCCCCTTGGCGCCTTTTGGCCTCCCTTCCCCTCGCCTGCTCGCGCCACCCGGGGTCTCTCCCTCCCGCTCTTCTGCGCCCCTTGGTGCTTCCCCTCACAGCCTCTTGGGCCCCCTTAGGGTTTCTCCCCCATGCTCTTCGGCGTAACCCGGGCCTGCGCATTCTGGGGCTCCTTTCGTGTCTGCGCAGTCTGGCGCTACCCCTTTGGTTCAGCCCCCTGCCTCGTCCCTCCCCGACTCCGCGGACGACGTCTCTTACGCCGAGGACCTTAGGCCGGATTGGAGGCCCCGCTCTCCTGCAGCTTCGGCAAAGATTCTCCTCACGGACCTTGACTTCCCACCTCCTTCCGATGGTGCTCCCATCCGGGTTCCCTTCGCCTCGTTTGAGATCCATTCCCTATCCTCCTCCCTTTTCAAGTCGTTCATTCTTAAATTCGGTTCCGGATGCCCGAAGATCCCTATTGTCTCGGCTACGGTCGCAGGATGGGGCCTCTCCGCTGACTTCCGGGTAGCCCCTCTCAACCCCAAGCATATGCTCCTCCACCACTCTTCCGAATCGGACTTCGCGATTGTGCGGGCTAAAGGCACTATCAGAATGGGCTCACAGATCGCTAAAGTGGTCTCTCCCGATTTCAACCCAAATTTGACTCAACTATCATCTCTACCTGGATCACCCTCCCCAACCTCCCCCTGGTCTGCTTCCCCGCAGCCGCACTCAAACGTATCGCCAGCTCCTTCGGGACCTTGGTTGCCATTGCGGAAGAAACTCGCAACCTCTCCAAGTGCAACTACGCGAAGATCTGCGTGGAGTTAGACCTTTCTAACGACCCACCCAAACTCATAGAGATCGAGCTCGGAGACACATCCCACAGTCAGGAGCTGATTTACAACAACAACATTATCTTCAGTAAACACTGTCAGATGAGTGGACATCTCATGCAGCACTGCTTCCGCGCTCATCTCGAACTAAAGAAGAATATCCCCCGCACCCCACGTGCGACCACTGCTCAAAATCACCACGTCACCACTACCCACAAATCGAATCCCGTTCCCCCTTCAGAGCGATGGTCAGACTCCCCCCACCCTCCGACGAATGCCACTACCAGTCGGGCTATCGTCCCTTTCAATCCCTCCTCCCTCGTACTCCACAATTCGTTCGAACTCCTCTCAGGCACCCCCTCTGATGAAGCTTCCAAAGAGCTCTGCATTCCCCCTCATCACCAACGGTCAACAAGATTCCCCCAAGAATAGCGGGCACCCAAACACCGACCACACCCAGACCACCCAAACTCAACCTGAGATCACCTCACCTCCCTCCCTAGAGGCCTACCATCCTACCATACATCCAAATAACTGCTCACTACAACCGAGAAAGGTCTCATCGGTTAGCAGCTCAGAGCAGTTTGAGGCTATTCGGACAGACCCAGAACCTCCTACTCCCACTGAGGTCGCTCTGACCTCTCACACCCACATCCTAACCGGCAGATTCTGGCAGGCCAAGGAAGCAGGGTTTCTAGATCGCAACAACCCCTTTTGCGCTCTGGAAGATCAGAACCACGACTCACTCATCGACGCGGTCGCTGAAGAGAGCAGTGATCAAGATCGGCCAACCATCAAATCAGGAAGTAACGGACCCACTTCCGTACCAACCAAGAGAAATACTTCAAAGAAGAACAAAAACAAACAAAAGCAGATGACGGCTAGGACTACCAGGTCCGCCTCGAAGCTCAACCATCCACCCCCCTTCTCCATCTGATGACTAACATCATCTCCTGGAATGTCAGAGGTCTCGGGAATAAATCGACCATGAACAGAATTTTCAGCCTCAAGAAGATTCACCGTATTGACCTCCTTATCATTATCGAACCTAAAATCCTGCAAAAAAGACTTAAAGCCACTCAACTAAAGTTAGGCTTCCCGTACGCCATCGCGGGCGGGAACGACATCTGGATTTTTCTTGCTCAAGACTTCCAATTTGGCACTATCCATGATTCCCCCCAAGCTCTTACTTGCTGGGTTGAACACCTGGATCTCATGTCCCGCTCCGTCATCTCTGCTATTCATGGCAGTTGCGACATCCCCAAGCGCCGACAGCTCTGGGCAGACCTCTTGAGGATTCTTCCGCTGGGTCTGCCGTGGCTTTGCATCGGAGATTTCAACACGGTTGCCTGTATCGAGGAGAAGTCCGGCGGTCGTCCCCCCTCCAAGCGAGCTATGGATGATTTTAACAACTTTATCTTTCACGGGAACCTCACCCCTATGCCCTTCCTAGGCAGCGCTTTCACCTGGTGCAACATGCAAGAAGGCCGCAGGCAACAGTATTTCCGACTCGATCGGGCGCTGATCAACGACGGATGGTCCGACATGGGCCTGATCACCAATCTTTTCTACCTCAACTCCATCGAATCGGATTATTTCCCCCTTCTTGTTCAAATTAGAAGCAATCAATCCGGGAACAAGAAAGATTTCCGCTTCCTCAACTTTTGGTGACATCACCCTCAATTTCAGAATATTGTTGCTTCGGCTTGGAGTTTCGTCTCGGACATTGACCCCATGACCCAGATGGCGTCCAACCTCAAAGCCACTCGCAAGGCCCTATCGGCATGGAGCAAAGAGGCATACGGCGAATTCTTTCAGGCCATTCGCGAGACGGAGGACGACGTCACTCGTACGGAGTCTACTTTTACCATCTCCAACTCCTCGGAGAACCGCTCATCCCTAAACCTAGCCAGAGCTATTCTTAAATCTAGGCTGAAAGTGGAGAATGAATTTTGGAAGCAAAAAGCCAGATTGACCTGGGACACCGTTGGTGACCGCAACTCCAAGTTCTTCCATGCTTGTGTCAAAGGACATAGGAACAAATTAAAATTACACAGGATCCTTGACGACAATGGCAACCTTATCGAAGACCAGGCCGGGATCCAGGTCGCAGTCGTGAACTTCTTCTCCAGCCTATTCACCAAGGAGCGGGTCGTTAGAGATGAGATCCTTTTGTCGGTCATCCCCTCCCTAATCACCGAGCATGACAACGAGACTTTGCTGGCTGCCATTGATGAGGTGGAAGTCAAAGCTGCGGTCTAGTCCATTAACGAGCAAAGTGCTCCGGGGCCTAACGGCTTCAACGGTGTCTTCTTTAGAGATTGCTGGGAAATCATTAAAAAGGACCTTGTCGAAGTCACTATTACCTTTCTTCAAGGGGCCAGATACCCTAACTCCATCTCCTGCGCCAACATCATCCTTATCCCAAAAAAAGACAATCCGAAATCCTTCAAAGACTTTCGTCCGATCAGCCTCTGCACCTTCACCAACAAGATCATATCCAAGATCATCGCCAATCGGATGTCTGATCTCCTCCCCAAGATCATTTCCGAGGAGCAGAGCGGGTTTGTTAGAGGCCGCAATATTACTGACAACATCCTTCTTGCGCAAGAGATGATCACGTGCATGAAGTTCCCATCGAGGGAGGAACGTCGCCATCAAACTTGACATGGAAAAAGCATATGACCGCCTAGACTGGCAATTCATAATCTGGGTGCTCAGGGCCTTTGGCTTCTCCGAAACTTGGATTGACATCGTCTTCAGATCTATCAACAATGCGTGGTTCTCCACCGTGATCAACGGCCAGGCGACGGACTTCTTCCGTTCTACCCGCGGGATGAGACAGGGAGACCCGCTCTCTTCTACCATTTTCATCATAGCGGCCGAAGCTCTCAGCAGAAGCCTCAACAGCATGCTCGGCACGCTCGATTTCAATCACTTCCACACAACCACCGGTTGCCCTCTTATCACTCACCTGGCTTACGCGGACGATATCCTCATCTTCTCCTCTGGAGACAGCGGTTCGATTGAGGTCGTTTTGAGCACGATTGCCAGATACACTAGATGCTCGGGTCAGCGTGTTAACAACAACAAGAGCGTCATCTACACTTATCACAAAGCAGACAGAACACACTCTACCCTGCTTGCCAACAAGACTTCTTTCAGAATGGCATACCCCCTTCATTTACCTCGGCTGCCCGCTGGTGTACGGCAGGGCCAACTCCGGTATATACGATCACCTAGCTGACAAGATCCGCAAACTCATCTTCGGTTGGCACAACGCTACCCTATCCCCAGGAGGTAAAATGATTCCCATTAAACACGTTTTATCGTCCATCCCGATGTACATTCTGGCCGTCTGCTCCCCCCCTAAGAAGGTGCTCCTTTCTCTCGAATCTCTCTTCGCCAAGTTCTTCTGGGGTCAGAGCGACGGCATAGACAAACATCACTGGGCCGGTTGGGAGACGATTGCAAAACCCACTGGAGAAGGTGGTCTAGGCTTCTGCAGACTCGTCCACATCGTGGATGCTTGCTCCTTAAAACTTTGGTGGAAGTTACGCACCGAGACCTCCTTATGGGCGAAGTTCATGAGAGCTAGATACTCTAGATTCTCCCATCTTTCGGAGGCTAACACTAACAACAGATCCTCATCTTCTTGGCGCCGCATCACTCGGGGCCGTACCACCGCTGAACCTCTGATCCGTCTTCAGTTGGGGGACGACAGCTTCCTGGCCTGTCGGGAGAGGTGGTTAGGAGCAGAAATCATTCAGCCCAACATTCTTACTCCTCAGGGGCATCAGAGACCTTTGGGAGGGCAGTCCCGATTGGAATTGGAGGAAGGTCAGAGATTGGTTTGGTCATCCGGCGGCCACCAGGCTTCGTGCTACGAATTTGCGAATCTCCAACACGCCCGACACTTGGAGATGGTCCTCTAACCCTAGCGGGACTTTCAGTTTGGCTTCCGCCAGACGTATTGCCAGAGGCAGCGGGATGCCGAACATGGTATACGCCATATTTTGGCAGGCTTGCATCCCCATCAAATGGTCCATCCTCATCTGGCGTGCTCTTCGCCGCAAGATTCCGACGGACGACATTATCAGTTCTTGGGGATTCAGCCTCGCCTCCAGATGCCACTGCTGCGAGGAGCACAATTTGGAATCTGCCGAGCACGTCCTTCTTTCGGGGGAGCTGGCCGTAGGCACTTGGGCCCAACTTCATCAGAGGCTTAATGTGGATCAACCGACCGGGGGCTTCTACGATCTCTTGGCCTCCTGGTCCCGTTCCCACGGGCATCAGATCGTAGCAGCCGCTGGCATTTGGATTCTTTGGAAGGACAGGAACAAGTTCCGTTACGAAGGACACCAACTTCCCCCTCCTCAGCTGTTCAGAGAAGTCATCAGACAATGCTTCAAAGTGAGGAGGCGCTGCTCCCATGTCTCTAACTTGTTCTGGGAGACCCTAGCCTAGGCCGCTTCTTTCCTCCTTCTTGTTGGGTTGCGTGTGCACTCCGCGACTCTTGTTATTGATTTTTTGGCCGCCTCCGCGCGCTTACTTGTATAGGCTTCGTCATTTTGCGCCTATGTTATCAATAAAAGTTTGCTTTCCTTAAAAAAAATAAAAAATTAAAAAAAATTAAAAAATATATATATATAAGTACCTACACCATTTTGTTGCACAAATATTTGGCACTTAATTAGCTAGTTTATATATACTACCCCAATTGAATCGCAAATCAACCAAAAATACAACTGAAAACATAATTAATAGAAAAAAGCTATTTTTCCCATAGATGGGCTGGCCCGCTTGCCGCGTGGCCGCTCCCCATTGGCTCCCCTTATACACGGGTCCCACGCCGGTTGCCCTACTAATGTGACCGCGATACATGACGGACGGACGGACTGGCCCGCAGGCGGACAATTTAACAGGGTATATATATATATATATATATATATATATATATATAATGAAAGCGACATATATATAAGAAGAAGAAAAGGTTACAGTGGTTGATTGTAAGGAGCAAAAACCCTCACAAATCCCACCCCAAAAGCACAAGCAAAACTACACACATAATGCAACCCCCACCTCCAACTAAACCAATCAAAACTCAAATGAATATATATCTATACTATTATATAATCCAAATACTTAGGGGTATTTGGATTATATAGATATTTAGATAAATTATATTTATGTTAGGGTAACAAAGTCATTTATATCCTACTAATTTAAAATTTATTTTTAATTGGAAACGGTTTGTAACCTCCTCCTCCTCTCTTACGATACATTTTGTTTCAGTCTCTCTAAACTTCCCTTTTATTAACAGAGTAAAAACTTTCACCATTTTCATGTCTCTCATAACCAAAAACTCTATTGTTACCTATTTTTATTTCTCATCTCTGCATACATTGCTGCTAGAATACCAACTCTAGACCTATTTTCATAGAGAAGGAGAAAAATGTTTGGAGGCATAGCACGCGGTCGGATCATGGATGAGGAATGCTTGGCGCAAGAATCATCCCAATGTAAGTAAATCTTCTTTCTTCATCTCTCTTTCTAGATTGTTTTTTTAGATGATGGTGATTTGATAGTTACAATTGTGGTTTTTGGTGATTAGGGTAGATGGCTCTGTCAATGGACTATACTGAAAAAATTAGGGGTAATACTACTTCCTCTATCTCTCTTTTCTCTCTCTCTCTCTCTCACACACACACATTATTTCTTGAAATTAATGTTGTCTAATGAAATTAATACGTATGTATACGTATGTTTAGTTTAACATGTACCTGATAGTGTGGCAGAGAGGATTTTTGAATAAAAATAATAAATATTTCAATTATAATAATAAACAAGAAAACATATGTTATGTATCTGATTGAATGGTGGAGGAATTTTTTGGAATAAAAATAATAAATATTTAATTTATGTTAATTGAAGAAGAAAATTTATTCTGTCACATATTTAGTTCTTCATTTTTGTCTAACTATAGTATAGTTTGTAATCCATCATTTGTGTTACATGATGATCATCATCTTTATGTATTTTATTTTTGTGACTATATGTTGGACTATCATGGAATTTATTATATTCACATAAACATAAGTTTAACTTATTAAATTTACTGGATTGTTTTTTGAATTTTTTTTTTGAAACTCGATATATTCTTAGCATTAATGGGTTAAAAATAATTAACCTCTCAACATTCTCTTATTCTCTTCATAATTAAATTATTACATAAAATTATTAATTACGTTAGATTATTTAAATTAATTAATACTCTCTTATCAGCTTTGATTATTTAAATTAATGATAAAATAACATTTTTAAACTAAGATTATATTACTTAAATATAACGATAAGATAAAATTTAAATATAATTTTACTTAGATTATTTAAAAAGATTTAAAAATTATATTAATGATAAGATAACATTTTTGACCATATGAAATAAATATATATTACTTTAGTTTAAAACCTATTTTAAATATAAGTTGATAAGAGTATCAATTAATTGACTATAGTTTAGCTTATGAATTGGATTCTAAATTAGAAAATATTATGCTTTGAATCTGTAAGGATTTCAATTAAAAAAAATTACTAAATGATATGAGAGAATTTTTGAAGTTCCATATCTTCTCTATGCAATTGTATTAGTTTATATTAATGATAGGATTATTGCACATGTAATGCATTTGACACGTATTGTAATGAAATTAAAAATAATGCCTTATACACACAACGTGTGTATATATATATATATATATATATATATATATATATATATATATATATATATATATATATATATATATATATATATATATATATATATATAGGGGGTCCCCTATCTTGGCATCTCCACCCCCCTCGCTCACCGGGATATGGTGGCAGGGCTGGCCGGTTGGCCTGCCGGGGGCGGCGCCCTTCACGTGTTTCGTCCCCCTCAGAACACCCCCCTCCTCCTCCACTGGGTGGCCGCAGTGGAGCTTCCCTCCACCCCTCATCGCCGGCTTCCCGTCGGGGGGTTTCCCTCACACCCTACTCCCCCCTCCAACCCCATCGTCGTCCTCGGCGTCCCCGACGCAACTGGGCAAGGCGCGGCCCCAAGCCGGCCACCGCTCCGAACGTTGAGTCCCCACCCTCTCCGACTCCCCCAGCCCCCCACCCGCTGCGCCGCCGCCACCCTCCTCGCCAACGCCTTCTCTGCTCTCTCTGCAGTGGCCTCCCGCGAGCGAGGCAGGGCCCGACCCCTCCGGTGGCTCTTATTCTGGAGCGCATCCGGCGCCTCCTCCTCCAGTCGCCACCGCGTCGACGCCGGCGTCCCCCATCCGCCCGGCGCTCTCTCCCCACTTTGTCGCTCTTCTCTCGTGGCCCGCCCCTCCTACCACGGCGGCGCCCCCAACCCCAAAGCCGGCCGCCTTTCTCTCTCTTGCGTGGCCGACGCCCTTTTCTGGCTCCATGCGGCCCCGGACCGGCCCGCGCCCCCGTCACCCCAGCCCTGACGACGCTCTCTCAGGCACCGGTGGCCCCCCCTCATGGGCCATGGTGGCCGTGCAGCGACCTCAGTTCTCGTTCCCCTCTCCGTCCTCCGCGCCGTGGTCATCGGTGAGCTCCGCCCCCGTCCTGGCCTCCTCTCCGGCGTGGGTTGACGGAACATCCTCGCCGGCGGCGCTGCCCTCAGCGTCTGCCCCTCGCTACGAGCTTCGAAGCTCCTTCCGCCGCTCACAGGTAGACCCCCCGCCCCCTAGGGTTTCGGCCGCGGCCCCTCCCTCTGCGGCGTATCCGTGCTTCTCCTCCCCTCGGACGCCCCGAACCACCTCCTTCCGCCCGGTGAAAGACCAAACCCCCCCGGAGATCGTTCCCCCTCTCAGCTCATCCGGATCGGCGCTCCTCGCCGGGGCTGGCCCCCCTCCCGGCCTCTCGCCGGCGCTCCCGCCTCCGGGAACCGCGCTGGAGGGGCCCGAGGAACCCCGAGCCACGCTCCAGTGCCCTCGGGAAGCCAATCGGACATGACCCGTCATGCAGTGGGCCCTCCCCACGTGGGTCTGGATCTCGTGTCCCGCGCGCCTGTCCCCTCGAGACCCGCGCTGGATTGCCCGCCCTCCCCTTTCGAATTTTGAATGCACTTTCTAAATTCGGATTCCTTCTCTTCCTGGATTAAAAAAAAAATTCACGGCCGCGAGCCGTCACCCCCAACCATGCCACACTCCCCCTCTTTTCCATATTTTGTATTTAGGTGTTGAAATTTCAAAATTTCTGTTTTTAAAATTTCGAAACCTCAACTTCTGTTATTTCGAAATGCCCTTTTCGAAATCTCAGTTTTGTCCATCCGATTTTTCAAAATTTCGGTTCTGAAATTTCGGAATCTCGTTTCTGATCCTTCTTAGATTTCCTACCGTGTATATCAGGGCCCCTTTTGTGTGTTTTCGGTCCTGCAAAATATATATATATATATAAAAAAAAAAAAAATATATATATATATATATATATATATATAGGGGGGGTGAAAAAAAAATATATATATATAGGGGGGGTGTGTGTATGTCTATATATATATATATATATATATGACCCTCTAGCCTAGTGGTAGTTTTGAGGCATGCAGTCCAAGTGGTCAGGAGATCGTTATGAGCTGCCGTCTGGACTAACTTTGCTTAATAATTAACTAGTAAAGTAGTAAACCTAAAATCAATTAACAGCCACACATAAAAATCACAAGCAACAATTAAATAACCGCCCACAATTAATTCATTTGTCGTCTTATATTCTCTTCCTCTCCTCAGTTTCCTTTTCCGTCCGAGAAAATAAAAAGTTGCCCCCTCTATTTCTTTGATGGCGATTCTTCTCCCCAAGTCCAACGTTAATTCATTCTATTTTATTTTGTTTATAATTGAAGCATGTCTAATTATTTTTTTCCATCTTCACCCTTTCTTCTCAGTTTTCTCCTATTTTGCTCGGGCTATCTTCCTTCGTTTTGAACTTGAACAACCAAGATTAATATAATTTACTGGTATGAATATTACTTTTTACTGTTTTATTTATGAAATTTAGAATGTTCGTACTCCTTCTTAAATTTTTTAACTAGATTATATTACATTTATAAGCAAATTATCACTACCAGGAACCCATTTGTTGTTTGCAATTATGTATTGTTCATTGAACTTTATTTAGATTTGATGGTCATAACACAACATAAGAACAAGAAAATTATTTCTACGGACAAAAGATATTTGAAATAAATTTTGTCTGCTTTATAGAATACCTATATGACAATTTTTTTTAGTGCTGTAACAAAGTTTCAGAATAGTGGTTTAAATATTTGTTTTGTTGATCTATTTATATATTTATTGTTCAGATTTTTTTCATACTTTTGTTTTAACTTCTAATGATGATTGTATTGGGGAGGCTCTGGAACCATGTGAAGAAGGCCAATGCCAAGAATTTTCTAGGACATGTGCACTAAATATGTTGTTTGACTCAAACTTAGTTTCATACTATATACACACACAAGTGGCTTAATATCTTTCAAGAAAGAGGGCTGATGATTGCAGCTAAAGGATTCAAAAATTTGCAGGCCCATAACGCGACTATGTCAAGCTCTTTCGGCTTGGGCTTGGGTAGTAGCTGCAAGAAACAATGTTTTGAGAATTTGCTATGCAGCTAGTATGAGATCAATAACTAGCTAGGTCCAATGATTTTTACTCGTTGACATCTCCTAGCTCCTTCATTTAGCTTATGTCATATGTGGGCGTGTAATTTTGTTGTCGTATGTACCTGTTCCATTGTACAAGATTACAATCATATAAACTCTTCTCTTCTTGATTAATTAGCTACATTTACTAATGAATCAAGAAGCTAGGCTGAAGGAATCTCACAGTACAGAGGGGCGGGCCGATGATGTTTGAACCATGCTAGGCTGAAGGACAATAATATGTGGATTCTCATGATCGACGTGGATTGTATATAGTTTGAGCCATATATGCTTGAAGTCAGATGTTGGACAATGCTCCCTCCAAGAGACTCCTTTTTCCTTCCACCTGCAAATGTAGTACGTACTTGCAAACTAATGGGAGTAGGTCTCTTAGCTAGCCAGCCTCTGGGATTAATAAAGAGGAGTGCATGTAGTGTATTCTTATTCTACATTCAGCACTGAATGGATTAGTGGTGGCATCCGATCCAAGGATATGGGAACTAGACCATTATTAAGAATGTCCGACTTATCCAATTATATGCTTCTTCTCCAGTCCAGTCCAGTCCAGTCCAGTCCAGACCCATTGTTTGTTGGACCGACTATTCTATTTACACATTGTGTACTGGTACCCCTCAAGGAAGGGCTTTGAGCATTGGCCTATCTAAATGGAATGTCACTCTACTTTGCCAAGTTGCATCAGCTTATTTAAGTTATTGGTACATGGTCGATCCTTGAGCTGGGCCGGAGCATCTCGTGCAATCTAAAAACATTCATTACTTTATTTGTTCCTTAAAATAACATATGCAACGGTTACCAATAGAGGTTCTTACTAAGACCGGGTGTTAAAGATCAATTAGAACTCCTTAGAGAATGACATAAATCAACATGGATTATTGGAGTTTATATACAAGGGGGGAAAAGCATGCTTGAAATTGGATTTGAGAAACTAATGAAATGTATGGGCTTTGACACAGTGGATGGTCTATATCTTAGCCCTTGGTTCTGATTTGTTGCGAACGTGGTGTGATCCGAACTTGAGTTAGCCCATGAAATGTGATATTTGACTGAACCCATATGCCTTAAAAGGAATTCCCATGTAGCCTGAACCAAACCAATTATCTACACCTCATGATCCCATCTCCTATCCGATATGGAACTAAATTGTTAGAGTGGGTGGGATTTCCAACCTATGTGGAGAATACCACGGAGTGCGACGAGCGTCATCTGTGTGTCGGAGAAGCTTGGGGAGTGCATCGATCGATTGGAACATATATGGCAAGCAAATATATGATTAGATTTTCATCTTTGACTTTGATCATATATTTATGATTGGATCTTTTATATATTAATTTTTCATATAATTGGACTTCTAATTTATGGCAAACCAATCATGATTAGATTTTCATTAAATATATGATTGATATATATTAAACTTTCCATATATATTAGACTCCCATATTTTCCATGTATGGTAACTCTAATTGATGCATGTAAATTGCTAAAAATAAGAGAAAAAATGTGGCAAGAGTGCTTTGCAATATTGAGAGGAAAAATGAGAGATCTACGACGTTTTCGAAGAGAGGATTGTTTCGGGTATTCTATTTTTCGTCATCTTCTTCGTGTGTCAGTGATTATTTTTCTACTCCAAGGAGTTGTGGTGATCCGTGTTGGATCAGTGAGGAGCTTGTAGGGGGAGTAATCTTTTATTCCATTAGTGGAGGTTTTTCAAGATTGGACTACGATCATCCCGTGGTTTTTTCTACAAGGATTTTTCACTTCAAAAAATTTTGTGTGTCTGCGTTTGGCTTTCTGTGTGATTTTTTTGGCATTTGGTTTTGTGTACTTTTTTCGGTTATAGTCTCTTAATTGTCAATGTAATCTTCCTAGCCATGTGTTTGACCTATGAGCATCTAATAGTGTAGTCATCCTCCTAACTGTCACTAAGCACGAAAGATACGAATTTACGGTAGAAGGAGTCAAGCAAGATGCAAATCAAGGAGGTCGAACGAGAGTTCGAAATTTGAAGTCAAGAAAGCGTGTCAAGTAGGTGGATGAGATTCTAGACTCTAATCCTACATTGCAGGCTCACATCGGTACAATTACGTAACCGAAGTGACAAACTCGACCTGCATGGGCCACCACAAAAACATGTAACGCTCCAGTCCCAAAATACGTAGGACTAGGTACGTAGACATGCCAGCTGTATACATACGAAGTACATGGGCCTCGTATGAATACAAAAACTGTAAAATGCATTGAACCAAGAGTAATCTAATCTCATCCACACAAAATAAATGAATAAAAGATATCATATAATGATAATGAATTGTCCTGATACAATATGTTGGGCGGAGACAAATCTACTACCAACAAGTAAGAAGAAAATACATGAAAAATGAAATGAGTTTGGCGGGCGAAGCGAAGACGATCTAAGTGCAATCATCCTCGAAGAAATAGAGACGATCATGACCACGGCTAGAACACCTGCAAAAGACAAGAGCACACACCTGGCGAAATAACCAGGTCCTCAGAGAGACGTAACAAGATACATAAAGAACATGTCACATAACTGAATATATATATATATATATATATATATATATATATATATATATATATATATATATATATATATATATATATATATATATACTATGTCATAAATCACAAGTATAATAAATAGACCCACTCGTAACAAGATCCAATACCTCATCATCGAAACAGTGGACTATCCCTACAACCAAACAAGGATAAGGGGTAGCACACTATGCTACGATGAGACATTGTCCCAAGCTACTAATGGGACGAGGTGATATGACATTTGACGAGGGTTACCTGACCATTCTAATGTGTTTATGCAATAAGAACAAACCTTCAACGCATGGGCACTCTAGCTCAGGAGTAGTAATCTCAGGTATGGCCCCATCAGGATACCAGGGACCTCAAAGCATAACATTTATCGAATGTCAGAGGCCAGCAGTAAATCAGGTATCAGGATCCAGGACCGTATCTCCCGCGGAGATAACCGGCAATAGGGAAGTGCATACTTGGCCCATACGTTAAGGAACTGTTCTTTCCACCCAATGCCTAACAGAGTCACATCCATGACTCATATACCTCTAATAACTGCTAAGTCTCCTAACATGCCTCTATTAGCAGTTAGCCCTGACGCATGCGCATGGGGGGTCAACCCACACGCAAGAACCTCTAAATGCTACTCATCTCACACATCATCGTGGTACAACTGTCTCAAGGTGTATGCGATACACTACACAAGTTGGTCCCTTAACTCTAGGCCCATATGCAATCAAAGGATAATAACAAAGTACATCTAATATCACTGAGCAGACAGTAAATCAAGAACTGTAAGAAATAGAAGTAAATGAACAGTGATATGTAATAAAATACAACTGAGTTTAAACAGTATAATGGCAAGGTATCTTGCCTGGTGTGTCACCTGGTGGTGCGATGTTCTTTCATGTGCCAATAGTCCAATAGCCACGATCGAGGCGTAGGGGTCCAAAATCGGAAAGGAAGTAAGGGTATGATTAGTCATGATCAGCTAAGATAATTGAAGAGAATTTGTGGAGATGAATACACGTGCTAATTTTTGAAAACTATTTTTATAATAAGTTTACGTAATTACTTGAAAATATCTTATATTTACAATTTTGAAAAAATACATTTTTATTAGCCAAATACATGTCCATCTAAATACTTGAAAAACCAAAAATAATTTTAGGCTAAAATCATTCTAAGTTCGTAATATATAAGGATTTTAGTAGAAATCTATATTTTATTAATTAGATAATATTTGAAAATACCATACAATATTATATAATCAAGAATGTATACATTAAGGGTCAATATATTTAAAATCGAGAGATATATATTTAAAACTGCATTTTTACTAATCAAGATATTATTTAGAAAAATAATTTAAAACAATTTATATCCTATGAATACTATAATAATATTTTAGGTTTAAAACTAGAATTTGCAAATTTAGATTTTTGATATTGGTAACAAAAATAACAACAGTCTTAATAATAATAATAATAATAATAATAATAATAATAATAATAATAATAACAATAAAACTCTAAAACTATACTACCACTTTCTCTATCATAAATAGTACTAATACTAATAATATATATAAAAATGATAAAGGTAATAAAAAACAATATAACAAAAAAATCTATTCCGTTCCCAATATTTCACAGTGAGAGAGAGAGGGGAAGAGAAGCTAGATGGGAAAGGAGTGGGTCCAAGAAGCTCACCATGGGGAAGGAGACCGCGCGGACGGCGCGTGCTCAAGGCTGACGATGCTCAGTTGGAGGGAGCTCGCCTCCGACACGCGATCGCCAGACGACGACGCGGGCTTGGCTATGCGACGAAGATTCGTACGTGAGTGGATCTGCACACGCGAGTTGGTGCTGTTGGGGGAGGCAGCGGGTTGCGGCAAGGCGCTGGTGGCAGCTTGATCGGAACCACGGAGGTCGGCTGATCTGGAAGGAGGAGGCGCTAGGGCGCCGGTCGAGGGCTTCACCGAGAGGTTATTGACTCGGCGGGAGCGCCGCAAGTTTAGGTTAGGTTTCTGGGTTCGGTTCTTCTTCATTTTTTTTTTTTTGCCGGAGGGGTTCAGGCGTGGGCGGATGCGTCAGGCTGGTGCAGCGGGATTCAACATGGTGGCGCCAACCGTCGAGGGCGGAGGTGACTCCATGTGTCGGTAGTGACGCGGCCGCTCGTGGAGTTGATGGAGTTTCCAGTGGGTGGCGGCCGAAATTTGGGGGAGATGGTGGTAATGGTGGTGACGAACTTTGGGGTTTGGATGGAGCCGGCGGTGGTGATGCCGTGGTTTTGCTGATGGTGGTCGATGATTATTTTGACGGTGGCGGTGGTGAGGATGACGGATCGGGACTGGAACGTCATGTGGCTGTCGATGGGGTCAGATTTGGGTTGGGTGAGCTCGTGCCGGGATTTGTCTGACACGAACGGTGGACGTCCGGGATTGTCGGACGGGGCAGAATTATGTATATGTAAAAATTTATAGCAGATGGGAAGTAAAACACGGGCACGGACACGATGCACAGGTTTGGTTGTGGAATATATGGATTATGGAGGAGTACCTCTCCTTTTATAGGAGGTGGGAATTTCCATTAGGATAAGGATTGGGATGTTTAAATTCCCCAATTAGATAGTATCATATTTAATTTAAACTTTAAATCGTTCAAATCCAAATCAAACATAAAATCTCCACTCATTTAGTTCGAATTCAAATGAAATCTTTTCTAATTTAAATTAGCATATTTAATCAAATATTAAAATCAACAAAATCTCAAGTATCATTTTCATAATTCAATAAATATAGAAAATAATTAATTTCGAATATCATGATAAATACTTAAATATTAATCATAAAATAGCTTTTATAAATAACAAAATATTTTAAATAACAACTTTCAAATTTTGTAAAATATTTGGAATATATTTCATATAAACCCAAAATTTTCAAATCACCTACTTATTTTTAAATGCGAATAAAATATCTCTTTTATAAAAATATTTATCATATTTATTTGAACATGTACTTTCCTATAAAAATAAAAATTTTGATAAAAATATTTTTCTAAAATATGTACCTCGACACATATTCGCACTCGTCGAGCAATACGAAACGCAAATCTCGCACGCTACGCAAATACAAAAAAAATGCGAACTCGTATGCGACGTGCAGATACAAAGTACAAAATAAATACTAAAAATATAAAAAAATTATAGTAGAAATTTGGGGGGTTTACATCCTACACAACTTACAAGAATTTCGTCCTCGAAATTTAGGAATAGGTAGGGTACACGAGTTTAACGATAAGAAAGTATGACCAATTTATTTGACGAGGCAAGAAAACGATATTTAACAAAATGTGCTATTAGAAGGTCATGAATTAGTTAAATTGGAAAATAATTCACGAATATGGTAATGGATGAGGGTCGCTAGCTAAGACAATCATGATAACACAATTCGAGAAATAATAAGGCATTGGGTGGATCTAAGAGAATAACTTAGGGACTTGGGAGGTATGGTTCCTTGAGAAAATATGGTCGTCTGGATTTAGGTTTGATTAAGGAAATGATTTGAATTATTCTTAAGTCTCAAGAATGATTAAAAAGTCGTGATAATGAATCTAGTATCACGAGGAGGTCGATTAACTCAAGATGGGGTTACAATCACATCGGTTGGTAACTGGCTAACTATCTTGGCAATAGACAGTGGACAACTAAGAGAATATCAAGTACGGGTGTTTATCTTTCTAAAATAGGCGAATGGCAAAAATAAAGAGTTCGAAGAAGATATTATCGAATTCGAATGAGTGGTTCAAAGACGACTAAATAAGTTCCAAAAAGAATTGCCAAAGCAGTCGCGGTTGAGACTGTAGGGCCAAGTTTAACTATATCTCCATCCACGTTGAACAATAAACAAAAAGCGAACCAAGTGCACTATGGTTGATCAGACCATAATACGTCGGTTCTGATTAGACAATGTATTAGTGGGCACCCACAATAAACATATGTCACGAACAAGCTCGATAAAGAGTAAGCTTGCAAAACTAGACTATAATAGCAAGATAAGATAGTCAAATTATAAGCAGTGGATGATGATGGAAATTAAATAGTCCAAGATCCTTTAAAATTGAGTCTTGCCCGAAGTTTGGGCCTAGACAGTCGGTTTGGTTGACTAGATAAGTTAGGGTCTACTGAATTCTATGGTCCAAGTGAACCTATCAATTGGTCTACAAAAATGTTGGTTAGGTCGTGAGGTATTCTACCCAACTTACAAGAGTTGAACTAGTAGTGTGATGGAACAATGAGTCAAGCAATCAAAATACCACAAGGTTAAGCATTTTAAGGAGAACATAATTATATCGGGTCGAACGAATTGACTCGAGGTTGAATTCCTAATTGAAGTCAAAAAATATTTTAGGTACCATGGTAATGGTTATAGTTTAGTCTTTTTTATCAGAAAGTCGTATCAAGAAAATAGAGGACAAGGAGGCGGGTTTTAGTGGGACATGATATACCTACATGAAGGTGGGCTCGCCTAGTCCTTGCATATGTAATTTGTTGGATGGAAAAGTCTAGTGTTGTGCTCCAAATATCCAAGTCACAGTAAAGGACACAAAAGAATTTAAAGTAGAAAGTGGGAGTTCATGAGATAATGATTAACGCACAAAAAATAAAAGGATCAAGTTTAAACACGAAGTAAAGATAATTCAGATTCTAGGTAAAAATAAGTTAGAAATACAGTTTCTAGAGATATGGTAGCCACTTGATGGGGTATGATCAAGGAGCAATCCAATTATTTCTCAAGTTTCAAATGGTTAGAAAGTCACGATTAAAATCTAGATTTGAGGGAATGTCGAGGGAGTCAAGATTGAAATATAACCACATGATTTTGGAGATGACTAACAACACTTGTGTATACACTACTATCATGGTCGTGGGGGATATGGCAATTAAGGTGAATCCTTCGAACTCGTTAGGGTTATCTTGGTGGCCTACCACTTAAAACTCAAATTTTCTTCGAAAAGTTTCTAATTAATTTCTCCAAAATGAACAACCATATTTGTATTTACTCCAAGCCGTTTAATTTAATCGTGATTAAGAGTGTAATCCCTTCCATAAATCTCTAAGTGAACTTTCATCACGTTACTACTAACCTTTTTCAAAATTTAACATTTTCACTCCAACTTTCAAACTCAAGAGTTCATAAATCATGAATCTATAAAATTTAAATATTACTTCATAACTTTAAACTCCAAAAGTTTCTCAAATAATCCTCGAGATAACTCCTCAGCATATCACGAGCAATCTAAAATTTACAGCTTAATATTTTAAAGCACTCATCAATCATAACTTCTATTTCTTAAGTTATTCAAACATAATCCCCACTTTTAAATGGTAAATTCCTTTAATTAATCAAAGTAACTTTTCTTATCAAACCAACTTAAACTCAATATTCAAATGATCCTATCAGTCATAATCATTATTATTATTATTATTATTTTTTCTCAAATTTGATATCCATGATCACAACTCTTCAAACCCAAAATCTACTTAGATTTGTGAATCTTAATCAAAGTGCACAATTTCAAATTTGAAATTTTTCCTCAAGAATCGTTTTCATATCTTCTAAATATTTTAAACCAAACTTTGTACTATCACTACGTCAAACTTACAACTCAAAATTTCACAAACTTATTAATCGTGAATCGTACGACTTAATTTAAAACCTTCAGAATTTACCAAATTTGATCAATCTCACTCATAAAAAAAAAATTCTTTTCAACTACTTTATATCTCATCAAGGATGTATAGTTATAATCACATGAATCATAAATATTTTTCAAAGACCTTAAAAAAAAATCAAAACTCAAAAATCACATCAATCTCCTTTCTCAATTGTATATAGATCCCACTATCCTTTTGTAGATCCAAATAAAGTTCTAACAATCCTTCGAAGTTATTAATTTTGCTACTACCCAACTTGGAACTAACTAATCCTTAAACCATACCTTTTAAAATAGAGTATCTCGATCCTTGAATTAAAAGGCCTCTATAACTCAATCAAGACCTTAATACATAATAATTGTCAATGTAATCTTCCTAGCCATGTGTTTGACCTATGAGCATCTAATAGTATAGTCATCCTCCTAACTGTCACTAAGCACGAAAGATACGAATTTACGGTAGAAGGAGTCAAACAAGATGCAAATCAAGGAGGTCGAACGAGAGTTCGAAATTTGAAATCAAGAAAGGGTGTCAAGTAGGTGGATGAGATTCTAGACTCTAATCTTATATTGCAGGCTCACATCGGTACAATTACGTAACCGAAGTGACAAACTCGACCTGCATGGGCCACCACAAAAACATGTAACGCCCTAGACCTAAAATACGTAGGACTAGGTACGTAGACATGCCAGCTGTATACATACGAAGTACATGGGCCTCGTATGAATACATAAGCTGTAAAAATACAGTGAACCAAGAGTAATCTAATCTCATCCACACAAAATAAATGAATAAAAGATATCATATAATGATAATGAATTGTCTTGATACAATATGTTGGGCGGAGACAAATCCACTACCAACAAGTAAGGAGAAAATACATGGACAATGAAATGAGTTTGGCGGGCGAAGCGAAGATGATCTAAGTGCAATCATCCTCGAAGAAATAGAGATGATCATGCCACGGCTAGAACACCTGCGAAAGACAAGAGCACACACCTGACGAAATAACCAGGTCCTCAGAGGGACATAACAAGATACATAAAGAACATGCCACATAACTGAATATATATACTACGTCATAAATCATAAGTATAATAAATAGACCCACTCGTAACAAGATCCAATACCTCATCATCGAAATAGTGGACTATCCCTACAACCAAACAAGGACAAGGGGTAGCACACTATGCCGCGATGAGACATTATCCCAAGCTAGTAATGGGACGGGGTGATATAACATTTGACGAGGGTTACCTGACCATTCTAATGTGTTTATGCAATAAGAACAAACCTTCAACGCATGGGCACTCTGTCTCAGGAGTAGTAATCTCAGGTATGGCCCCATCAGGATACCAGGGACCTCAAAGCATAACATTCATCGAATGTCAGAGGCCAGCAGTAAATCAGGTATCAGGATCCAGGACCGTATCTTCCGCGGAGATAATCGGCAATAGGGAAGTGCATACTTGGCCCATATATTAAGGAACTGTTCTTCCCACCCAATGCCTAACAGAGTCACATCCATGACTCATATACCTCTAATAACTGCTAAGTCTCCTAACATGCCTCTATTAGCAGTTAGCCCTGACGCATGCGCATGGGGGGTCAACCCACACGCAAGAACCTCTAAATGCTACTCATCTCACACATCATCGTGGTACAACTGTCTCAAGGTGTATGCGATACACTACAGAAGTTGGTCCCTTAACTCTAGGCCCATATGCAATCAAAGGATAATAACAAAGTACATCTAATATCACTGAGCAGACAGTAAATCAAGAACTGTAAGAAATAGAAGTAAATGAACAGTGATATGTAATAAAATACAACTGAGTTTAAACAGTATAATGGTAAGGTATCTTGCCTGGTGTGTCACCTGGTGGTGCGATGTTCTTTCATGTGCCAATAGTCCAATAGCCACGATCGAGGCGTAGGGGTCCGAAATCGGAAAGGAAGTAAGGGCACGATTAGTCATGATCAGTTAAGATAATTGAAGAGAATTTATGGAGATGAATACATGTACTAATTTTTGAAAACTATTTTTATAATAAGTTTACGTAATTACTTGAAAATACCTTATATTTATAATTTTAGAAAAAATACCTTTTTATTAGCCAGATACATGTCCATCTAAATACTTGAAGAACCGAAAATAATTTTAGGCTACAATCATTCTAAGTTCGTAATATATAAAGATTTTAGTAGAAATCTATATTTTATTAAGTAGATAAATATTTGAAAATGCCATACAATATTATATAATCAGGAAGTTATACCTTAAGGGTCAATATATTTAAAATCGAGAGATATATATTTAAAATGGCATTTTTACTAATCAAGATGTTCTTTAGAAAAATAATTTAAAACAATTTATATCCTATGAATACTATAATAATATTTTAGGTTTAAAACTAGAATTTGCAAATATAGATTTTTGATATTGGTAACAAAAATAACAACAGTCTTAATAATAATAATAATAATAATAATAATAATAATAATAATAATAATAATAATAATAATAATAATAATAATAACAATAAACTCTAAAACTAGACTACCACTTTCTCTATCATAAATAATACTAATAATAATAATATATATAAAAATGATAAAGGTAATAAAAAACAATATAACAAAAAAATCTATTCCGTTCCCAATATTTCACAATGAGAGAGAGAGAGAGGGTGGAGAGAAGCTAGATGGGAAAGGAGTGGGTCCAAGAAGCTCACCATGGGGAAGGAGACCGCGCGGGCGGCGCGTGATCGAGGCTGACGATGCTCAGTTGGAGGGAGCTCACCTCCGACGCGCGGTCGCCAGACGACGACGCGGGCTTGGCTACGCGACGCAGATTCGTACGTGCGTGGATCTGCACACGCGGGTTGGTGCTATTGGGGGAGGCAGCGGGTCGTGGTAAGGCGCCGGTAGCAGCTTGATCGGAACCGCGGAGGTCGGCTGATCTGGAAGGAGGAGGCGCTAGGGCACCGGTCGAGGGCTTCGCCGAGAGGTTGTCGACTCGGCGGGAGCGCCGCAAGTTTAGGTTAGGTTTCTGGGTTCGGTTCTTCTTCCTTTTTTTCCCGAAGGTGGTCAGGCGTGGGCGGATGCGTCAGGCTGGTGCAGCGGGATTCAACACGGTGGCACCAACCGTCGATGGCGGAGGTGACTCCATGCGTCAGTGGTGACGCGGTCGTTCGTGGTGTTGATGGAGTTTCCGGTGGGTGGCGGCCGGAATTAGGGGGAGATGGTGGTAATGGTGGTGACGAACTTTGGGGTTTGGGTGGAGCCGGCGGTGGTGATGCCGTGGTTTTGCTGATGGTGGTCGGTGATTATTCCGACGGTGGCGGTGGTGAGGATGACGGATCAGGACTGGAACGTCATGTGGCTGTCGATGGGGTCAGATTTGGGTTGGTGAGTTCGTGCCGGGATTTGTCTGACACGAACGGTAGACGTCTGGGATTGTCGGACGGGGCAAAATTATATATATGTAAAACTTTATAGCTGATGGGAAGGAAAACACGGGCACGGACACGACGCACAGGTTTGGTTGTGGAATATATGGATTATGGAGGAGTACTTCTCCTTTTATAGGAGGTAGGAATTTTTATTAGGATAAGGATTGGGATGTTTAAATTTCCCAATTAGATAGTATCATATTAAATTAAATTCGATTTAAACTTTAAATCGTTCAAATCCAAATCAAACATAAAATCTCCACTCATTTAGTTTGAATTCAAATGAAATCTTTTCTAATTTAAATTAGCATATTTAATCAAATATTAAAATTAACAAAATCTCAAGTATCATTTTCATAATTCAATAAATATAGAAAATAATTAATTTCGAAAATCATGACAAATACTTAAATATTAATCATAAAATAGCTTTTACAAATAACAAAATACTTTAAATAACAACTTTCAAATTTTGTAAAATATTTGGAATATATTTCATATAAACCCAAAACTTTCCAATCACCTACTTATTTTTAAATGACGAATAAAATAACTCTTTTATAAAAATATTTATCACATTTATTTGAACTTGTACTTTCCTATAAAAATAAAATTTTTGATAAAAATATTTTTTAAAATATGTACCGCGACACATATTCGCACTCGTCGAGCAATACGAAACGCAAATCTCGCACGCTACGCAAATACAAAAAAATGCGAACTCGTATGCGACGTGCAGATACGAAATACAAAATAAATACTAAAAAATATAAAAAAATCGTATGCTTCTGCTCCAGAATATGGAGTTCGTCAAGATCGGGGTACTGCATGAAGAGATGCAGAGACGTTCTCAGGACACTTCTGTCATGACACGTACCTGATATAGGAGCACGAGTGCGTAATAGCGCCTAGTCTATACCGCAGCTTCTGCAGTAGATCTACTAAACTAACATTATAAATATCATAACCTATCGAGATAGTCATCTCCAAACAGAGGACAAGTAATGACACTATATCCATACTCAATAACAATACTATAAGAAAGATAAATGGCACGAAAAGATAAAGATAACATGATCTGAAATATCCAGAGAAAGTCAAACATAAAACTAATACAAGTCCATATAGTCTAAGAGTTAACAATTCTCAAATACAAGTCTCAAAATAATAAACATGCCAAGAGTCCTCAATTGGAGACAAAATCCAATACAAATCTAGCTTAACTGAGTCGTTAAATAAGTCTTCTTGGCTGGAACTAAACCCTCCTGAATCAGAGTCTCACGATCTACGCCTACCATGTCATGTGGGCCGTATTAGGTGGAGCAACCGTCATCAGTGTCGTTTGAAAAATATATCCAGTCATGATTGGAGTGAGATACATTTCCAATAACAGTTCCAATAAATGATAAAAACTATGTAACAGTATATAGAGAGAATATAGAAGATAAATAGCATGTATAGAAATGTAACAGGGTATGAGTAAACTATAGTAAGTATAAAAGCAAGTGAACAAGATATATCATGTACAAGTGTCCAAAAATAAACTATATATATGAGTGAGTACTAGTTTCAACATGTGATTGGCTGGAAACTTGCACAGAAATATGGCCTGGTTAATAATACGTGCGGTGTATGATTAACACTCACAGGAAAATAAAATATGCACAAGAAAGATATGATCACATATCTATACTACTACTCCCCACCATTGATTGATACAATTGATCCAAACATGGTATGTTACGATGCAGGATTCTCTGAAAAGGTTACAAGCCTTCGTAGGAATCGGCATCTATACAATGCATGAGAACAAGAACATGGCTTGCACAGGATATACAAAGACAGGAATAATATCTCATAACGGGATCTAGACAATACCAATTCGTGTGAGCAACGTGTCAAAAAATCAAGAATGTCTACACTAAATACAAGAAACATAGAAGATACCATAAATGAAAAATAATCAGAGAATGTAATCGCATGAGATCCGATGTAGAATATCAACAGTATCCGATAAGGTGCCTCAAAGACCTAGATATGGAATATCAATGTCAAATTATGTTTTGGAATCATATACATGCTATTCTAGCTCACTACTAGGTCTTCAAGTCATTTTTAGGTCAAACTAGGTTAAGCTAGGCTATTGGGTCCATGCCTTGATGATATTGCTATACTAGCTAGCATCCCTAGTCATTTTGAATATATCCTACTTAGTCCCATATCCCTAATCATATGTCCTATTGCACATGTATACACTCTATTACATATGTAAATGTATATATTATATATATATGTAGAACATTACCTACTACCAAGCATTACCTTATCTATTACCCCATTACCCTATGCATCCTACCTTACCTTACATATTAGCTAAATATTACCACTACAATTGTCTTCACCTTTTACTTACTCATACATAAATACCTAAACCTTATGCCAAAACCAACATCTCCTACACATGTTCCTAACCTTACCCTATCATCACTTTTCCTAGACACAACTATAGGGACACCTATACAACCCTCAACCATATACACCACAAACTCTCTATCCTACATAACCTACTGCTATTACAACTGGTAATTGTGGTTTGCCCATAGGGCTTTGCTGCCCTAAATCCTCCTGTATAAATCATACAGGTAATGTCCTGCATCCAAAAATCTATAGAAGGACCAACTGTTGCTGTTGGCTCAGAGCAAGGCCAAGTGTCTTGCACTGTCCCTAATTTCTTTTCTTAACTGTTGCTACCTATTGTCCTAAACCTTGCACATACAGGTAGCCAATGAATACTAGTACGTGTATGCACTTGTCAGTCTCAAATCCTACTGTCTACACACTAACACTGACATACTCTCTACACACGAACACACACTGATACGCACAACCCAACTGCCCCTAATTTATTTTCTGCATAAAGCCTACACTCTCCTCTTTCTTACTGCTTTGAGTGGCTGAAGCCTACACACAAGAAACCCCATCAGTGCACACTCTCTATGCTACTACTACCCCTATGAAGGAACCCCTATCAGCTGTCCAAAGGTGCCCCCTCTCATTCATGCATATGGAGTGATCCCCTAACTCTCCATTCCTGTGTGCAAGTGCACACAGGCCTGCTGTGGCTCAAACATAGAGGGACTCCCTATCTTTGCAAACAAGGACTGCCTGCATGTGTGCAAGCAGCACACACACACACACATAGCCTGTGTGCAAGCTCTCACTCCTTCACTGATCTGTCTTAACACTCCTACATTGGCTGTACACTCTTCAAACCCCCTCTATCATACACTGTCATACACTCTCATATACATATATGGGCATAGGATACACACACAAGACACTTATGTATACACATGACACTATCCTAATGTTACATACACACCAAGATTGACACTCACATATTTATCAATATTTCTATACACACACCAATCCTCTACTCATAAAGTGCTCTCAGTTACCTGCTACTGCAGCTGTTACATATTCCACAGGCCTTCCATTCTCTCTGCCTACCTATTTATCTACTGTTATGTGACATTGCCCAGTACCTAATTTAACATACATGACCCCGTCCTCTATTTCCTCTTGCTGCTACTGGGGTAATCACTACAAACCTGACTTCCTTTTCCAAATCTAATACTACTGCTGCATATTTCCCTTGTGCAGTAGCCTTACCTACTGCTACTAATAAGTATACCTCTGCCCCTCTCTAGATACTGCTACTACAAGTATCTGCTATTGTATAGGCATTCAAGCCTTTCCTACAAGAAAGCTCTTACCTGCTCAGGACTGATTCTCACTTATCTATGGACACAACACCCTCTCATATGCCTACAGGTATTCTCCTATCACCACTACACTAGTCTACAATGCACACACACCCCTATGCATTTGTGGCTACTCCCACCTGATACTCCCTTATAAACACAATCTCATATAGGTATTCATATCGTAGGTAACACACTACACATTCAGATGTAGGTAGCCCCCAAGATTTCCCTATCCCAACCTATGTACAACAGGTAATCCATACCCCCTGTAGTGAACCTGGCCTATGCACACATGTTCACAAGTGTTGACACTCCCTTTTAAATCCTTCAAGGACCATTCCTGCTGATGCTACCCAAAATCATGCACATAAGTGCTGCAATGCACTTGCTGCCTGCTACCTGCTATGTTGCAGCAAACTGCAGTTGCATAGGCAACTGCCTATAATGCATATAGACCACCTAGGTACCGTCAACTGCCTAATCCTCCCTGTTGTTATAGTTGCTGTCAATAGGGCTAACTCCTTGTTATCCAGCACTATCTTCATAATCTTCACGTCCCTTAACCCCCTTCACCTGCATAAGCCTTAAACTCCTGCTTCTATTGCTGCTGTTAACATATGTGTGCACTCTACTGCAATGCACAAATCCCTACTTCTCTAACTACCTATCAGTTATCTATATAACCCCTTACCCATATGTCTATCCCTCTATCTATTAATCTATCTAGCTAACCATATATCTACCCATCTAATATACACATTAGACTCCATACAGTTCACAGGACACAAACTCCACTTCATACACAATCACATGACACACTCACTTGCTGCTCTCTATTTACACACACACACAATATATATATATAGGCCACACACATACACACACACACACACACACACACACACACACATATATATATATATATATATATATATATATACCCCCTTCCTTCCCCTCCGGCTGCTTCCTCCGTCGGGGAGCCCCTGCAATGCACTTGCTGCCTGCTACCTGCTATGTTGCAGCAAACTACAGTTGCATAGGCAACTGCCTATAATGCATATAGACCACCTAGGTACCGTCAACTGCCTAATCCTCCCTGTTGTTATAGTTGCTGTTAATAGGGCTAACTCCTTGTTATCCAGCACTATCTTCATAATCTTCACGTCCCTTAACCCCCTTCACCTGCATAAGCCTTAAACTCCTGCTTCTATTGCTGCTGTTAACATATGTGTGCACTCTACTGCAATGCATAAATCCCTTCTTCTCTAACTACCTATCAGTTATCTATATAACCCCTTACCCATATGTCTATCCCTCTATCTATTAATCTATCTAGCTAACCATATATCTACCCATCTAACATACACATTAGACTCCATACAGTTCACAGGACACAAACTCCACTTCATACACAATCACATGACACACTCACTTGTTGCTCTCTATTTACACACACACAATATATATATATAGGCCACACACACACACACACACACACACACACACACACACACACACACACACACACACACACACACACACACACACACACACACACACACACATATATATATATATATATATATATATATATATATATATATATATATATATATATATATATATATATATTAAAATATATATATATATATATATATATATATATATATATATGTATATATATATATATATATATATATATATATATATATATATATATATATATATATATATATATATATATATATATACCCCCTTCCTTCCCCTCCGGCTCCTCCCTCCGTCGGGGAGCCCCTCGCTCAGTCGGCCTTCCGTCTCCTCTCGCATATATATATATATATATATATATATATATATATATATATATATATATATATATATATATATATATATATATATATATATATATATATATATATATATACCCCCTTCCTTCCCCTCCGGCTCCTCCCTCCGTCGGGGAGCCCCTCGCTCAGTCGGCCTTCCCTCTCCTCTCGCATCCTCCTCCCGCTCCTCTCCCCGCCTCCGCCCCAGCTCCGTCTTCCTCTACCTCGGCCGGCACTTACTGGCAAGATCCAGCCACCTCACGGTGGTACTGGATCTCCGACCATCCCTAGGCGACGGCGGCCCTCCTCGCTCTGGGAGCGAGACGCTACCCCTAGCGCCCCCGACGGCGTTGCCCCGTAGCGGAGCCCTATCCTCCCGCAGGACCCCTCCTCCGGCGGCCCCCATCTACCGTCCCCTCCGTCTTTGCCCGGCGTTTTATGCTGGAGGCCCCCTCTCGTCGTTAGCCGGTTCCGTGGCGGTCGGCCTCCTCTCGTCGACAGCTCCCCCCAGGGTTTTCTTCTCCTCCTCCTCCTCCCGGCTTCGATCTCCCCCACCCTCACCTCCGGTCCCGTCCTCTCCGGGCCTGCGCCCTCGCCGACCCTCCGTCTGCGTTTCTCTCCGGCGCGTTGATCCCTCCGCCCCTCCGCCTGGCCCGGTTTTCCTCTCCTCTGGACCACCTTCCCTTCCCAACCCCTCCCCTCCGCTCTCCGCTCCCGCCGGGATGGCCTCCTTAGCCCTCTCGCCGGAGCCCTACTTGCTGCTGCTCCGCATGCGGGTCGTGCCCCTTCCCCGGCTCTCGTCCAACCACCGTGGCTCCTCCACCAGTCTCCCCCGCCTCTCCCCTCCGGGCGGGCTCCTCCGTCGGAGCCCCGCCCCCCTCGGCCTCCCCCCGTCCCTCTCGGCCTTCTCCGGCCTGCCCGCGGGGGGCCGAGACCCTCGGGCCGCGCGCCTTCATCGGGACGCGCGCCTAGCCTCCGACAGTGAGCCCTTTGGGCTGCGTGCCCACCACGCCCCCCTATCGGGCAGAGCACCCGGTTGACCTTTTTTGAATTTCAAATTTTGGGTCTTTTTGTTGTCTGGATAATAAAAAACCGATTATCTTTAGGATCTTGTATTGGGTCCTCACAACTTTTTGTAGGTACTCGGGCTATCTCCCGGGTCCAACCTCCCTATTTCTTTTTCAATGAAGGCTTTAGCCACTGTTTATATATATATATATATATATATATATATATATATATATATATATATATATATATATATATATATATATATATATATATATATATATATATATATATATATATATATATATATATATATATAGGCCACACACTTGTATGCTCAAGTCCTATCGTGTGTATCATGAGATACCATGATACCACACCACGTATCCTATTTAGGACACGTACACCAAATCTCAACTCGAAAAGGACACAAAAATTTCTTTGGAGACACGTGTCGAACACTTGGTGCACTAGTTTGCGATACGCCCAACATACCTTACTAAACCTTGTATGAATCCTACCAAATTTTATAAACAAGTCTAAAATATAAACTATAACATAATTAGGGCATTTTTAAGCTAGTGTCAAGTGTCGTGTGTAATTGGACATGTGTACCACAAGTGTAGGAGTCCAAAACTCCCCCAAATTGATCCCGTATCCTACCGTATCATGACATGACTACATGTATCCATTTGTGGACACGAATCTAGACACTCATAACCAAATCTATATTAATTAGACCTAACAAACCTATTGATAAACACTTGGTGTATCATTCTCAGATTTTTCCAAAAATGGCACAAAAATCTTGTAGTCTCCAAATGGGTCCAATGAAGCCCAAGTTTCTCCCCATGGATAGTCTTAAGGCATGGGTGGTTTCTAAATGACTAACTACACTAATTAGAATGAAATACAAGTGTTTAATTATAAATTTACCTATTGGGAGATGGATTCCCAATGTAAAGGCACTAGTGGACACAATTATCAAGAATAAACACCTCCTTTAAGCTTCCCTCCTTTCAATGCTTCCTTCTTGTTAATCCAAGCTCCAGCCTCATTGTGATGATACTAGAAATGGGTTGTAAATTAATTTAGAAATAATAGAATTTTGGTCTTCTTCTCAAATGGAGAGAAAATTGAGAGGAGACAAATTAGGGTTTGTGGAGGCTAACAAATGAACCCAAAGTGGAGTTTTATAGGGTATATGATCAGTCGCTATTCTTCAACCCTAATACAATATAAAATGCCTAATAACCCCTCATAATTAGTTATGAAGGTTTATTTTAGGAAGGGGTTTAATTAAGGAAGGTTCTATTAACTAAAAGAAGGGTTTTTCTTGGTCATTGCTCTTCTAATTAATGGTGCACCAAAACTAACTAATATGTTCACTAATGGTATCATGACAAGTCTAATTAGATCTATCTAGGTTTACTAACAACTAGTCTAACTTTTAGCTAACAACTAGCAACTAACTACATCATATATCTAATTATATGCAACAATACCAACATAGAAAAATAAAAAATAAAATTATTACATTTAATATGAAGTATAATTTTTAAATTGGTACAAGATAGAAATAGAAAAAAGTACACCTATTGTGAAAATATGGTAGTTACAACTTCATCCTTATCCTACTCAAAGGCGCTTGTTTCAGAGTTTTGCGGAAGGAGTAAAAGTATGGGTCCGAACGGTAGTAGAGACAAAAGCAAAAAAAAGTTAAAGGGTCGGTACGAGGACTCCGAGTGCTACCACTATGGCAAGAAGGGCCACATCAATAAAAATTATTTCACTTGGAAGAGAGAGAAGAAGGGCGACAAGGGAAAGTAGATCAAGAACACTACAACGACTGCCTGGGCACATAGAGGTGATTTGATCATTATAGGTAATAAGGTAGTCATGAACCTCGCCTGCGATAAAAATTCTTGGCTGGTAGACTCAGGTTCTTCAATGCATGTATCTCACAACATGGCATTATTTGCCACTTACACAACTTGCGACTATGAGTGTTAAAGATGGACAAGGAAGAATCATGTTGTTATTATAGCCTAGTCTTTTACAAGTTTTATTTTTCTTCTAAGCTTGTTCATTATACATGTATTATTGGGGATCCACTCTAACATATTTATCTATTCTAAAATTAATGTATTATGGCTTGATCAACCTTAGTACACTTGAATCATCATTTTTTATCAATATTTAGTGGATTGAGATATAGTTGATTTAGAACAACAAGAAAACTTATATGTACTCGAGCTAGGCTGGAGTCATATCAATACATAGCTGGCATGTATACAATCTCCTAGTCCTACGTATTTTGGGACTGGGGCATTACACATCACGCAAGCTAAGCTTCTGAGTTGATATATCTTCATACGTGTTACTAGTGGAAGATGTTTCCCATATTGCCTCCAATATGGATGACAACCTTTCAACTTCAGTAGTGTAAGCTTTGATCCTTTTTCGAGATTGTTTATATTTATCCAAGACTTTCTTGTGTTCATTGAATAAATTACTAAAAGCATCAGAAAGTTCATCAAATATAAAGTCATCATACAGAGGATTAGTTGTTACCTGGTCAAATGTCATTAAGCAAACTATTGCCAAGCTTCTTGTTCTTCTTCCTCTGATTCACTGGCCTCACTTTCATGCCAGATGTTGGTATTTACATATTTTCTATCAATTTTTGACTTTCTGCTTGATCGTTCTTATCGACTGCTTTTCTTAGCTATTGGACAATCTTTCTTGATGTGACCAGTCTTTTTGCAACCATAGTAGACAGTCTCTTCTTCATTGCTCTCTTGATAATCTGTCTTCTTTCGCTTTGATCTCTCAAACCTCAAGAATTTATAAGAAAAGCTTATTCCTCACCATTTGATTCTTCATCGTATGTGATTTTACTTGAGACTCAATTATCATGTGCTTTGAAGGCGATAGATTTCTCTTTTGGTGTAGCTTCTTCAAAGTTTTGTAAGTCTAGCTCATGAGTCATCAGCTTACTCATAAGTGTCTCCGTCGTAATTGTGGTGAGATTGATTCCTTCTATAATAGCATTAGCCTTAGGATTCCAGTTCTTTGTTCGTCCTCTGAGCAGTTTACGAATCTTTTCATGATTTATGTAATCCCTTCCAAGAGATGATAGAGGATTAGTAATATCAAGGAAATGTGTAAATATCTGAACGATTGATTCATTTGGCTTCATCTTGAAAGTCTCATACTCTTTTATTAATCTACTTATCTTGGATTTTTTACTTGTGAAGTACCTTCATGAGTTACCTCAAGAAGTTTTCAAATGCCGTATGATGTGACACATGTAGATACTCTGTTAAACTAGTATTGTCAATGGCACAAAACAGTGCATTAATAGCTCTTACGTCAAGACTGGCTTACATCTTTTCTAAATCTGTGTATCTGTCATGTGACTTATCTATAAGATTACCATAAATTATTACTCTAGATGGCTTTTTAGCCATCCATGACTATAGACCAGAGATCAAAGTCAAGATTGATGGAACTGGGGATTCCTAGGACCCTTTCTTTGGTGTGCGTATTGATCGATAGAAAGTTAAACAGATCTAATACGTGTTCTAACCCTTCATAGGCGGAAACTAGGGTTCACGAATTATACCTGCGGCGGAAAGGAGACAAGTAATTCCTGGCAATCTCGAGCGGACGACTCCAAGATCTTATGTACGTATTCCTTCCTCGAGTTGGACGTCGTGTGGGCGATGATCTCCCAACTTTTTCTTCTCCTTGGCAGTACTCTCTTTCTCTCCTTACGTGAATCACGAATTTAGAAAAAAATTCAGATTTCTGATCAGTAATCTGGCGGCCAGAGAATAGAGGATATATAGGCTACGGCAGGGACCATGAGAAGAAATTAGGGTTAGGCCTCCTAACGGATCTGGATATCCCGTGTTCAGCCCGAACACACAATCCAGACCCATTAACAATAGCTCGGTCCACTAATGAGCTATTGTTGCACTACCTCCCTAATCCCAAATTATGTTTGTGGGCTCCTTTTATTATATGCTCGTTTGGCTCCCCATGTTAAGATATCGAATGTCCGTCGATCAAATTAAGTTACTGACAACTATATTGATTCGACATCTTTTATCCTTAAGTAGTACCGCTCAACTTTATTTGTCATGTCGGATATAATCCACCTGCAGGGTTTACATGACAATCCTTATGAGCTCCTTAAGAGGACATCATCAACCCGATGTATCGGGACATGGATTCTATTTATAATCAACAGTCCATCATACATACAATGTTATTACCCAATTCATAGAGGTTGTTGATCCATAATGAATCTCACTCTTTTATGAGTCAAAGTAATACACATTGCATATACATATCCGTTATTATATCCGGATTAAGAGTACAAGCATCCATAATAACAGAGGTGTTTGTTCTCTTATGTAGTCAGTACAAAGAGAACAACCTCAAGTGGTCCTATTCAATACACACAAAGTGTACTAGTGTAAACCTATAGTCAAGATAGACTAACACCAGATTACACTACAACCTTTCCAATAGATTGTCCAAGTCCATCTAGGTTGTGAACTATTTATATACTCCATAGAAAACTGATAATATGATCTTCTGTGTGACACCACACACCATATTATTTACAATATAGAATATCAGACATTTGCATTAACACTTGCAACAAATACAATATGCAAATATTTGCCCATATGATTCTCATTCAAAATTTAAGGAAATAAGGTTACTACAAAAGTGATGTTTTTAGTATATAACCCTAACAAAGATATTTCAGGAAGAAACTCATTCGTATTTTCTAGTAAGTATAGTTTGTTCCATCAAATAGTGGGGGTCTATTTGTGGATTGCCCTTCACCTATGAATATAGATTTTATGGCACCATATATATATATATATATATATATATATATATATATATATATATATATATACTGTCTAGTGTGTTATATTTGTATATAACATGCTCTGATACCAATTGTAAGAATGTTTAGCACCTCTAGAGAGGGGATAAATAGAGTGCATGTGTGCAGTGGAAAGATAATCACCAAATTATAAATAATAAGCTGTGTCACAGGTAGGAGATACTAAGAAGATGATAATAAACTATATAAAAATTAAATGCATAAAGTAAAGAGCATCATAAAAGCAAACTCATGACACAACGATGTATACTAGTATCCCTCTAAGAGGACTAGTCCAATCTCGAGTACTCTTGCTCGAAGTTAATCTACTATGACACAAGTTTTAAATCTAGCACTTGTAGCTCTTTATAACATGAGTTTTCGTCTGAAGGACTTACAAATTCAAATAAGAAAAACTTTTGAAAATTGAAACATTTTCGTAGAAAACCCTTCTTTACAAACTCAAACAAAACTCTAGATCGAACTGGAAAGGCACTTGACTTGGCTAAGAGTTGTTAAAGGCTAGATATGAAAGTGTAGAGCTCTGGAATGCTTTTGAATAGATATAGAAAAGAATAATAATTGAGTGATTTGGAATGGGAACTTCTTTTCTATTTATAGTATTTTTGTGGGCAAAACTCGACATGAGTTCGGGTCAACATCTTTTGTTATTTAAAAATTGGTTACAGATCTTCAGGAAGACAAAAAATGATCAAAAAATAACTCGGTCGAACTCAAACAGGGTTCGGTCCGAACTTGGGCCGAAATCGCATGTAAAGTTCCCTCAGTTATTGGTATTTCAAATGAAGATTGCATTTTGGTATTAGGCTTTTTTATTGAATTTGGGTATAGTTTAGTATGGAATGTGAGTAGATAGGTTAGCTATTTGGAAAGTGGAGTTCAGTAGAATAGCCAGTTGCAAATGTTGACCCAAACTGGATCGCAGTCAACCTAATCTTGATAATTAACAAGACGATATCTGTTATAATCTAACTTGACACATCAAGCTCCAAAACAGAACGTCATCACATATCAATTCAAGACAGACATCAACGACGATTGCTTCGACAGTGCTGCTTTTACTTGTACTTCGAGTCTGTATTTTTACTTTTTATTGAGTTTAAGCTGTTGTAAGTTGAGTCGCACTGAGTATCTCAACCCTAGACTTAATACCCAAAGCTACCCAAACAAACTCCAAAACTTGCAAAGCCTACATAGCCCATTTGAACTTTCTGTCCCGTAGAAGACAGAGTTCGGGACGAACTCTGTCCCTTGAAATTAGGAGCTAACTTTTAGGGCTTCCTAGATGCTAGTTGTCCAACGGCTAAATATTTAAAATTTTGGGACAGAGTTCTGGCTGAACACTGCCTCTTTGGACTAGTATATATAGGCCTTAATTTTTCTCATTTTCAATCATCCAATCTTCTCATCTTCTCTTCTCCTATAGCCTATACATTCTAGAGCTTATTCTTCTCATCTAACTAGCCACAAAACTTCCCAAGCTCCCAAGGTGCTCAGTGTGAGTCAACTAGTAGTTTGTGTGCAAGAGTTTCAAAAGAAGCCACTTGGATAATTCCAAGTTTCGCCATCGATGAATCTGTAAGAAGTTGGGGTGCTCTTCTGAGTAAAGGCACATGGTTGTACGCTATTTCACAAATAGTGGATTTCAATCCTGAGCTAGAGTTCCCAGGCCTGGACTAGTCCTCCACGAGAAAAACCATGTTAAAAACTGTCATGTCTGCGTATGCTTCTCTGATCTCTATTTATATTCCACACTTATACTCTGATTATTATTTATGTTGGGAGGACTTGAGTAGATTTAAATTTTTAATTGGGTGTTATCGACACATACTCTATTCACCCCCCTCTAGAGTTGCCTACACGTACTTCAATTGGTATCAGAGCTCTGTTCTCTTATATTGGATTAACATCCTAGTGCTTATCCATGGCAATCACACAACCTACCTTTTCTAACTATGGTGAGGGACAGTCCACAAATAGGCTACCTCTATTTGATGGAATCAACTACACCTATTGGAAAACTAGGATGAGTTTTTATCTCAAGTCTCTAGACTTTGATCTGTGGACCATTATCACTGATGGTTACAAAAAGCCTGCCAGAATAGCTGTCGAGGGGACTCTTGTTGAAAAACCCTACGACAAATATTTCGACCAAAAAAAGAAACAGGCAAGTCTAGATGCTAGGGATATTAATGCTCTCTTTTGTGCAATAGACAGGACTAAATTTAACAGGGTCTCTACATGCTCCACCTCACATGAAGTATGGAGGCTTCTGGAGGTGACTCATGAAGGAACAACACAGGTTAAAGAATCAAAGATCAGCCGTCTGACACAAGAATACGAGGCATTCAAAATAAAGCCAAATGAGACGATTACTCAGATGTTCACCAGATTTCTTGACATTGTCAACCCTCTATCTTCCCTTGGCAAAGTATATTCTGTAACCCCCATTTTCGTATTTTTAAAATTTTACTTGTTTTGATTTTAGTTTGAAGTCTTGCATTAGGAGGATATTTATTTTACGAAGGGAATCCTAATATTTTGAATGACAAAATAATAATTTGAAGTATTATGGTAAGTAAATATTAGACCTATATTTGATTATTGTCTTCACAAATAAGATCTATGAATATATATATAATTTGCATTTATAAAAATGTAATTTTCCAATTATTGGATAGTATTAAATATTAGATAAGCCTTATTGTCATCCATTGCTGATTTGGATTCTCTATCGAGTATTAAATAGATATTTGGTTTAATTTACGGAAAAGGATTTGATTGATTTAAATATAATAGTTTTACCAAAATAAATTTTAGTAGATAAATATTGTTTAAATTGTTTTGGTAATATTAACTATTAATCAAATCCATATTTCATTATCAAATATTATATTGAATCTGATTAAGTGGTTTTGAATATTTATTGATCTTATAGTTATAAAAAAAATATAATATTTATGATAATGTTAAGTATTATGTTAAATTATTATTATTATAAATATTCGATTAAGATTTGCCAAATTAATAGATTCTAGTAGTTATAGATAAATACTCTATTTAATCTAAACATATGGGGATCTATAGATCGGATAAGGGATCTTCCAAGATGGTTAATACTACTAATCCTTGTAGCAAACCACAAATCATGTCAACCAAATCTTCCCTCTCCCTATATATACATAACCCCTGAAGCCTCCTAGGAGATGGACCTCCCCAACACCGCCAGGACAGCCTCCTCCCTGTCCCTGAACCTGCTAATAACTCCATTCAAAGCCACATGCCGATCAAACTCTCCATGCCATACCCCTGCTGCCAATGCCATCATCATCAATCTCCAACCATCGCCACACTTGACCACAGCCAACACCACCACCATCGACATCTCCCTGCCATCAACGACGAGACCCCAAACTCGCCAACCGAGAGCCTGTCGAGACCATCTTCACCGTGTCATTGTGTCCGTGTCCACTACATCTATTCCAGCACATTCCAATACATCACATAATACAAAATTCCTCTTGTCCGATACTCCGAACACGATCTCACACATGGCAACCATTCCCTCTGTGTCCGACATCAATCGGGACACAATCACAAAAGAAAAATCAAAACCAAACACTAGCCTACCTGCCCACATCCACCCGCCCCAGCCCCGGTGCTCCTCCGTCGAACTCTAGTTCCTAAACCTCAGTCGTGCCATGACCACCACGCGGCCATGCCCCAGACCCTTCGAGCCTCTATGCGCCATTCCCGGCGACCACGGCACGCCGCCAGACCCGTCCTGGCCACCGCCATCGTGCGCGTTGCCTGGTCACGTCGACGACCATGACATCGTCGTCTTCCCCGCCCCGGTGAGCCTCCCAGACAGCTCCGCCGGCCTTCCACCGCCTCCTCAAGTGCTACCGTAAAAGAACTGCAGCCGATCGCACCCGTGGGGTCCTACTCTGCCACTGGCCGCCACTCCTCGACTCTAGATCTGGCAAGTCTCGCCGTAAATCCAGATCTCCGAAAACCCCTAGCTAGAGCACCGTTCACCTCTTCCGTGCCGCCGTTCTCCTCCCACGCGAGAAGCCAACGCCGGCGACTCCCCGTCTCGCCCAGCGTCGCCCGACCGTCCCCTCCGCTTCCAAGGCGGCGATCCGCCGCAGCTCCCTCAGCGCGCCTCTTCCAGCGTCGCGTGTACACCGACGTGCGATAGTCGTCCTCCCGACCCGCCACCTCCATCTCAGTCGAGGTAAAGCCCTCTCTCTGCTTCTCTTCATCCTTCTTCTCTCACCTCTCCCACTCTCTGCTCTAATTCCCTCAATCTCTTGAGAAAAGAAAGGAAAGGAAAGAAAAGGAAAGGAAAGGAAAGGGATTTCGTTCTCAATACTCTTTCTCTCTCTCTCTCTCTCTCTCTCTCTTCCCTTTCCTTTATTTTGACTTTAGTTTCCTCTGAGAGGAGAACAACACAACAATGATGTGTTATCCTTATTTTTGGCATTAATGTACTGTTATTGTATGGGTACAAATAGGTATTAGTATATACGTATGTAAATACTAGTATGTTAATATTTTCATTAATTTGCTATACCATTTAGATGGTTGGAAAATAGAAAATATATGAGTGGGTTTAAAGTTATCATATATCGACTGTATTAATATAGGATTATTATTATTACTATTATTATTATTAATAATAATTTAGAAGGATAGTATGGTATTTCATCTCATTAGCTTCACTTATATTATATTATTATCATTGTGATTATTAATACTATTATCTATTTTTGGATATATATAAAAATAATATTTTCTAAGATTATATGGTAACAAGTTACTATTTGAGGCTTTTTAGTTTTAATCTAATTTCTTGAAATATTGGGTTGTTATTTTCTATTTATGGGAATAGGCCTATATGCATATACGGTAAATAATAATATTAATTTTAGATTGCATTTTATTATAGGCTTTTATATAGTAAGTACTTTTATAGTTGTCTATAAGTGTATTTAAAAAGGGCTTTTGCCTTGATTTTATAATATACTTTTGCTTAAAGATATAAATTGGTTATGGGCTTCTATAAATATTATTATTCAAAATAATTTCTAATATTTATAAATACTTCCTAAAAAGTCAAATTAATATGTTAATAAATATTTTCTAAAATTAGTTATATATTTATGAATTCTTTGATTGTAGATCATTGACCGTGACTAATCACTAATCTTATTTTTTATACGGAACCAAACTCCATCACGACAACCCTAGACAACTGGACTATTCTTAATGCAATGCGTATTATTGGTTTCACCGTCAAAGGATCACAGGCAAGTGCACTTTCTGATTGCTTTCGATTCATAGTAGTCTTTCCATTTCATGTTTATGCATACGTCATCTTGCTTGTTGACACATTGTTACACGAATTAGTGTCATGGATCTCTACATATATTATTTCTTGATTGTCGTGTTTTCGTGCTTCGTGACTTGTTCGAGTCCATGAGTACTAGTCGGAAGGAGAAATATCTTAGTAGACATATGGACTACCCAGAACTATCCCCTATGTCTTTCGTGGAGAATAGCAGCTGCACACGACACGTGCAGGGTGCCGGATTTATCCCTAGCCGTTCACATGTCGAAACTGATATTTCAAACCACGTAGATAGTTGCCTTTTATTTGTTTCCTTGTTTTCTTTGCCGCTTGCCATGACATCAGTTACTTTCTAGTCTTCATCTCACACATGTTATTTTCATGTCTTGTAAATTCTATTGTGCTTTCGTATTGCCGTCGGTTTGTGTGCTTGTTCTATTCCTGACTGAAACCCAATATTTTTCAGGTTAGTTGTGGCTTCACTTAGCATGGGAGATACGGGTGTACTTGCAGACCAAAACCTAGAAAGTAGATAGACGTGATATCATTTTCATTATTTGTAAGAACTTTGTACTTTTTTTTAAATGTAAATCTTATAATAATTTATAGATTTGATTTAATAATGTGAATGAGCAATAAATGCTATCTTTTGTGATTTTGAGCATCTCGACCGTGACAGCGTTTTACCGCCGACTCTGTGGCGTAGGTTGGCTTGGACACGTCTCGTATCCGAAAAGTTGGTGCGGGTCGTGATAAGTTTTTGTGGTGGCCCATGCAGGTCAGTCTTCACAAAAGATTGTGAACTCGTGGTAGTACCTATGTTAGACGTACTACTGCGAGCCTGCTACTAGGAAATGCTCATTCACAATTATGAATATTTAAAAAAAAGGGTTAGGACTAGGAGTCCCTAATTTAATTTGACAATGGGTAGTTAAGGCTGTTACGTAGGTCTCCTTGAATTCTAAACCCTATTAGATGACTTTCATAGAAGGATGCACTATTGTATTTTGATACGATATTTCTAAGGTGGGTAGATTTGTAAGCCCACTTTTCGATTTTTTTGAAAAAAAATTCTACTTATTTTATTTTAGTTTTTAGTTTTTTTTTTAGTTAGAGATTAATTTCCTTTTCTATTTCTATTATAGATATTTTGAAAATAAAGGAGATTACCAAATTTTAGAAGAGGTATTATTCTAGGATTATTTGATTATTATCAAGTGTTATATTTAGATTTAAATTATTGCTATATCATTTTAGAAGATATTGTATTTATGAAAAATGTACATATTTCAATACTTGAATTTTCTTAACCATATTTTGATAATTGATCTTATATTAAAAATTATTTAATATAATAGGATAATATTTTGTGATTGATTTGGAAGAGGGTTGGATCAAATACAACTTAAATCATGGAAATATTTGTTTCATCGATTTGATCCTTCCCTATTTAGGGCTTTCCATCTCTTATATATAGTGGAGGCTTCCATTTGTTTTCTCCCTAATACCCAATTCCTAACCCTAAACCCTCTTCTCATAATTTTTTTTTTATTTTGACTTAAATAGGAATGTATGAATTTATAAAGTAATTATTATTATAGAAGGCCTTAGTCACGGTTAAGTTTTGGAGTACATGATGACCAAGAATTTTGGCACTGAGAGTGTGGTCGAGTGCTTTGACTAGTGTTCTAGGCATGGTAGAGAAGGCCGGGTCATAGGTGTGTTCTAACTAGGAAAATCAGGCCAAATTGTGACATAACCCTAGGAATAATTTAATTATTTATTATTGAGATTATTGGCTTTTAGAAGACCCGGTTGTTCCAAACTAGCCCGAACCCAACCCAAGTACTGGTAGTCATGTAGTGCGACCAACGAAGTCCATATAGATATATAGATGTGTATATATATTGGTAGTCCATTTCTAGTCTTGTGAATAATTTCTATAAATTATATATAATATAATATATGTATTATTGCTATTTAAATTTATATTTTACATGGAAATAGGATAACCTTCTCTTAGAATGATATTTTGAGTTTTTTGGAATTTATTTAGGCCATACTTATATACTTGTGTATAAAAATATTCATAATAGGTAGACATAGTACTTTATACATATTTCCCTTGATCTTGAATATTAGAGAAATAGAAATTTAAGTTTATATTTCTTTTGCCTTCGATCATTTTCTTCCTAATCATGATCATCTGTACAACTTTATCTTATATCTTTTCTAAACATCGCCATATCATAAGTTCGTTTCACTTATATTTTTCCTTGGACCTAAGAAATTATTTTTAAAATAATTTCTCACGCAATTGTCTATATATTAATCTTGAGTTAAGTTTTTGGATTCAAAAGTTTCCTCCAAATCGTTGAATATTAAATATCCATGAAATAAGGATTATAAGATTTTACTTATTTTGGCTTTGATCATATCCTTCATAATCAATTATTTTCTTTTCAAGAACTGATATTTATACTTGAAGGACAGATACTTACATCCTCTTGGAACTTGTTTGAAATTCTATAACCTTCTTTGATATTTCATAGGTATAGTTAAAAAATATTCGTTGACTTACGATGGCAAGACAGTAGCGCACTGTCGCCACTTATTTGAATTATCGAGACTGCGGGTTCACTGCAGCCAGCAACGCACTGCGTGGCATGACCCCTAAGTTAAAATAATTTCAGGTAAGGGTGAGCTATCGAATATCATTAAAGCTATAGCTTAGTTGCCCTAGTTTCATCTTTAAGTTGTTATGTGAACCTTGGATATAGTTAATAGGGTATCCGATTATCGTATCCATGCTTGAGTCGTGGAACCAAGAGTTTATTTGTAGCCAACTGTACACTAGCGAGGCATAAATTCTCGGTAAAGAGACTTCGGGAATGCTTATGATTTTCGAATACCATAGAGGCTATGTCTTTTATTGGCATATGACTATTAATTTTCCAAATTTATTTGTGCTTTATTCCTGTTTACCATCTTCCCAATAAACTGGTTGCCCTCCCTTTCTCTTCCACCACAACCTTCCCCCTCTTCCTGAATTTTTATCCTATTTTTCTAATTATCTAAAATTGCCTACCAAAGAATCGTCCAGGAAACCTAACCTAGAACCCAACATCAAGCCAAACCATATCTATCCTTCCACTTCCAATCTCATCCTTCTCGACTAATGGAAAACTTGTTCGCCTTACGATTAATTGATCATCCTAATTAGTTTCTTTAAATTCGAGGACGAATTTATTTCTAAGGTGGGTAGATTTGTAACCCCCGTTTTCGTATTTTAAAAATTTTACTTATTTTGATTTTGTTCGAAGTCTTGCATTAGGAGGATATTTGTTTTACGAAAGGAAACCTAATATTTTGAATGACAAAATAATATTTTGAAGTTTTATGGTAAATAAATATTAGACCTATATTTGATTATTGTCTTCACAAATAAGATCTACGAATATATATATAATTTGCATTTATAAAAATGTAATTTTCCAATTATTGGATAGTATTAAATATTAGATAAACCTTATTGTCATCCATTGCTGATTTGGATTCTCTATCGAGTATTAAATAGATATTTGGTTTAATTTACGGAAAAGGATTTGATTGAATTTACAGAAAAGGATTTGATTGATTTAAATATAATAGTTTTACCAAAATAAATTTTAGGAGATAAATATTGTTTAAATTGTTTTGGTAATATTAACTATTAATTAAATCCATATTTCGTTATCAAATATTATATTGAATTTGATTAAGTGGTTTTGAATATTTATTGATCTTATAGTTATAAAAAATATAGTGTTTATGATAATGTTAAGTACTATGTTAAATTATTATTATTGTAAATATTGGATTAAGATTTGCCAAATTAATAGATTCTTGTAGTTATAGATAAATACTCTATTTAATCTAAACATATGGGGATCTATAAATCGGATAAGGGATCTTCCAAGATGGTTAATACTACTAATCCTTGTAGCAAACCACAAATCATGTCAACCAAATCTTCCCTCTCCATATATATACATAACCCCCGAAGCCTCCTAGGAGATGGACCTCCCCAACACCACTAGGACAGCCTCCTCCATGTCCCCTGAACCTGCCAATAACACCATACAAAGCCACCTGCCGATCAAACTCTCCATGCCACACCCCTGCTGCCAATGCCATCATCATCAATCTCCAACCATTGCCACACTTGACCACAGCCAACACCATCACCACCGACATCTCCCTGCCATCAACGACGAGACCCCAAACTCGCCAATCGAGAGCCTGTCGAGACCATCTTCACCGTGTCATTGTGTCCGTGTCCACTATATCTATTCCAGCACATTCTAATACATCACATAATACAAAATTCCTCTTGTCCGATACTCCGAACATGATCCCACACATGGCAACCATTCCCTCTGTGTCCGACATCAATCGGGACACAATCACAAAAGAAAAATCAAAACCAAACACTAGCCTACCAGCCCACATCCACCCGCCCGAGCCCCGGTGCTCCTCCGTCGAACTCTGATTCCTAAACCGCAGTCGTGCCATGACCACCACGCGGCCATGCCCCAGGCCCTTCGAGCTTCTATGCACCATTCCCGGCGACCACCTGTCCCTGTTACCGCTGCCATGTGCGATGCCTGGTCATATCGACGACCACGACGTCGTCGTCTCCTCCGCCCCGGTGAGCCTCCCACACAGCTCCGCCGGCCTTCCACCGCCTCATCGAGTGTCGCCGTAAAAGAACTGCAGCCGGCCGCACCCGTGGGGTCCTACTCTGCCACTAGCTGCCACTCCTCGACTCTAGATCTGGTCAGCCTCGCCGTAAATCCCGATCTCCGGAAGCCCCTAGCCAGAGCATCGTTCCCCTCTTCTGTGCCGCCGTTCTCCTCCCACGCGAGGAGCCAGCATCGAAGACTCCCCGTCTCGCCCAGCGCCGCCCGACCATCCCCTCCGCTTCCGAGGCGGCGATCTGCCACAGCTCCCTTAGCGCGCCGCTTCCAGCGCCGCGTGTACACCGACGTGCGACAACCGTCCACCCGACCTGCCGCCTCTAGCTCAGTTGAGGTAAAGCCCTTTCTCCTGCTTCTCTTCGTCCTTCTTCTCTCACCTCTCCCACTCTCTGCTCTAATTCCCTGAATCTCTTGGGAAAAGAAAGGAAAGGAAAGGGATTTCATTCTCAACACTCTCTCTTTCCTTTTCTTTCTTTTGACTTTGGTTTCCTCTGAGAGGAGAACAACACAACAATGATGTGATGTCCTTATTTTTGGCATTAATGTACTGTTAATATATGGGTACAAATAGGTATTAGTATATACGTATGTAAATACTAGTATGTTAATATTTTCATTAATTTGCTATACCATTTAGATGGCTGGAAAACAAAAAATATATGAGTGGGTTTAAAGTTATCATATATCTACTGTATAATATAGGATTATTATTATTACTATTATTATTTTTAATATTAATTGAGAAGGATAGTATGGTATTTCATCTCATTAGCTTCACTTATATTATATTATTATCATTGTGATTATTAATACTATTATCTATTTTTGGATATATATATATATATATATATATATATATATATATATATATATATATATATATATATATATATAATATTTTCTAAGATTATATGGTAACTAGTTACTATTTGAGGCTTTTTAGTTTTAATCTAATTTCTTGGAATATTGGGTTGTTATTTTCTATTTATAGGAATAGGCCTATATGCATATACGGTAAATAATAATATTTATTTTAGATTGCATTTTATTATAGGCTTTTATATAGTAAGTACTTTTATAGTTGTCTATAAGTGTATTGAAAAAGGGCTTTTGCCTTGATTTTATAATATACTTTGGCTTAAAGATATAAATTGGTTATGGGCTAATATTATTATTCAAAATAATTTCTAATATTTATAAATACTTCCTAAAAAGTCTAATTAATATGTTAATAAATATTTTCCAAAATTAGTTATATATTTATGAATTCTTTTATTGTAGATCATTGACCGTGACTAATCACTAATCATATTTTTCATACGCAACCGAACTCCATCACGACAACCCTAGACAACTGGACTATTCTTAATACAATGCGTATTATTGGTTTCACCAGCAAAGGACCACAGGCAAGTGCACCTTCTGATTGCTTTCGATTCATAGTAGTCTTTCCATTTCATGTTTATGCATATATCATCTTGATTGTTGACACATTGTTATACGGATTATTGTCATGGATCTGTACATACATTGTTTCTTGATTGTCGTATTTTCGTGTTTCGTGACTTGTTCGAGTCCATGAGTACTAGTCGGGAGGAGAAATATCTTAGTAGACATGTGGACTACCCAGAACTATCCTCCATGTCTTTCGTGGAGAATAGTAGCTACATACGACACGTGCAGGGTGCCAGATTTACCCCCAAGCTGTTCACATGTCGAAACTGATATTTCAAACCACATAGATAGTTGTCTTTTATTTATTTTCCTGTTTTCTTCACCGCTTGCCATGACATCAGTTACTTTCTAGTCTTCATCTCACACATGTTATTTTCATGTCTTGTAAATTCTATTGTGTTTTCGCATTGCCGTCGGTTTGTGTGCTTGTTCCATTCTTGACTAGAAACCAATATTTTTCAGGTTAGCTGTGGCTTCACTTAGCATGGGAGATACGGGTGTACTTGCATACCAAAACCTAGAAAGTAGATAGACGTGATATCATTTTCATTACTTGTAAGAACTTTGTACTTTTCTTTAAATGTAAATCTTATAATAATTTATAGATTTGATTTAATAATGTAAATGAGCAATAAATGTTATCTTTTGTGATTTTGAGCATATTGGCCGTGACAGCGTTCTACCGTCGAATCTGCAGCGTAGGTTAGCTTGGACACGTCTCGTATCCGAAAAGCGGGTGAGGGTCGTGACATATTCCAACCATGAGAAGATACGCAAAGTGCTAAGAGGATTGTCGAAGATCTAGAACCCCAAGGTCACGACGATTATCGAAGAAAATGATCTTACGACTATGTCACTAGAAACTCTGATAGACAAGCTGATGACGCATGAGCTCGACCTCAAAGATTTTGAAGAAACTGCTCCAAAAGAAAAAAAATTGCCTTAAGAGCTCATTGTCGAAGAACCATTTCAGAGGATACAGATGACGCCAATTCCGAAGGTGACGATCAAGCACTCATGGTTCGAAATTTCAAGAAGTTCCTATGCTTCAACCGAAGGAAGAAATAACAAAAAGATGATGAGGAAGAACCCACCTGCTTCGGATGCAAGAAGATGGGACACGTCAGAAAAGATTATCCTATAGCAAAGAAAGGAAGCAGATACGAAAAGCCGTACAAGAAGCCAATCTCAAAAAAGTATGCCAACACTAGCATCTGGCACGAAAGTGAGGCCAGTGATTCAGACGAAGAAGAGGACTCTCCGTAAGACACGACAAACGTCTGCCTAATGGCAACTTCAGATAAGGTAAATGATTTCTCTTGACGACTTTTCTTTTGATGAACTAGGTGATGCCTTTAGTAATCTACTTGAAGACCACAAAAAGGTTATTAACAAATATAAACATGCTAAGGATAAAATCACGTCTCCTGAAGCTGAGATACATAGACTTTCATGCTTATTAGAAAATGTTAGAAATACTACACCCACGAAAAACACTGAGGAGGTATCTAAGCTTAAGCTTACACGATGCTGAATCTCTTATTGAAAGCAAACACATGATATCACTGCTTTAAATAAAGAACTTGCTGAAGAGAAAAACAAGTACAAGATTGCTACTGGTTGAATAAATGGTCTTACTGCTAAATGTGATGAGTTGTATGTTGCCTCTAAGAAATTAGAGATTAGACTGGATAAACAGGTTATTCAACCACAAACTTAATCTCATAATCACAACACTTACACTAAACACCAGACGGCTCAACACAAGAGAGCACGTTATTACAAGAATACTCATCCACATAACACACAAAAATATGCCTTTATGTACACCTACTCCCATGCAGCACATAAAACTCCCATACGTAAATCATATCATCATCCTGCTGCTGTATACAGTCACTACAATTATCCTACTGCTACACATAGTTATCATAATCCTACACCCATATATAGACATCACTATCATCCTGTACCCAATACCAATATGCATGCTACATGTACTTATTGTGGTTTACATGGACACATATCACCACAGTACAGAATTAGAAAACTAATAGATATTAATCTATATGCATGGATACCGAATACTAACTTTTAAGGACCCACAAGAATCTGGGACCAAAGGTCACATCTACTCGTGGTGTAGGTGGACCTTCCTTCTCAAACTAGAAGCAAATGGATTCTCGATAGTGGGTGCTCGCGATATATGACTGGAGATACTAATCTATTCGCAAAACTATCGATGAAAAGGGAAGGATATGTATCCTTAGGCAACAATCTGAAAGGCTATATCATAGGTAACGGTACAACTGGTTATCCTCCTTTTCCCGTTATTAAGGATGTCTGTTTAATGATCGAGTTAAAGCATAACCTGCTCAGCATTAGTCATCTTGCTGATCACGGATATGATATTAACTTTGGTAAAACTAAATACTTTATCTATGATAGATCATGTGGAGACATCGCTTTTGAAAGGATAAGAGAAGATAACATATATATTTTCTATCTATCTAGAGATACTAACAGTGCAGGTAGATGCCTTTACGCCCACAAAGATGAAAGGCTATTATGGCATCAGCGTCTTGGTCATGCTAACATGGACACCATATCGAGACTATCTACCAAGAAGCTAGTAAGAGGATTGCATGAAATCACATTCAAAAAAGACACGGTATGTGTCGAACGTAAAAATAATAAGGCTACCAAATCTTTTTTAAATCCATCAATACTGTAAGTACCAATCGACCTTTACAATTACTCCATATAGATTTATTTAGTCCTAGTGAAGCAGACAGTCTTGGCGGAAAACTCTATGCTTTCGTTATTGTTGATAACTTTTCAAGATTCACACGGGTTTTCTTTTTTGCAAATAAAAGTGATACCATTTCAGTTTTTAAAGTTTTTGCTAAAAAGGTCCAAAATGAAAAAGGCTACATGATTACTCGTATCCGAAGTGATCATGGTGGCAAATTCGAAAATTCTGATTTTGAAAAGTTTTGTGATTTAAATAGCTCTAATCATGAGTTTTCTTGTCCTAGAACTCCTCAATAAAATGGTGTTGTGGAGCGAAAGAATAGGACAATTGGCGATATGGCTAGAGTCATGCTGAATCAATTTTCTCTTCCGAAATATTTTGGGTAGAAGCTGTCAGTACAGCGTGCCATGTTTTGAATAGGGTTTTGACTCGACCTATTTCGAAGAAAACATTGTAGGAGCCCTGGAGGGGGGTGAATAGGGTCAAGCTAACTAATCAAGCACTTAACACAAGCTAATGAGTAATTTAAAAATATAAGTACAAGAGAAGAAGCAAAATAATACCGATACCCAATGTATCCTGGTATCCTCCCAAGGGGCACACCAGTCCTGGAACTCTCTCCGGATTTAATCCACTATTATAGTAAATAGTACAACGCGAGCTTTCATACGAAGGCTCACCAACTTCTTACACGATAGCTTTAGTCCGAAGGCCTCTCCGACTTCAACTGAGAGTTTGGATACGAAGACTCTCCAAATTCAACCGAGAGTTTGGATCCGAAGACTCTCCAAGAGAGTTTGGATCCGAAGACTCTCCAACTTCAACCTTTTACAATAGGTTTTGATCTCCTTATACAACAAGATAAAGATCTTACTTTTCAACTCAATAACTTTAACACAATTTGTGGATGGCAAATAAAAACTTTATAGAGTTGTTTGTGGATAAGCTTTGGTGGTTTAAAAATTTTTAGGCTCAAAGCATCAACATTGAATGAAGGGGTTCAAGGCTATTTATAACCAAAGTATTGAAAAAAGTTCAAAGGCAACTTTTCAGTCAGCGATCGATATAAACGAACCGGTATACCGTCAGAATACCGGTCTGGAATTGCAACGACTAGAAATATAGCCGTTGGGATCATTAAATGTTTGAAATCCGACCGTTGGATTTTTAACGTTACTGAATCGGTATACCGTCAGTATAGATCGGTATTCCATCGGTATGCCGATTTTGTAGACAAAAAATTTTTGTGAACAAAAATTGGTATATCGTCAGAATAGACCGTTATACCGTCGGTATGCCAATTTTTTTCTGAAAATGATCCTGGGCTAATTTCTACCCTAGCTTTCGATTTTGCCATCCATTTCTTGTATTTACAATTATTCTTAAGACTCATTACAGACTCCAGATATACTGTAGCAGGTGCATGCTTCTTCAGAGTCTTGAAATGATGATAGTATGGCATGGCTTCTTTCCTTGATAGATGTTGGCTTCTTCCTTGACGACAGCTGTCCAAAGATATCCAGTTTATGAAAACTGGATACCTTTCGGGGACTTCGCCCCCAAATTCCCATGGGGTGCGCTGCCCCCTCGATCCCCGTCCATTGACCGGACAGCTGAACCCCCGAGTGCGTGGCTCCGGAGATGTCGTCGGGTGGTTCAGAGAAATCTTGTGGGATCCGTCGTCTTTGGCCCACTATGATTTTTTATTGGATATATCCTTATTTATCTTGCTTATTGCTTTTCTGCATGTACATGTTAGACGAACAAAGCAATATACATGTAGCAAATATGATAAGATAAAGCACGATAGGACAATGCTAAGTTTAAGTATAAGAGCTATAGTGATAGCATAAATATTAATGATATCATAATGTTAAACTTAATTGAATAACCATAATCAAAACATAGTTTTGATTTGGTAACTCAATTAAATTTAAGATATATATATAATGAAAACTCATATCACTAATATGTAAAACAATAAGCACATATAACCAAAGGTATAAGTATAAGTAGAAAAGCTATAGTGATAGTATGAAGATTAGTGATAATGAAATGCTAAACTTAACAGATTATCCATATTCAAAAACATGATAAAATCATTGGGCCAACAATCTCCCCATTTTTGATTATGGAAAATCGGTTAAGTTTAATATGGACATAATAGATGCATGTATCACTAATATACAAAAGACATAATCAATATCACTGAAAGCATACCACTTAGAATACTTCTCCCCCTTTGACATTATCAAAAATAAGCTCTCCCGTACTAAGAGATAAAAGAAAATCAATCTTAAGTACATAAATCAGAGCATGAGGAAGGCATAGACAATCATAATCAAGATATACTAAATGAAGAACAATGGGAGAAGTGTGTAAAGACAAGTATAGAAACTACATACCAAATGTAGAGTACCAAATAAAAATACCTTGTCAAAACATAATATATTTGGTAAAACTAAAAGAATTTGAAAATAATCAATAGATAGTTTACCAACATGAAATCCAAGAAAGAAATCCAAAACATAATATGATATGAAATATTACTCTAGTTTTGGAAGAGAATTATAAAATAAAGGATTTCAGTCAAAAGCCATGAGGATTAGATAATTGTAAATAATAGATATCAAAGAAGAAAGATATCAATTGAGATATTAAAATATATAAACTTGATATCAATCGAAATACATAAACTTGAAACATTGATCAATGAAACCATAATAGTCACAATTGTCCACAGATAAATAGTGGAACAAAATAAAGGAATGATCAATGTAATAGAGCAATTGATATAAAATAATCTCATTATTTGCAAATCTATTTGCTTATCCAAATTTATGCATTTGAATCAATTACCTTATCATGCTATATGAATACACTTTAGATAAAATATGATGGTAAAGAGAGAAATACTTGAGAAAGAGAAATTCAGTCGACTTGAATGCTCTCCCTCAAAGTATTACCAATATAGATAAAATCATGAATTTTGGGTAAGTCCAAAAAAAAAGGAAAGCCAAATCAATTAAGCTTACAAGGAAAGCCAAATCAATAAAAATACAATAGTCATCAAAATAAGATATGAAAGTTAATATTAACAAGATGACTTATTACCCGTATAAAAGAGAGATAATATGATGAAGACAATTGCATATACTCTCATAAACGCTTCACAAATAAAAGTATCATGAACTCAATCACTAAGATATGAAAAAGAAGAAAATATAGGTCCATGATGAATTAGGTATACGACATATTAAAGGGTATACATGAATCGGACCAATTAATTTGCTCTCTCTCAAAATATGCGTATCTAGTTCCAGAGCACTTATAGCATAAAATAAATAACTATAAGATCTAGGGGTAAATCAACTATAAATTTTTTTCCCTTGCTCAATGCATATAAGGCTATAAAATCATCATAAAATAAATAATATCATCTTTAGTCAAGAAGAGATATCCGATTAATAGCCACTAAAGTTAAAAGATAAAAAAAATTATTCCAATTAAGCACATTTGAGAAAAAGATCATTATGAAAAGAAATAAGGTCAATTAAAACAATCATGATTAGAATCACAATATAGCTCAAAAATAAAATAAAATAAAACTCAAATATCATCTCCATGATTATCTAATTAAGAAAGAATCAACCAATTTATTACTTTGCATGGACTAGGTATGTTTCACAAGATATGTACCCATCGACGGGTAAAATCCAAACCTTACTAATGCTAAATTAATAACCATAGTACAAATAGCAAAGGCCCATATGTGGCAATTCATGAGTAGTCAAAGTATAGTAATAAATTAGCCTGATAATCGCATAATAAGAAAATATATGACTACTCAACCATTAGAATCTTTTATCAATAAAAATAAACAAATTAAACATGATCCAACAAATCTAAAAAAAAATTCAAATCCATATTTATAATAAAATCTCATAAATCAATAAAAATATAAAAAAGAGTCATTCTCATTTAAATGATTACAAATATAATAAAGAAGAGATGTAAATGATAATACGATAAAATCATGACTCAAAAGTGAGAGAAATTTAAGAGATACTTGTTAATGACTAATATGGAAGGTGACTTAAAGAAAGGAATCACAAACCTTGTTTATGTAAACTAGTATATCATATATAGATTAAAAAGAAAAAACGATAGCTAGATGAGTGAAAGTAAACCAAATTATATAGCTTAACAATATATCATAAATAAGCAAGCTACATAACTAATTAAGATTAATGAGGTAGGTCATTAACAAGTAAATGTGCTCATTAACTCTTAAGTCACTAAAAATGAATTAGACTCTAATCAAGTATAGGCCAAAAGAGATATTCATAAAAATATAATAAAATAAATCTCTTTGCCAAGTATTGAGATTAACCCAAGATAATAAAATGATAGATCGATCTAGAGAATGCAAAATATTATAGCCATTATGAAATAAGTGTATTATCTAGAAATGGAAAAATCTCAACACAAAAGCTCAAAGCATAGTAGCTAAGACATAAGAAATATGATGTATCAATTACAAGAATCCTTATGTGCCACAAAAATGTCATTAGGCAACAATAATTCTAAAGAAGCATAAACCCAAGGAATGAGCAAGAAAAGATTATTAAGATCAAGAAAGCTAAATGCTAAAGATATCAAGAAGTACATTTTTCAAAGAGTTTTCATAGTGCACCATAGTAAATTATAAAGATACAAACTAGAAAATGTGCACTAATTAAGGAGATAAATTTAACATGCAAGGTAAAGCACAAAACTATGTGATCCCTAATAGAACATCCATAATTAGTCATGAGCAAGACATTAATAAATATTTTCTCTCAGCATCCTAACTTAAAGGTATAAAACAAATAAATATCAAAAGTTAGGAATCATTTATATATATGAAACTATATATATATCACAAATAGGCATACATGAAAAGATCAAAAATTAATTAAGAACATGTATCCATAATGCTAACCAAAAAGTCAAAAAGATATCATCAAAAGAAGACTTTAAGGAAGAAGCTAATTGATTCAAGAAGCCCAAACTTGGTCAAAGGAATCAATAGCTAAAGTATGAGATAAGCACAAGTTTGAAGGTAACAAGTATATTTTAATACTCTTCAAGTCAATATAAAACTTTAGCTTAACTCATATGTCCACATAAAGATATTTATACAAAAATATATATCAACATAAGAAATACATGATCGACATGTACATGAAATTTTTATGAATATAGACATGTATCCTTAATGAATATTTGAAAAACTATCAAAAATTCAAAACACATATAAATAAGCTTTATTAGGTAAAGACATAATTGATTCATAAGAGGTTTAATCAAAATAAAATATGAGATTCAATAATGAATATATTATATAAGCACAAGGTTAAAATAGAAGTATAAGTGTATACTTGTCAAGTGATAAGAAACTTGTGCTAAACACATATATTTACAAATACTGATTAATATAAATATGACATATTAAATACAAATCGACAAAAAGTAACTATTTTAAAAACTTTAAAGACGGAGAGTTAAAACCATATTGACTCAAATCAAAACCAAGCTCCTATGGACTAGAGTGATACGGATGCTTTATAAATAAAGATTAAGAATAACGAGCATGCATATATAAATGTGTCACACTAATAGAAAATGAGTGATAAACTACATAGTGTGAACTAATCATTTAAGCTAAGTAACTAGTCTTGCTAGATAAAAGAATTAATAAGAAAATTAACTAAGCATGCTAGTATTATATCTCATATTAATTTATATAAAAGGCAACTAAAGGATATCAATGTGAGCTAGTAGCAAGACATCAAGAGAAACATGCTAGATTCTACAAATATAAACCATTTAAAGAGAATCGTTTAGCATGTTACCAAAGTGGCTCTAGTGGCCACACTTGTGTTGGTGCAATTGCTTGGAAGATGACCTTGAGCTTTGCAACCACCAACATGCTCCTCGGTGCTATGTCCTGATACAAGAAGCTCCACCTACAACATTAGGCGAATACTTTGGTATCCAAATAAACTCGGATCCAAATTTGTTAGCTTTAGGGACCCATATACTATTTACTCTAGCATTGGTAGAAAAACTCCTACGAATAGGACAAGTTAGACTCGTGTGTCCAATGCGAGAGCAATAGAAGCATCTAATATTAGTGTGTGCACATGCATCGAAATGAGCATGATTATGAACATGTAATATACTAGAATAAGAATATCTTTAGATTTAGCATGCATAGATTTAGTCTTAAGAATATCATGTTCCAATAGCAAATCATCATACAAACAAGTAAGAGAATCAAATTTAGCATTTAATGCATAATTCTCTTTTTCAAATAAAGTAATTCTAGAAATAAAATCATCATTTTGTTTCTTTAAAGAGTCAATAAAAAATCATACAAATGATTTAGCTCATGTGTTTGCATCTTAAGATCTTTTATTGATGAGGAAAGAGATTTGATTTTCAAAATTAAAGCCTCAATCAAACTCTTTAAAGAAATACAAGATGAGTTTTAAGAATCAAGTCTCGATAATAAATCATTGTTTTTATTTCTCAAAAACTCATTAGATTCTTCTAAATGAATAACCTTTTCTGAAAGTTCTTCATTTGTAGAATGAAGGTCATCAAGAATCTCGAAGGATTGGTTAGCCATGGCTTTCCACTTAGAGCATTTCTTGCATTTAGAAGAAACATGATTGTCCATGCTACTAGAAGTAAAACCCTCTTTATCGGAGGATAAGGAATAAGATGCCATAGAAAAATTAACAAGAATCTACTCTAAGGATGTTAAGGCTAACAATAGAGTCCTTGCTCTGATATCAATTGTAGGAGCCCTAGAGGGGGGTGAATAGGGTCAAGCTAACTAATCAAGTACTTAACACAAGCAAATGGGCAATTCAAAAATATAAGTGCAAGAGAATAAGTAAAATAATACCGACACCCGATGTATCCTGGTATCCTTCTAAGGGACACTGTAGTCCTGGAACTCTTTCCGAATTTAATCCACTATTATCGCAAATAGTACAACGTGAGTTCTCATACAAAGGCTCGCCAACCTCTTACATGAGAGCTTTAGTCCGAAGGCCTCTCCGACTTCAACCGAAAGTTTGGATACGAAGACTCTCCGACTTCAACCGAGAGGTTGGATCTGAAGACTCTCCAACTTCAACCGAGAGTTTGGATCCGAAGACTCTCCAACTTCAACCTTTCATAATAGGTTTTGATCTCCTTATACAACAAGATGAAGATCTTACTTTTCAACTCAATAACTATAACACAATTTGTGGATGACAAATGAAAACTTTGTAGAGTTGTTTGTGGATAAGCTTTGGTGCTTTAAAAATTTTTAGGCTCAAAGCATCAACCTTGAATGAAAGGGTTCAAGACTATTTATAACCAAAGCATTGAAAAAAGCTCAAAGGTAACTTTTCAGTCAGCGATCAGTATACCGTCGGTACGAACTGGTATACCATCAAAATATCAGTCTGGAATTGCAACGACTAGAAATATAGACGTTGGGATCATTAAATGTTCAAAGTTCGACCGTTGGATTTTCAACGTTACTGAATCGGTTATACCGTCGGTATAGATTTGTATTCCGTCGGTATGCCGATTTTGTAGACAAAAATTTCCTGTGAACAAAAATTAGTATACCGTCGTTATAGACCGGTATACCGTCGTTATAGACCGGTATACCGTCGGTATACCGATTTTTATCCGAAAATGATCTTGGGCTAATTTTTACCCTAGCTTTCGATTTTGTCATCCATTTCTTGTATTTACAATTATTCCTAAGACTCATTACAGACTCCGGATATATTGTAGCAGGTGTAGGCTTCTTTAGAGTCTTGAAATGATGATGGCATGGCTTCTTTCCTTGATAAATGTTGGCTTCTTCCTTGACGACAGCTGTCCAAAGATATCCAGTTTGTGAAAACTGAATACCTTTCGGGGGCATCGCCCCTGAATTCCTACGGGGTGTGCTGTCCCCTCGACCCTTGTCCGCTGACCGGACAGCGGAACCCCCGAGTGCGTGACTCTGGAGATATCATCGGGTGGTTCAGAGAAATCTTGTGGGATCCGTCGTCTTTGGCCCATTATGATTTCTTCATTACATATGTCCACATTGATCTTGCTTATTACTTTTTTACATATACATGTTACACGAACAAAGCAATATACATGTAGCAATTATGATAAGATAAAGCACGATAGGACAATGCTAAGTTTAAGTATAAGAGCTATAGTGATAACATAAATACTAATGATATTATAATGTTAAACTTAATTGAATAACCATAATCAAAACATAGTTTTGATTTTGGTAACTCAATTAAATTTAAGATATATATAATAAAAACTCATATCACAATATATAAAACAATAAGCACATATCACCAAAGGTATAAATATAAGTAGAAAAGCTATAGTGATAGTATGAAGATTAGTGATAATGAAATACTAAACTTAACAGATTATCCATATTCAAAAACATGATACAATCATTGGGCCAACAAACATCCTATGAGCTTTAGTTTGGTAGAACTTCAAATGTTTCTTACTTTCGTGTGTTTGGCTGTCGTTGCTTTATCCTGAATACCAAAGACAACTTAGGCAGGTTTGATGCCAAAGCTAACGAAGGTATTCTTCTTGATTATGCTGCCAAGAGTAAGGAATATAGAGTGTTCAACAAATGCTCCATGATTGTTGAAGAGTCTACTAACGTAACTTTTGATGAGGACAATAGTACAGCTATCATTCCCAATGATGATGAACCATCAACTTTCACTCCTGTGGATACACCACCCGAAACCAGTTCTCTGGAGAGTTTACCAAAGAAGTTCCAATTCAAACCTTCACATCCAGAAAGCTTAGTAATAGGTGAGGTATCAAAAGTGGTAACTATTCGATCTTCTTTAAGATATTATATTGCTAGCACTGCTTTTATTTCTTAAATTGAACCTAAAAATATTTTAGAAGCTTTTAACGATGAATTTTGGATATCTGCAATATAAGAAGAACTCAACCAATTCGAACGAAATCAGGTTTGGGAACTTGTTCCTAGACCTGCTGATCATTCAATCATTGGTACCAAATGGATTTTTTGCAATAAAATTAATAAGGACGATTTTGTTACTCGGGACAAGGCTTGTCTCGTAGCTCAATGAGACAACCAAAAGGATTGTATCGACTACGATGAAACGTATACTCCTTTTGCACGACTTGAATCTATTCGGATGCTTTGCGTCTTTGTAAATTCTAAAACTTTAAACTTTTTCAAATGGATGTGAAAAGTGTTTTTTTAATGGTTTTATTAAAGAATAGGTTTTTGTCAAGCAACCCCCTGGTTTTGAAAATCATAAATTTCTCGACCATGTTTTTAAACTTAAGAAAGCTCTTTATGGCCTCAAACAAGCTCCTCGAGCTTGGTATGAACGCCTTAGTATTTTCTTACTTGATAAAGGTTTTTCAAAAGAAAAAATTGACACTACACTTTTCACAAAATCCCTTAATGACACTGTTTTGTTAGTATAAATCTATGTAGATGATATCATATTTAGATCTACTAATGAGGGTCTATGCAAAGATTTTTTCAAGTGTATGCAGAACGAGTTTGAGATGAGCATGATAGGGAAGCTAAACTACTTCCTTGGATTGCAAATCAAACAATACTCACAAGGCGTCTTCATTAATCAGTCGAAGTATACAAAGGATAAGCTAAAAAAGTTTAAGCTTGACAACATCAAACCTATCAGCACTCCTATGGCTACTACAATAAAACTGAAACCTGATGAAAGTGGCAAACCGATCGATCAACGTAAGTATCGAGGTATGATTGATAGTCTATTGTATTTAACTGCTAGTTGTCGTGATATTATGTTTAGCGTTTGCTTATGTGCTAGATATCAAGCTAATCCTAAAGAATCACACATGACCGCTGTTAAGCGTATCTTTAGATATCATAAATGAACGATTACGGTAGGCTTGTGGTATCCTAAAACCACTTCCTTTAACTTAATCGGATATTTCGATGCTGATTTTGCGGGATGCAAAGTCGACCATAAGAGTACCAACGGCACGTGTCACTTGTTAGAAAAAAGCTTTAGTATCATGGTTTAGCAAGAAGCAGAATTTTGTCACACTATCAACAACAGAAGCTGAGTACATCGCAGCTGGTCGTTGTTGTGCACAGATTCTATGGATGAAGCAAACTCTTGAAGACTATAACTTATTATTCAAGCACATACCTATTTTCTGTGATAACACTACTACAATAAATTTGACCAAGAATCCAGTATGTCACTTACGAACAAAGCATATAGAGATTTGACATCATTTCTTGTGTGATCATCAACAGCACGACACTATTAACTTAGAATTCATTGACACTGAACATTAGCTAAAAGATTTCTTTACAAAACTACTAGCAGAAGAGCGCTTCAATTTTCTTTGTCCAGAATTAGAAATTTTGGATGAAAGTGTCAAACAATAAGTTGTACCTTCGTAAACAACGGTTATAACGTACATCATTCATGATAACATTGCTTTGGATGTAAGCCGAAAGGGCCCTTCTGACAACAAGCCATAAAAGCCTAAGCGACACAGTATACTAGTCTTGGGACTACCGCTAGCTGGGATCCGACCCCTACAGCTAACCTAAAGCAATTTTCACTATGATGATCATCATTTTAACAATATTTATTATATGGCTATACTATTTTTATGGCTTGTAACATTCAATATTTCAAATTCAAGAATTTTTCTATCAAAATTTTCTTTTTAAAACCTTTTCTGTGTTCTGGAGCCAGACCCACAAAACTCGGGCCGAACTCTGCCCTATACAAAGTTCGAGCTGAACTCTGTGTGCCTGCTTCCAGAACCCCCAGTTGCTCCTGACCATCCAATTTTTGATCTGACAGCCAAAATTTAACCCGAATTGCTGGCCCTAATCCTCATATACCCGAACACTCTCTCTCTCTCATCACTTTTCTCTTTTTCTACCACCCTCTAAACCCTTTCTCCTCAAACCCTAACCCTAGAAAACTTAAATCTTAGGGTTATTTCTTCCCAAACTCAGGGTTTTTGGTGGATCTCTTCCATCTCCAACTACTTTTGTGAGGTATAACTCCTTTTTTATCTCTTTCAAATTCATCTTTCATTATTAATGGCTCCAAAATTATTTGGTAGAGAAAAGAGGATGAGAAGTTAGAGAGCATCTTCATCTAACCCTCCTCCTCCTCCTATTCATCCCTTCTTCAATGTACCACCTCCACCAAATCCCAACACCTATAATGAGCAACTTTTTGTCTAATTGGATGCATTCAATGAGTGATACATAGACTTTCGCTCACGTAGTGTGTTCCTGGGCCATCCGATAAATTTCATAATTTTTTCGACATATGATGCCCTTTTTCACGATTTATACCTAGATGAACTCGTCACAACTTCATCTCTTATCTATCTCAATGCCATACAGATGTTTAACTGTAATTTAACTCATAACAACACAAGAATTTATTCCCGTGTCGCCGGTATTGACATATCTTTTGACAATTTTGAACTTGCTGATTACCTTGAACTCCCGGAACCCAACACTTGGGAAAAACTTGTTGATGTCCGACAGTTCCAATTTTTCGGTGATACTACTCTTGACGGTTTCAAGGATGCGTTGTGTTCTCCTATCATATGTCCTCGTATGCTTCGTGCCAAATATCTCAACAACTATTTTTATGAACTCCATCGGATCATTTTTTTCCTCGATCTTGCCAAAGCGGGATCCACCGATGAAGTAACTTATCTTGAGAACTTGGCTCTATATCATCTGCACTTCTGTCTTCTTTTCAACTTTCGCACGATGATGGGCTGGATGACTTGTGCAAGACAGAAACAAAAATCCTTAGTTTATAACATGTACCTTCCAAAGATTTTTTGTGCCTTCAACATCCCTCTTGATGACTGTCAGTTCCTACTTGCTCCTGTCTCTCTGTCCAAGTCTCACGACCCGCACCTGCTTTTCGGGATATGAGTGCGTGTCCAAGACCAGCCTACGCCGCAGTATCGGCGGTAGTACGTTGTCTAGCCTGCAATAACCAAAGTGCTCATAAATGCTAACTGTCCATTTACAACAACTAAATCAACTTTACAAAATTTAGAAGTTTTACATTTGAAGAAGAATATAAGCTTTTACAGTTATCGAAAACTACCACACAACTAACTAGTCTTCTATGGTTTGGCCTTCGAGTCTCTATCCCCCTCGTATGGTCCATAGCGCAAGAGTAGGCACGTCAACCTCACCTATAACAACGATCCAGTCAGGAAAGGAGCATAGTACAACCATATTGCAATTAATATTGTTAGTCCAAAATAAGTTAGAACAACGAGAAACGATGATGGCAAAGAGTATATAAAGAACTAGTACTAACAAGGTATGAACGATGAAGATATGAACTAGCAAAATGTAAACTAGCAAGATGGGATCTAACAAGATATAAAGTGGCAAGATGTGAACTAACAAGATAATGGACTAGATAAAGGAAAAATAGGAACCACTATGTGTGTATGAAATACTTGTTAATACGTGAATGGCTGGGCTAATACGACACATCATACGATGGCTATCCATAATAATATGGTACGGCTAACTCATACGTGGGGTGTATGACTTAGCTATCCACAATCAAAATAGTTGGGTTTGTTCATGTACTTACCGAGTATTTTTCCTTCCGACTCTCTAACAATCAATAACGATCAATGATACACTATGAAGGATACAATAACTATGGTGTCACAATCGTGTCTCAATGAAATATCAAGCAATGTCTCAACGGGATATCGAACAAGGAAATGATAGAGAAAACGTTATAATGAACTAAAACATAAATACAATATTATACTTGCCTGAATCCTTGCACAATTCGTAGTCACAAGTAGATGATGAGGGGAATGTCGATCTAGAAGCTGTCAACCTATAACACATATTGTACCACGAACCGTGCATGAAAACCACAAGTCAATTCTAATATTCTAGTTCTAAATTCATAGAATAGTGGCTAGTTGGGTTACTAATCTAATAATAGTTAATTCTGGAATAAACTACTTAAAAACATCATTTAACCTAATAATAATCTAAATATAATCTAAACATGCAAGTTTGGCCATCAAAAGTCATGTTTCCAATTTTTGGAAACTATGGCATACAAATTGAGGCGTACCGTTGACTATCTAGTCAAACACTGTGAACTCTAGATTTTGAAAGTGCATCTTAGTAAATTTCAGTGCCAAGAGTGTGCTGGAATCAACCGTGCCACAAAATCATGCTTTTGTCAAAAGATATCGCCGTTATGGCTAATCGTGACCAAAACGATGATCAACCGATCAATTCTGAGTTCAACAGAATAACTAAAATGGTAGATGAACGAAATAATTTCAAAAAAATATATGTCATAGACCTCTGTGTTAGCTTTCTAAAACTTTAAACGGATCGTGATTTTGATTTTTGGTTCTCCCGAAATCTCGAAAACACCGAAACGTGTCAAATTTTGGACAACTAGCACTCTACGAATTTTCCAGAAATTTAGGAATAATATATACGAAAATAAATTACATATTCAGAAAGTTTACCTCGAGATGAATCCAATAAAGAAAATTGCACACTAAAATCACGTCGGGTTTGATGGCAATCGCCTCGGAAAGTTGAGATCTCTACTAGAACTCTCTCTCAAAAAGGCGGCTGAAATTTCTTGGTTTTCATGAATTAATAACATATATATATATATATATATATATATATATATATATATATATATATATATATATATATATATATATATATATATATATAGGAGAGAGAGTGAGGCGGTGCTGACTGATTCTGGCGCCGACAGGTGGGCCAGGGGGTGCTGACTGGATGCTGATTGGCCTACTGACTAGGTAAATGCTGATTTAAATTCAAAAAATAATTTAAAAATTATTTGAGAGCCAAATAAACTCAAATAAAATTCTAAAAATTCCAAAAAAATTCTAAAAAATTCTAAAAAATATATTTAACCTTCTAGAATATAAATAAAATGCTTTCCCACATATTAGTTCCAAATAGCCTCATAATAAATATTGGAAGCCTTTAAAAATATATAAACCTTAATAAATAAATACTTAAATACTCCAAAAAAATATATAAAAATTCTAGAAAATATAAAATAGCGTAATGAACCCTAGAAAAATATTTGCGGTCAATATTTGCTCTTAGGCTAGCACAATAAATTCTAGAAGTTCTAGAAAATAGGTTTTTCCTATATTTTATTATCAAAGTAATTCCAGAAAATACCAAAAAAATTGAAAATAGTTTTAAAGGTTCTAGAACCTAAATAAAATACTGGGTCCCAAAAATAACCCCAAATGGCCATATGGTAAATCATAATCAAATAATAATTAAGAAAATCGGGAAGTAGGCTTACACCAAGGTACGTAGGACTATTGCTGCTGCTGCATCCTCTGACTCTGATGCTCATGATGCTTCTGAGCCCGAGCCTCCTGCTACTCTTGACTCCATCCAGGCGATGTTGCGCGATCGCTTCCATTTGAAAGACGACCATTGGACCCAGTTGGACTACCGCACCACCCTTCAGATGAGTGCTATCAGCAACTCGCTGCATGACCTCCAGTATACCCTAGCCAACCATCCTATTATGTTGTTCTCTATGGTATGGGACCCTTCTTGCGAAGGTTACCGTATTGACGACACATGGGTCAGGCGGTATCTGGACCCGGACGCGGCATTTGTTGACCCTTGTCGCTCTGCCAGCGACCCTTCAGACTCTGCTGGTCCATACCATGCTCCATGATGGTCGTGGTTTATTACCTGCTGATGCTGCTGATGTTAGGCTGTAGTTTTATTTTGCTTTATGTAGTAGTTTTAAAACTTTAAGTTGTAGTATTTATATTTTCTTCATGCATTGTATTTCTTTCAAAACTATGCACTTTGGTTTAGTATTGAGGTATAAAACTGCTAGTAATTTGTCTCTCTATGGTTATGGTTTCCAGTTGTATGATTGCATGTATTCACTTTGTCTACTTTTATGGGGGAGCCATTATTTCATTTTGCTAAAAGACAAAGGGGGAGAATACTTGATATTGGCTTGAGGAATACTTGATATGTGCTTTGAGCTTCTATATATATTATGTTGTGCTTGCTTGGATTAGAACTTGTCTCAGGACATATATATTTACGGGGGAGCCGACATGTTCATCTACGGGTGAGCTATTGTTTTTATTCCATGTCTCTAGGTATGAATGTTGCGACATACAAATATCGTGTTTTTGTCAATTATCAAAATAGGAAAGATTGTTGACCCAAACTAGATCGCAGTCAACCTAATCTTGATAATTAACAAGTCGATATCTATTATAATCCAGCTTGAAATATCAAGCTCCAAAACAAAATGTCATCACATATCAGTTTAAGACAAACATCATTGACGATTGCTTCGACAGTGCTGTTGTTACTTGTACTCTGAGTCTGTACTTTTACTTTTTATTGAGTCTAGGCTATTGTAAGTTGAGTCGCACTGAGTATCTCAACCCTAGACTTAATATCCAAAGCTCCACCAAATAAACTCCAAAACTTGCCAAGCCCACATAGCCCATTTTAACTTTCTGTTCCTTAGGAGACAGAGTTAGGGCCGAACTCTACCCCACACAGAGTTCGGGCCGAAGTCTGCCCCTTGAAATTATGAGCTAATTTTTAGGGCTTGCTGCTGCTAGTTGTCCAACGGCTAAATATTTGAAATTTTAGGACAGAGTTCTGGCCGAACTCTGCCTCTTTGGACTAGTATATATAGGCCTTGATTGTTCTCATTTTCAATCATCCAATCTTCTCCTCTTCTCTTCTCTTGTAGCCTATACATTCTAGAGCTGATTCTTCTCATCTAACTAGCCACAAAACTTTCCAAGCCCCCAAGGTGCTCAGTGCGAGTCAACTAGAAGTTTGTGTGCAAGAGTTTCAAAGGAAGTCACTTGGACAATTTCAAGTTTTGCCATCCGTGAATCTGTAAGAAATTGGCATGCTCTTCTGAGTAAAGGCACGTAGTTGTACGCTATTTAACAAATAGTAGATTTCAATCCTGAGCTAGAGTTCTCAGGCCTAGACTAGTCCTCCACGAGAGAAACCAGGTTAAAAACTACTGTGTCTGCGTATGCTTCTTTGATCTCTATTTGTATTCCGCACTTATAATCTAATTATTATTTCTGTTGGGTGGACTTGAATAGAGTTAAATTTTTAATTGGGTATTATCGACACATACTCTATTTACCCCCCTCTACTTCAGCAAATTCGATCGACCTCACATTTTTCTATACTCAATAAAATAAAAATATAGAGTAAATGTTAGAATAAGTCTTGAAATGAAAAATAAAGAGTAAAATGTAAGAACAAGTCTTGATCAGCATCTGAAGCCTTTGTATGTTGAAGACGATGAGTTATAGCAGTGTGGAAGTAGACGTTCTATTTTATACCTGTAGCTGCGTATTATTTGCTTATCGACCAAAGTTTATGTTGATTATCAAAATCAGGTGTGACTATGACTAATGGGCCAACACTTGGGTCTATCAGGTAGCATGTTAGATTGGCCATGCGCACTTTTTTATATTCATGAGAGTTGTCTAAGATCACCTCGTCCTATAGTCATGGCCTTCACGACCTCTCATATAAGTAAGTCCTCAAGATTTGGTGATAGAAATCAATCTTGCATATCATGCTTGGACTTATTAAGAATTAAAATTCATCCTAACCATATCACATCGGAACACTATCACCATAGAAATGGGGTATCCATGTACATAACGTATAGCCTCTTGGACATTAGTTTTAAGAGAATTTAATCTCTGGTCATTGTTCTATAATAGTCACCTAAGTCCAGCTTGTTCCTACCCATTGAACCGGCTTCTTGGGATCTCCAGTCAGATTCGGTTGGGTTGCTACTGCTGTGACTAACTTATGGGCTTAACCCTATCCCCCTCAATTATTTTAGAATTAAAGTCCTAGACAGAACCTTCGTCAAGTGGTCTGAAGGTTCTTTTTTGAGTTTATATAGTCAAGAACCACATATTTGTCTAATAGGCTATTTATAGACTTGAAGCGTAGCTTCAGGTGTCTGTTCATCTTAAAATTCACAGAATTATGCTTTAGTAGTTCTATAACAGATTTATTATCATAATTTATAGAAATTGCAGAAGCAGGACTAAAATAAACAAGTATATGCATAATAAGATTTCTTAGCCATTCGGCTTCTATACAACTAATGTCCAAAGCTATAATTTCAGAGGCCATTATACTCCTTGTCATGACCCACACCCGCTTTTCGGGATGCGAGTGCCTGCACAAGCCAGCTACGTATCAAGCGGATTCCAGTCTAACTAGAATACGTATAAGCTGTCTAGACTATGGTAATATGCCTAATCATGGCAAATTAAAACTATATCTCAATCCACAAGAAGAGTATGAAAACAAGAATGAACATTATGGTTTATGGTCTGTAGTCCACTAGCATATATGTCCGATTAGACTCCAAAGAAATAACATGAGTATATAAAAGTAGGCTAACAAGCAGAATGTGTCATGACAAGGAATATAAAGCACGAGAGGATAATAAAGTAATATCGCTAGCATACCTGGATCCTGTAAATATAATCAACTACCATAATGATCAGCTAACTAACTCCGTGCAATCAACTACCTGAAGAGATTATCAGGTCCTCAGGGGACTAACAAGATACATAAAACATGCCTATCTAACAGTTTATCATGCATAAAAAATAAGCAAAAAAAAGACAGAAGTGACAAGTGACTATGAACATGGATACGAGAACAACTACACATAAATGACCTGCTGGAAAAAATAAGTGAACAAGAGATCAACGAATACCAAACCCTCACCATAAATATGGACCCACAGGTTTGAACAAATCACTAACCCTCGCCCCGAGTGTGGACTCGTAGGTTAGTTCATGACAATCACCCTCGCCCCGAGTGTGGACTCGCAGGTTGAGAAAATCGAAACAAGAAAATAGCAGTTTAGTTATAACGTACACATTCTACGACACGATACGACTTAGTCAAGGTACATATGATGACACGATATGACTCAGTCAAGGTGCATGTGAGAACAAATCCAATTTGAACTATAATGTCAAACTATGTACAATGATGGTATATGAATGAGACAACTAACTAACATATATGATATGAAGAAAAGCATACCAACCAAATCAATCCAATAAAACTAACTGATGATATAACTAGAAGGAAAAGAAAATAAGCATGCAGTAAATGTAAATAAGGTAAGGTATACTTTCCTGATGGTACATAGCACGTAGAACCAGTACTATTCAATCAATCAACGAGCCATAAAAGTCAACTCTCACAACAGTCTCCCAGGGCTAAAATAGATATTACAAACGTGTTCAGATTAGTCCAATTAGCTACAATAGCCTACCCATAAGTCCAATTCTAGATACTGGGGCAAAACGGTAATTTTAGGCTAAAACGATATCCACCGTTGGACCCGCTTTGTACCGAAAAGCGTGCCAGTACCTACGGTCTCTAAATTTGTCAAGCTATATGTCTACGAAATCAATTTGACGAGACAAACCTAACCATATATCCAAAGTTTGATTCCATCGGGCCGTGCACAAAATCATCCGTTGGATCGGGTCGCGAGCCCGCCAAAATAACATTCCGGTCGTGTAACTCCACTTTCCGGTTTTGAAAAAAAATTTGATTTCTAAAAATATCAATTGCTGATTTAAGTTTCAAATAATAAGTTTTTTTATAATAATTTTTTATGATCTATTTTGGAGAGAATTAACTTTTGAGCAGAATTTTCAAATTTAAAAGTTTGTTGTAACAAACTTCGTGGTCCTCACTCTTTTTGGAAAAAAAATTTCTAACTGATTTTATTAAAATCTTGCAATAATGAAAAAGAAGAGGGAAATTGTGTAAATTATTTGAGCAGGAAGGGTCGGGTTATAATTAGTGAAAACGGGGAGGGGGTAAGTGCAAAGTTACCATTGGGGGAAGGGGTTTTATGTAAAATTTCTTTTCCTTTATTTTCCAAGTCTGGAGAGCGAGAGAGTGAACCAAGTTATTTTTTTCATTTCGTTTCTTTTTTCGAGCTCTCCTCTCATCCCCAAATTCCTTCGTCCAAGCCCTAACCGACGACGACGGCGGCGGTGGTTTCCACAACGACGACAGCGGCTCTGTAATCTTCTCCGACGACCTCTCTGGTGGATCAGCGTGTCGAAGCCAGTGCACACGAAGCTTTGCATCGGACTCGCACATCCCGATCTGTTCTTCCTCATCAGACGATGTCTAAGTCCTCCGACGGCGAGCAGTGACGGCTCCATACCTCCTTCTCCGGTGGTCTTCGACCGTCTCGGTGACGTCAACGACACGAGAGCAGTCGCTAGCTCGGTGAGTTTTGTTTAATTGCTTCGTTCCTCCCATTACTCCTAGTATCGATCGATCTGTTTCTGATCAACCTGGAATTTCAACTGGAACACTTTGTTGGCATGATCGGTATTTTTTTTTAGATCGTCGGATTTTTAACTCTTGAGGAAGATCGATTCTGATTGATTGGATCATTCCAAGAAGTAAATTATGTGATCTCTAAGATATTGCTTGAGAAATCTCATTTTGGAATCATGTCGATTTCTTAGGAAGGTGTTTTGTTCTTATGTCCTGCACTTGTTGGTGGATGTCTGAACAGGGCTAGGTCCATCCTTATATACGAAGGAGGTCGTGTCCGATTCCTGGGGAGGACGTGTCTGCTTCCTTGTGTTGTGTTTAGACGCAGTGCAATTTCCTTTCAGGTATTACTCTATCCTTTCCTTGCTGCGAGTACTATTGTGTTGAATCAATTAATGATCGAACTGGTGGGGTTTGGTCAGGATGCAGGGTGTATTTGGGTTGAGTTCGAGACTGGGGTCGTGTCCAACTGGGGTTCGTGATCAATCCTCGACTGGTGTCTGCGTAGTGTATTTGGTGCATAACCATATCGTAGCTGTGTCTGTGGATCAACACGCGCGCTCGTGTCTGGTATGTTCGTATATAGTTTCATTTGAGGCCAGCATCGAATGTTGCATGGAACAACTGGATTTGAATGGCTCTAGCATAAAGGGAGGTTCAAACCTAGTAGCAGGGGTCGGTTTCTGTTAGCATTGATTAGGCTTGGGTTTTACTTGTAGCTGGATAGACTGAAGCTGACTAGTCTCTTTATGTGTTTCCAGCATACAGTGAGTTATAGTAGTGTTGATTCATAGCTCGGTTGAGTTCATAGCAAGGGTGTGTTGATCGTCTAGTTTAAATTTGTAATATTAAGGAGGTTGAGTTCTGCCTTGCTGGGACTATTGGTTGTTTGTGTTTTGTTAAACTTTTGGTTTTGTATATGGTCAGCCTTGGTGTCGTGTTTACTGAGCTTTGCTAAAATGGGAGATAAAGGTTTGGTTTGGTCATAGTAAATTCTGAGTATTAGTCCAATTTGCATTTAAGTTTTAAGTAGATGGGGTTTGGGATTCTGGTTAAAAACTTCCTGCAGTGTTTTTGAACTTGTATTATAAGTTGTCTGAAATTCCTAAACTGAATTTGCTATTTGTTTTGTATATTCTTTCATAAAATTGTATAAACTTCCGTTGGCTTTGAGTATTCTCATTCTTCTCCTTGTTGCTTTCTAATTTTGGATTGGTATGGTACTTGGCAATTGAGTAGTTGAACTCAGTTTTAGGAAGAAATGGGTTCTGCGTATTTTTCTCTATGAGCTTTAAAATTGCTTAGTTGTAGAAATGGTAGGGAAGATTGGTGTTTGAAATGTTCTTCTTCCTGTGAGCAATGCGCAGGAGTATGGCCTAATCAAACTAGTTTTCATGTTCCATTTTCTTCTTCTTTCAGTTTGTACTGATTTAAATATCATTATTATTTGGTTAACTCAACCTTGATCAAGCCATTGTCTAGTCTTCATACTTAGTTGAGAGTCACTTAAGTTCTTCCTTGATCAAATGGCTTTGATTTAACTGTGGTATTAAACAATGGGTTCTGTTCTTAAATGAGATGGGGTTGATGCAGTTTTTTTAGTGTCAGGTATATGAGAAATTGTCTTACAAATGTTCAATTCCTGAAACCTATTATAGACTGAACTATTATGTAACTTGTTACCATTCCAGTTTAGGTATAGGATGGCAGTGCTCGAATTAGCATGCTTATGATTCAAGTAAAAATCTGGAATGAGTTTTGAATTTATTCTTTATGATGATTAGGGAATTAAGTAACTAGAGTATTGCTTTACTGGTATTATCAATAAGTATGGACAAGATCATATACTTTTGAGAGTATGCATATATTTCAAATCTCAAGTGATAATGGATTAAGGTTTAGTTTGAACTCTAATTTTGGGATCATGATGTGTAGCTTGATTAGGAACTTGTATAGATTTTAACCAAGTTATAAATCATAACAGGAGGATTTCCAGCTTTATTACCCTTTCTCGATCACCCGGAGCAAGGCAAGTATACTCCTCGGATTTGTTCATTTCTCATGTCTTTCATATCCATTCTTGTATTTCCTTGATGACACGATATATCACGGTATTGTCTGGTTTTATGTTCCATGTATCATTTGCGTTTGGGAGGGGAAATACTATAGATACGTGATCAAACCCTGTTACTACTCATGTGAATAGCTTGGGTCCCGCACCGTGCATGCGGGGCCAAAGCCGTACCATTTCAGGTTCATTGCATCTACCCAAGCCGATCACGATCTAGATGTATTTTATTATTGCACATGTCAGGATTCAGTTTGTATTTCAGGATTTCATGGTTGTATTTCATGTGCAGGCTGTATTTCATGTTCAGGTTATACTTTATGTTCACATTATATTTCATGCTCAGGACTCTTACCATATTTCCTGTTTTACTTTCAGTATTTCCTGTTCAGTTCATGTCTTGTTCTCATTTCCTGTACTTTACATTTATTGCTGTTTTCTTGATTCATACCATGATGTACACGTTTATTTCTCTGGATATACTTGCTCCGCTCCTGAATAGGATATGTTGCAGGTATGCTTGTAGGACATTGTTCTACTCTATGGGCCAGAGCCCAGGATTTAACTGAGCAGGATGAGGCTTAGCTTGAGGCTTCAGGTTTAGATTACTTAGCTTTACTTTGAGATATTGACTTTAGAGTTCATAGCACTTTTCATTCCTGTTGATTCTGGTACATTATGATATCTGAATTTGTGGATTATGGTGATCATTCTGGGATACGTTTTTAGATGCTGTGATTTTATACTTACATGTTTTTCTGGTTAGTTTTCCCTAGCTTGGTACAGCTTACTTCGTCGTGTCTAACGACGAAGGCTGGACGTGTCCGACTCGTGTCCAATTATTCGGAAGCGGGTCGTGACATGTTTTTAGTGGTGGCCCATGCAGGTCTATCCTAATGGTACCTAGGTCTTAGCGTACTATTGGGGGACTTGATTAACTAGGGAAACTTGATCACAGCGTAGGAAAAATCGGGAATAAGGGTATATCAGGTATATCATGTATATTGATATTCTATAAACACTTGTTGTATTTAGGTCTATGTTATTTTAACAGTTTTTGGTTTTTCAGATAGTCCAAAAGCACGCAACACCGGAACAGCCGATCCACCTACACTCGAGAGTTTCGAGCTTCCACTACCTTCTATCACTCTACTATTCCCATGGGCAGTACGTAGTTGACGGAAACGTTGAAGATTCCCTTAACTACCAGAGGGAGCAGGCCATCCTTTTCCAACCCAGACTTGTGGATACACTCTCCGAGCCAGAAAAGACTTTTGATTTTTAGACTCTCAGACACTTGGACTTTTCTGACACCGAGCGCATATCTTGCACCAAGAAGCAAATCGAGAACCTGGAGTCACCACTAAATATCATCTAAGTTTCCGAGGACCCGACTTCTCTGAAGATTAGAACCACCAGCCAGGAGATCCAGAATGTAGCACGGACAATAGGACACGACGGGAAGCTGAAGCTCATAAAGGACATGAAGACTTATGATGAAGATATCAACTACTAGGGATCAGCAAAGCATCGCCACACTCAGACAGCGCCTCTTCAGCCGCACCATCAGATTCAGATGATGGCTATTTATGCTTTCCCCTGCCATCCAGACATCGCTTCGATGAGTGCCGCAAGAGACTCGGACTTATTTATACTGCGAACTTTTTCCACAGAATGAAGGATTGCCCAGATGTCGCCAATCGTACTACCAAGGACAAGCGTGAGGAGCACTAGTACCACAAAAGAAGGACCCGTCTCTTCAGATTCAGCAACCGCATGAAGCACTGTCGCAAGGACCAGCCTATATCAGGACAACTGAAGAAATTTGTCACTCCCCGTTTCCAGAATGCGTATTTTTATACATGTACAATTCATGAGTATTTATTTAATATTTATCATGTATTATCCTGTATTTAAATTCCTTTAATTTCATGTTAATCAATTAATCTGCTCTTTAAATTTTCATGTTAATTTATTTCCTGCAATTATATTTCTGCAATTTTATTTCTGCACTTTATTTCCTGCTTTTATTTTCTGCTTTAGCTAGGCTTTGGGTTCGGGTTGGCTTTGATTGGACCCATTGGACCTATTGGACCCGGCCTAACTCCCACCTACCACCCCCTTTTCTATTTAAAGCTTACATCTCTTTCTCTCTCCTCATAAACTCACATTCTCACCATTACTCTTCTTCTTCTTCTTCATTACTCTCTCCACCTACCAAACCGTAGGCAAGTACAACTTGCTCCACATGAGAACCCATGTTTTTATGGTTCATTTATCTTCCTCTCGTGATCCTAAGAGAGTTTAGAACTTGGCATTTTTCATTTCGAAGTCTTAATTTTTGTAGATCTAGAAATGAGTTATTTTCGGAGTTTGGTAGTTTTGATCTATCAAACTTCTTTGTTTTCAAGTTTTGATGGTTCTATGTTGCAGAGAATTTTATTCTACCCAATTTTGACATTTGGAAAGTTGGATTTGGACTTGTTTGGACCAAGTTATGGACCTTTGAAGCTTTGGGGTACAACCATGGAGTTCTTGCTGTTTGGAGAAGACAGTGAGCAGTGTACACTAGCTTTTTAGCTTGCGTCACTGAGCTGTGCGCGCTCTTTAGCGCAGTGCAGTATGGAGTCCATACGCTACCTTTTTAGGAAGCGTGTGTCTTGCATACGCTACCTTTTGGAAGCGTATGTCGTATGGAGTTCATACGCTACCTTTTGGGAGCGTATGACTTGCATACGCTGACTTGAATGGTCAGGAGTCGTATGGAGTTCATACGCTACCTTTTGGGAGCGTATGACTTGCATACGCTGACTTGAATGGTCAGGAGTCGTATGGAGTTCATACGCTACCTTTTGGGAGCGTATGACTTGCATACGCTGACTTGGATGGTCAGGAGTCGTATGGAGTCCATACGCTGCCTTTGGGGAGCGTATGACTTGCATACGCTCACTTGGATGGTGAGGAGTTGTATGGAGTCCATACGCTGCCTCTTTGACTTGAGCGTAGCCTGACATGAGCGTAGCCTACTTACCCTGGATCTTCTATAGTCCTGTATATTGATATTTTATTAGATATTTAACGTCCATTTTATATCCTTACGCCTTTTTGGCATAAACTCGATAAAATCATGATATGATAATATTGTTAATATCAATTGTTATGTGGAATGTGCCTTGTGTCCCGATTGATTTTTGGGATACCCAGTATGACTGGGACTTGACCATGAGAGTTATAGACTCGACCCCCGTTTAATGCTAATTGACTTTCATGCCTTGTCACCATTGATAATAATGGTTATCTTGACTAAATTAATCATGCGTTCCTAGTCGGAACTAAGAGACTGGCTAGTCGTCTTATTGAATTGAATGAATGAGACACGTTCATGTTATGGACTATTGTAATCGACTGGCTGATCCCGAATATTGACTTACATGCACATGCAGGCTTCAATCTATTTATTTATTTATTTATTTACTTATTTATTTTCTACAAAAGAAGCATGTGTACTTTAAGGTCAAGGCATGATTATCGTGGTTAGATTTGATTGTTGCGTTACGCTATGTAAGACCTGCAACCTAACCGCACTGGTATCGTTGTAGAGTTGTGCATATCGTACCCCGTACGTAAGTACTCATTTGAATGACCATGATCCACGGCATGGAATTTCACTCAACGTAGGGACTATTAAGTTAAATAAAATAATGATTGCATTGAGAGAATGGATTCCCGAGTTCTTACATGGCAGCCCCCTTGGGACAAGTAGTACCCGACGGGCCGGCTGGTTCCCACAGATACTTTAAACCTGCCACACGGGCAGGGAATAGTATCTGCTTATATTATTATTGTATATTGTATATTGATGACGGGCGTCCCGCTGGGACTCGTCTAATTCATGATTGGCGCAATTGATTGACTGGATCGACTAGCCTTGCTCGCACATAGTAAGAACTGAGGAACCCCTAATTGTATAATTCCAGGATAACTTGGGACTCACAATAGTAAGCCGTAGTAGTTGATTGGCCGTTCAAGATGATTTGTTTGTGTACTGTACCTACTCTGTTACCTAACTGGGATGATCAGAATGTCAGGACATGACGGGCCAACTTCTGTCCTTGTTTGGTTGGGAGGTTGGTTCGAAGTGTCGTGATGTGATGTGAATCCTAGTAGCAAGCAGAGATTTATTAGTATTATTCTCTTACATTACTGGTTTTAGTTCTCATGTCGTGCTTCCTTGTGGTACTTGCTATTAGAGGTCTAACCTCTCTGGTTTTGCATGGCCAGATTTAGAGCCGGTCCCCGAGGATCCAGCTTACTTCTACCTCCAGGATGGTCAACACTAGAAGGATGATCGCAGGAGGACTCGAGTGGGTTTCTTACTTCCCCGCTCGTTTTGTCACTTACTTTATACTTGGCCGTTTGGCACCGACATGTTAGTCGGATTGTCTTGTACTTACTTTTACATAATTGTAATTAAAGTCAGACTGCAGCTGATAACAATTGTGTATACTTTTGCTACATCAATCTGGCTATGTTTTGTAAAGCCAGATATCAAGAACATTTTGACAGAGCGTTTGGGACGCCTTACTGCTTTATCTTACATGTTCTCTATTTCTGTTTCTTATTTGAATGATTGAGACAATAGATGTGTAATGACCATAGTAAGACTTTTATGTAGTATGCACCCCCTCGTCTGGTTAGACAGCATTGATCGTATTATACGGTATTCATCTACCCGTAATACGTAGCTGGCTGAGTCATTCCCCCGCTCTCCAGTATTCTGGTTCTGGGGCGTGACAAAATTGAAGTGATTCGAGTCCCGGAGAAACACTGAAGATAGACTGAAGACGGAAGACTCTTTTGCATGGTTGGAGGAAACCATGGATCATGATTCATAATCTAGTTTTCCTTAGATTCCTCTTGCACCTAGATTGTTTCTTAGAAACTTCCTTGTTCAATTTAAGGATTATTAGATTTTATTTCCTATTCTGGAACCTTGGTCGCTATTCGAGATGTATTTTGAAAGTTTATTTCCATTCTTGTTCGTAACTCTGCTCTTATTCGAGATTTTCTTCCTGCTCGATAATTTGTTTCCTATGGCGTCGTTTCCTAATTCAAAATTTGGTTCTACTCGGATTTTGTTCCCCATTCAGACCTTGTGGATAATTAAGATTTTACTTTAGATTACATTCCTATACAAACTTATGCCATTCAAAACCTTGTTTGAATCTTGCTTCTATTCGAGATTTCATTTGCAGATTTCGATTCCTATCTTTCAAATTTTGACTCGTTCCCTATAAGATTTTATTTCTCATTCGTAAATTTTTTTTTATTATTATTCTATTTACGATCTTGTTTGATCTTGTCCCTTATTTTAAGATTTCACTTGTTTCATATCCGCTATTTAATACCATGTTTTCATATTCATTTTTCATGACTTTGTTTTCTATTTTTGTTCCCAACTTTGTTTCGATCTTGTTTCCTATTTGGGGTATCGTTTGTTTCATGGATAATTGTTTTCTATTCACCCATTGATTCTCTTTTCCTATTCGTAACTTGATTCCATTCGAGATTTTAAGATCATGCTTCCTATTTTTGAGACTTTGTTCTGTTCATGATTTTGTCTTATACATCCAAGATTTTTCGGACTTTGAAACTCCAGTTCCTACTCGCGACTCAATGAGCCTTGTTCCCTATTTGATGTCTTGTTTCCTCGTCAAGATTTTCTATTCAAGATTTTATTTCCTAATCACGACTTGGTTGATATTGGTTTTCTAATTGAGACCTTGTATTCTATTGGAGGTTGTTTTCCCTTCGAAATTTTGTCTGAGGTTTCGTTGTTAATTGAGATGTCGTTGAACCTTGTTTCCAGTGCGGGATTTTATTTCTTATTTTGAAACTTGTCTCCTATCTAATACCTTGCCTCAGTTTATCCTTCGAGACTCTGTTATCCTTTCGGGATAACGTCCCATATATGGAATCTTGTTACCATTCCAGATATCAGTTGATATTCCATCATCATTTGAAACTTCGCCCTATCTTAAATTTTAAATCTTCCTGGCTGCCCTTTTGTACTCACTGATCGGATCCCTTGTCGTTTTAGTACCTAATAAACTCTTGTATTCTAATAGTCAGATAACCTTACCATTTTTGTGACTTGGACTATTTAAACTTATTTTGATTCTTTGAAACTTCCTATGGATAAAGTCGAGAGGCTATTCGATGACTTACTATGGCATGACAGTTGCGCGCTGCAGCCATTAGCTGGATTATGGAGACTAAAGGTTCACTGCAGCCAGTAGCGCATTGGCGAGGTAGGAACTTTAAGTTGAAGTAATTTCAGACATTCATAGGTTTCGGGTATTATTGAGACTTTGTCCTAAACTCTTCATATTTAGATCTCTTGAGTTGCTTCGTCGATAATTGTTTGAAAATGAATATAGTTGATATGTTATTCGGTAACATATTGTTATTTAAGTCATGGAACCGAACGTTCACTACTGCAGCCAGACATACACTGGCGGGGCAGGGATTCTAAGTAAAGTGATTTCAAATATCTATATGTTTCCGGATACCATAGAAACTATATTCCATTTTCATATAATTATTGGTTTTCGAGAATCACAAACCCTTGCACGTTCATCCAGATTTGATACTGTGTCTCCTGAGTATTGCGTACGTCTCCTCAATCAACCCTTGCTAAATTTTTCTTCTAGTATTATATCGTTAGATCATTGAATTCCTCAAAATTGTATATTACCAGATTGTGATCCGTACTTCGTTTGTGACATGTCTAAACTTCGAGCTTAAGTCATGTCTATCTGACCATGATTTTCTATATTGTTCTAGTCTACCTGTGTTAAACTATCGATTTTTTTATCGTACTTAATAATTGTGTCTTCATGATTTTGCTCCTCTAAGTTGTAATTGGAACTTCATTCTATCTCGTGCCTATTTGATTCTTGATCATTGATCATGTTATTCTAACTTCTTGTGTGTAATTATCGTACATGGTCTCAAGGCTCAGAGAGCGTCTCAGAGTTGCACAGGATCGACGGAAGCACTGGACGGACAGCAACAGACGGCCACGGGAGTTCACGGTGGGAGATAGTGTTTCTGAGGATCTCGCCGACTAGGGGCATCATTCGCTTTGGCAGAGGTGGAAAGCTCAGACCGAGATTTATTGGGCCTTTCGACGTGATTGCGCGGATCGGCGAGGTAGCATATCGACTGGCGCTACCAGCTAGCTTGGAGGGAGTGCACGATGTTTTTCACGTGTCTCAGCTGTGACGCTACATTCCGGACCCGAGTCATGTGGTGGACTATTCAGAGCTAGAGGTGGGTCCGAGCTTGACCTACGAAGAGCAGCCAGTGGAGATCCTTGATCGGAGGAAGAAGCGCCTGCGAAACCAGACTATTCCACTTGTCCGCGTCATGTGGAAACACCACTCTCCGGGAGAGTCCACATGGGAGCACGAGGACGAGATGCGGGAGCGCTATCCCAGTTTGTTTGTTTGAGTGTACTTTGATATTGAGAATTTTAAATACAATAAATAAATTGTGTTGAACCTTCTTGGGATTTACTTTGAAATTGTTTTGTTGTCTCTCGAATTTCGAGGACGAAATTATTTTAAGGGGGGAGATTTGTAACTCCACTTTCCGGTTTTGAAAAAAAATTTGATTTCTAAAAATATCAATTGCTGATTTAAGTTTCAAATAATAAGTTTTTTTATAATAAATTTTTATGATCTATTTTGGAGAGAATTAACTTTTGAGCAGAATTTTCAAATTTAAAAGTTTGTTGTAACAAACTTCGTGGTCCTCACTCTTTCTGAAAAAAAATTCTAGCTGATTTTATTAAAATCTTGCAATAATGAAAAGGAAGAGGGGAATTGTGTAAATTATTTGAGCAGGAAGGGTCGGGTTATAATTAGTGAAAAGGGGGAGGGGGTAAGTGCAAAGTTACCATTGGTGGAAGGGGTTTTATGTAAAATTTCTTTTCCTTTATTTTCCAAGTCTGGAGAGAGAGAGAGAGAGTGAACCAAGTTATTTTTTTCATTTCGTTTCTTTTTCGAGCTCTCCTCTCATCCCCAAATTCCTTCGTCCAAGTCCTAACCGACGACGACGACGGTGGTGGTTTCCACAACGACGACAGCGGCTCGGTAATCTTCTCCGACGACCTCTCCGGTGGATCAGCGTGTCGAAGCCAGTGCACACGAAGCTTTGCATCGGACTCGCACATCCCGATCTGTTCTTCCTCATCAGACGATGTCCAAGTCCTCCGACGGCGAGCAGTGACGACTCCATACCTCCTTCTCCGGTGATCTTCGACCCTCTCGGCGACGTCAACGACACGAGAGCAGTCGCTAGCTCGGTGAGTTTTGTTTAATTGCTTCGTTCCTCCCATTACTCCTAGTATCGATCGATCTGTTTCTGATCAACCTGGAATTTCAACTGGAACACTTTGTTGGCATGATCGGTATTTTTTTTAGATCGTCGGATTTTTAACTCTTGAGGAAGATCGATTCTGATTGATTGGATCATTCCAAGAAGTAAATTATGTGATCTCTAAGATATTGCTTGAGAAATTTCATTTTGGAATCATGTCGATTTCTTAGGAAGGTGTTTTGTTCTTATGTCCTGCACTTGTTGGTGGATGTCTGAACAGGGCTAGGTCCATCCTTATATACGAAGGAGGTCGTGTCCGATTCCTGGGGAGGACGTGTCTGCTTCCTTGTGTTGTGTTTAGACGCAGTGCAATTTCCTTTCAGGTATTACTCTATCCTTTCCTTGCTGCGAGTACTATTGTGTTGAATCAATTAATGATCGAACTGGTGGGGTTTGGTCAGGATGCAGGGTGTATTTGGGTTGAGTTCGAGACTGGGGTCGTGTCCAACTGGGGTTCGTGATCAATCCTCGACTGGTGTCTGCGTAGTGTATTTGGTGCATAACCATATCGTAGCTGTGTCTGTGGATCAACACGCGCGCTCGTGTCTGGTATGTTCGTATATAGTTTCATTTGAGGCCAGCATCGAATGTTGCATGGAACAACTGGATTTGAATGGCTCTAGCACAAATGGAGGTTCAAACCTAGTAGCAGGGGTCGGTTTCTGTTAGCATTGATTAGGCTTGGGTTTTACTTGTAGCTGGATAGACTGAAGCTGACTAGTCTCTTTGTGTGTTTCCAGCATACAGTGAGTTATAGTAGTGTTGATTCATAGCTCGGTTGAGTTCATAGCAAGGGTGTGTTGATCGTCTAGTTTAAATTTGTAATATTAAGGAGGTTGAGTTCTGCCTTGCTGGGACTATTGGTTGTTTGTGTTTTGTTAAACTTTTGGTTTTGTATATGGTCAGCCTTGGTATCGGGTTTACTGAGCTTTGCTAAACTGGGAGATAAAGGTTTGGTTTGGTCATAGTAAATTCTGAGTATTAGTCCAATTTGCATTTAAGTTTTAAGTAGATGGGGTTTGGGATTCTGGTTAAAAACTTCCTGCAGTGTTTTTGAACTTGTATTATAAGTTGTCTGAAATTCCTAAACTGAATTTGCTATTTGTTTTGTATATTCTTTCATAAAATTGTATAAACTTCCGTTGGCTTTGAGTATTCTCATTCTTCTCCTTGTTGCTTTCTAATTTTGGATTGGTATGGTACTTGGCAATTGAGTAGTTGAACTCAGTTTTAGGAAGAAATGGGTTCTGCGTATTTTTCTCTATGAGCTTTAAAATTGCTTAGTTGTAGAAATGGTAGGGAAGATTGGTGTTTGAAATGTTCTTCTTCCTGTGAGCAATGCGCAGGAGTATGGCCTAATCAAACTAGTTTTCATGTTCCATATTCTTCTTCTTTCAGTCTGTACTGATTTAAATATCATTATTATTTGGTTAACTCAACCTTGATCAAGCCATTGTCTAGTCTTCATACTTAGTTGAGAGTCACTTAAGTTCTTCCTTGATCAAATGGCTTTGATTTAACTGTGGTATTAAACAATGGGTTCTGTTCTTAAATGAGATGGGGTTGATGCAGTTTTTTTAGTGTCAGGTATATGAGAAATTGTCTTACAAATGTTCAATTCCTGAAACCTATTATAGACTGAACTATTATGTAACTTGTTACCATTCCAGTTTAGGTATAGGATGGCAGTGCTCGAATTAGCATGCTTATGATTCAAGTAAAAATGTGGATTGAGTTTTGAATTTATTCTTTATGATGATTAGGGAATTAAGTAACTAGAGTATTGCTTTACTGGTATTATCAATAAGTATGGACAGGATCATATACTTTTGAGAGTATGCATATATTTCAAATCTCAAGTGATAATGGATTGAGGTTTAGTTTGAACTCTAATTTTGGGATCATGATGTGTAGCTTGATTAGGAACTTGTATAGATTTTAACCAAGTTATAAATCATAACAGGAGGATTTCCAGCTTTATTACCCTTTCTCGATCATCCGGAGCAAGGCAAGTATACTCTTCGGATTTGTTCATTTCTCATGTCTTTCATATCCATTCTTGTATTTCCTTGATGACACGATATATCACGGTATTGTCTGGTTTCATGTTCCATGTATCATTTGCGTCTGGGAGGGGAAATACTATAGATATGTGATCAAACCCTGTTACTACTCATGTGAATAGCTTGGGTCCCGCACCGTGCACGCGGGGCCAAAGCCGTACCATTTCAGGTTCATTGCATCTACCCAAGCCGATCACAATCTAGATGTATTTCATTATTGCACATGTCAGGATTCAGTTTGTATTTCAGGATTTCATGGTTGTATTTCATGTTCAGGCTGTATTTCATGTTCAGGTTATACTTCATGTTCAGATTATATTTCATGCTCAGGACTCTTACCATGTTTCCTGTTTTACTTTCAGTATTTTCTGTTCAGTTCATGTCTTGTTCTCATTTCCTGTATTTTACATTTATTCCTGTTTTCTTGATTCATACCATGATGTACATGTTCATTTCTCTGGATATACATGCTCCGCTCCTGAATAGGATATGTTGCAGGTATGCTTGCAGGACATTGTTCTACTCTATGGGCCAGAGCCCAGGATTTAGCTGAGCAGGATGAGGCTTAACTTGAGGCTTCAGGTTTAGATTACTTAGCTTTACTTTGAGATATTGACTTTAGAGTTCATAGCACTTTTCATTCCTGTTGATTCTGGTACATTATGATATATGGATTTGTGGATTATGGTGATCATTCTGGGATACGTTTTTAGATGCTGTGATTTTATACTTACATGTTTATCTGGTTAGTTTTTCCTAGCTTGGTACGGCTTACTTCGTCGTGTCTAACGACGAAGGCTGGGCGTGTCCGACTCGTGTCCGATTATTCGGGAGCGGGTCGTGACAGGTCGACCTTCTCAGAATTAGACCAAACTTGACACACAAGACAAAAAAAATGATACGGTCCCGTTGGCGTAAGTTTTGTCCCGAGATGACGAACATGCACAAAGTAATTGACTAATTTGCAAAGGGGCCGATATGGGATATCTCGACGGATACGCCTCGATTTCGTCGTGCACACACATCAAAATCGAGTTCCGTCAAATCCCATACGTCTGCAACATCCATATGCGCCTTTTGATGCATTGTCCGATTTGTTGGAACACACGTCGTATCGGAAAATTTCTAAGTTTTCTAAACTGTTTTACTGTGGTTTTTCTTTATTTTTAGGAATTGATTGCTCTATGCATAATTCATGAAATTCAAATCTATAAAATGAGTTCTGAGCTCATGTGATCTAAAAGGTTGTTCAAATAGTTTTTAATAACTGCTACTAGGTTGATCTGAATTCAACTCCAAACATGGGGGTTTGGACTGTTATATGCCCTGTTTTGCAAATAGATAATTGATCGACTTCATGTCAATTTTGTAGGAAATATAGCGCATGACAATTGAATCTATTTAAAGGGAATAGAAGACTTATAGTTTGTGTTCATACTCGAATTGATAGATCGACAAACGACCAATCATAAGTTGAGAAAATGTGCTGCAAAAACCTCTCTGTTGCTGCTGCTGTTACTGCTATTGCTTTTGCTGCTAATGTTGCCGGCGCTTGGGTGGAGCTCCGACGTCCACTGGCGACGCTCTGGCGTCAAGATGGCCGCACAAGGGTCAGGGCTGATGGAGTTAGGGTTTTAGGGTTGAGAGCTTTCCTCTTCTCTCTCGATCCCTCGTTATATATATGGTTCTTGCTCTCATATTGGGCTTCAAGATGTCTTGGGTTGGGGGGATTTTCTGTTTTGTACATTTTGTGGGGGGAGGGGCCTCAGTTGCGGGTTGGCCGAACTAGGCTTGGGGCTTAGGGGGGTTTGGGTTTTTGTTTTCTTTTTCTTTTCTACATACCCAATATACCCATATACATACATATATATATATATATATATATATATATATATATATATAGAGAGAGAGAGAGAGAGAGAGAGAGAGAGAGAGAGAGAGAGAGAGAGAGAAACGGATACTTTATTAAAGTAATAGGCACAAAATGCCGAAGCCTATACAAGTAAGGCGCTCAACGCGACAAAAGGAAAGGAAAATAAACAGCGCGAGATGCGCACAAAAGGAACCAGATCTCTACGACGGCCGACAGAAGCGCGAGAAACCTGGCGGAAGACCTAAGCAAGGGCCTCCCAAAAAGAGTTGGGGGCGTGAAAGCAGCGTCGCCTAGCTTTAAAAATTTGTGTGATAACTTCTCTGAATAATTGTGTAGGGAGGAGTTGGCGATCTTCGTATCTGAATTTGTTTCTGTTCTACCATAAAACCCAGATTCCAGCAGCTACGACGATCTGATGTCCGTGGAAGCGGCTCCAGCTGGTCAGGAGATCGTGGAAGCCGCCAGTCGGGGGGACAAGACTAAGTCTATTGTAAAGATTGAGCCAAATGTGATTCGCCAACTCACTAGAAAGAAGGACCTGCTCAGCCGATTCTGATTGGTGCTCCACGTAGTAGTGGCATCTGGACGCGAGGTTGAAACCGATAGATTTGATAGAGTCGTCCGTCGAAAGCTTCCGTCGAGATGTGCGCCAGATAAGGATAGACCATTTGGTGGGTGTGCAAGACTGCCAAAATTTAGCAGAAGTGGTGTCTGGCACTCCACTTCGTCTCGCCACAATTCTGGCGGAAGCTAGCGTGAAAGTCCCGCTCAGGTTAGTAGACCATCTCCACGAGTCGGATATGTCAGTGACCCGCAGGTTGGCAGCACGAAGACCATCGGCCGCCAGCTGACCAAACCAATCTCTGACCCTCTTCCAATTCCATCCGGAACCGCCAACCCAAAGATCCCTAATATCGCATCCCAGCGGAGTACGCACGTTAGACTGGAAGGTGTCTTCCCCTAACCACCGTTCCAGACGGGCCGATGAGCGACCGTCGCCCAACTGCAGACGGATTAAAGGTTCTACGAGGTTGCGTCCACGAATTATGCGATGCCACGACGCCGAAGATCTGTTGTTAGTGACTGCCTCCGAAAGATGTGAGAATCTGGAGTATCTAGCTCTCATGAACCTCGTCCACAGCGAGCTCTCCGTACGTAATTTCCACCACAACTTCATGGAGCAGGCGTCCACGATGTGGACAAGTCTGCTGAATCTCAGACCTCCTTCTTCAATGGGTTTGGCCATGGTATCCCAACTGGCCCAGTGGTGTTTGTCCTTGCCGTCGCGTTAACCAAAGAAGAACTTGGCGAAGAGGGATTTGAGATGGTGGAGGACCTTCTTGGTGGGGGATTAGACGAATAGAGTGTACAACGGGATAGAGGAAAGGACGTGTTTGATAAGGATCATCTTGCCCCCTAGGGATAATGTAGCGTTGTGCCATCCCGCGATCAGTTTACGGATCCTGTCAACAAGGTGATCGTATATACCCAGATTCGACCTTCCGTACACCAGCGGGCAGCCCAAGTAGATGAAAGGCGGGTAGGCCGTGGCGAACGAGGTAATGTCGGAAAGTATAGCCGAACGAGTTCTGTCAGCTTTGTGATGGGTATATATGACGCTCTTGTTGTTGTTTATGCGCTGTCCGGAGCAACTTGTGTATCTGGCTAGCGTGCTTAACACTACCTCAATCGATCCGAAGTCTCCAGAGGAGAAGATAAGGATGTCGTCAGCGTATGCCAGGTGAGTGATAAGTGGACAGCTAGTGGTAGTGTGGAAGTGATGGAAACCGGGAATTCTGGGCATGCTATTGAGGCTTCTACTAAGCGCTTCTGCCGCAATGATAAAAATGGTAGAGGAAAGGGGATTCCCTTGTCTAACCCCATGGATGGATCGGAAGAACCCCGTAGCCTGGCCATTGATGACGATGGAAAACCATGTGTTGTTGATAGATCTGAAGATGATGTCAATCTAAGATTCGGAGAAGCAGAACGCCCTGAAGACCCAGATAATGAATTGCCAGTCCAGGCGATCGTATGCCTTTTTCGTGTCCAATTTGATGGCAACGTTTGCCCCTCTGGACGAAAACTTCATACATGTGATCATCTCTTGGGCTAGGAGAATGTTGTCAGTGATGTTACGGCCTTGAACAAACCTGCTTTGCTCTTCGGAGATGATTTCGGGGAGGAGATTGGACATCCGGTTGGCAATGATCTTCGATATGATCTTGTTGGTGAGGGTGTATAAGCTGATGGGGAGAAAGTCTTTGAAGGTTTCCGGATTATCTTTCTTGGGGATGAGGATGATGTTGGCACAGAAAATGGATTTGGAGTATCTCGTCCCCTGGAAAAAGGTAATAGTAGCCTCTAATAAGTCGTATTTTAAAGTGTGCCAACATGCTCTAAAGAATACGCCATTGAATCCATCAGGCCTAGGAGCACTATGTTCTTTTATGGACCAGACAGCCTCCTCAACCTCTTCCAACGAAGGGGTAACCAACATGGTCTCATTCTCGCTGTTGCTGATGAGGGATGGGATTTCAGACAGAAGCGCAACATCTTTAACGACCTGCTCTTTAGTGAAAAGTTTAGAGTAGAAATTCTCTGCTGCAGCCTGAATGCCTTTCCGGTCCTCCACCAGGGTGTCGTTATCGTCGGATATCCGGTGAAGTTGTAATTGGTTTCTGCGGCCTTTGACACACGCATGAAAGAAGTTGGTATTTCGATCGCCTTCGGTGTCCCAGGTCAATCTGACTTTTTGCCTCCAGAAATCTGTTTCCACCTTAAGCCTGGATTTCAGGATAGCTCTGGCGAGGTTGAGCGAGGCGCGGGCAGTTGGAGATCTGTCAGCGGTGAACGAGATTTTAGTGTGAGTGACATCGTCTTTTGCCTCCTTAATGGCCTAGAAAATGTCTCCATAAGCCATCTTGCTCCAGGACGATAATGCATTGCGAGTAGCTTTCAGTTTAGACGTCATACGTAGCAGAGGGTCAAGTCCGAAAACGGAGTTCCAAGCAGATGCCAGGACGTTTTGGAATTGGGGATGATGCCACCAGAAGTTGAGGAAACAAAATAGTTTTTTAGTGCCGGTGTGCTTGTTGCTGATCATGATGAGGAGAGGGGAGTGGTCCGATTCCGTGGAGTTCAGATGAGAGAGGTTAGTGATCAGGCCCATGTCAGACCAACGGTCGTTGACCATCGCCGGATACAAGCGAGAGTACTGGCGCCGATGGCCCTCCTGCATGTTGCACCAGGTGAATGCACTGCCATGGAAGGGGATGGAGTTTAAGTTGCCGTGGAAGATGAAGTTGTTGAAATCATCCATCGCAAGCTGGAAAAGCGAGCGACCACCGAATTTCTTCTCTCTGCTGGACACCGTGTTAAAATCTCCTATGCACAGCCACGGGAGATCTTGGTAGGGGGAGGCAGCTTCCAGCAGGTCTTCCCAGAGCATTCTTCGCTCAGGGTAGTCACAGCTGCCGTGGACGGCGGAAAGGATGGAGCGGGACTTGAGGGCCAGATGTTCGACCCAACAAGAGAGGGCCTGAGGCTAATCTTTTATGGTGGCAAATTTGAATTCAGGCCCGAAGAAGATCCAGATGTCATTACAACCGGTGATGGCATGAGGGAATCCGAGCTTTAGGTTCAATAACGATGGGAAGATCTATACGATTAGTTTTCTTGAGGCTGAGGATTCTGTTCAACGTCGGTTTGTTTCCAAGCCCTCTCACGTTCCAAGATATGATGTTAAGCATTTGATGTGGTAGTGGAAGGGAGGTGGTTAAGCTTCGTGGTAGACCTTGTAGTCCTAACCATCTGCTGCTTTTGTTTGTTTTTGTTCTTTTTAGAGGAGGTTTTTTGGGTGGGTGTGATGGTGGCCCCGTTGACTCCGGTGCTAGGCCCGCCGGGATCCCTGCTACCATTGTCTTCTGTCAAGGATGTAGTGGAGTCTTTTTCGTTTTCTTCGAGGGCGCTTAAGGGATTGTTACGGTCCAAGAAACCTGCTTCTTTGGCTTGCCAGAATCTGCTTGTTAAAGTGAGGTCGAAGCTGGGTCGGACGTCTGCAAAGTGAGGAGGAGGGTGCCAGGGAGGCCTTGTCATAGACGAGGGGAGAGCCATTTCGGATGTGGGACGAGTTTGGTGAGTCTTGTGAGGCCTGGGTTCAGGATGCTGCTCTCGTCGGCTCTCTGTCTCAACCTCTGCAGGTTGTTGAAGAAGGCGGGTGGGACAATGGGGAGAGTGATCGTCCTTAGAAGGGGGAGATTATGGACTTTGTTGGGTTGTGGGATGAGTTGGGGGGGCGTGCTGGGAGTGATGATGGCGCTAGTCAGATATGACTGAGGCAGGATGTGTCACTCGGCCACACTGTTGGGCTGGGGGGAATCTGGCTGGACGTCTCCGCCGCAGATAGACGAAGAGGGTTTACTGTCGACAGCTCCGACAGAGGCGATGCTTGAGAGAAGTTCAAAGAAATTGTTGAGAGAGATGTTGGGAGGGTTGAAAGGGACGATCGCGGAGCTAGACATGTTGGTCGGACGGAGGCGGCCGGAGAGCACGTCAGGTGGAGTCGTGCCGTCCAGCAGCACGGGAGGATTGGGATGCGGAGACTGCTGAGCAGTGTCAGGGCTTCGGTGGGTAGCCGTAGTACTTTGGTTGTGCGGCCTAGACTTCTTAAGCTCTGGGTGGGCACGAAAGCAGTGCTGCAAGGAGTGACCGCATATCTGGCAGTGTTTGTAGAAGATAATATTGTTATCGTAAACCAGCGGTTGGCTGTGTGTTTGGTCTCCAGGCTCGATCTCTATCAGTTTGGGAGGTTCTTTCGCGAGGTCTAATTCTACGCATATCTTCGCGTAGTTGCATTTGGAGAGATTTTTAGTTTCTTCTGCGATAGCTACCAGGGTCCCAAAGGAGCTGGCTATTCGTTTTAGGGCTGCTGCGGGGAAGCAAACCAGGGGAAGGTTGGGGAGGGTGATCCATGTGGATATGATTGTCGAATCAACTTTAGGGTTGAAGTTGGGAGACCATTTGACAATCTTAACGGTCTGAGTTGCGATTCTGGAAGTGCCCTTGGTCCGGACTAAGGAGTAGTCCGAATCGGATGGAAGGTGGAGGAACATGTGCTTCAAACAGAGCGACCAGGAATGCTGCGGAGAGGCACCACCTTGCGATGGCTTCTTGAACCACGGTGATTTTGGGGCATCCGGATCCAAATTTGAGGATAAACATTTTAGTGAAGGAAGAGGATAGGGAGGAGATCTCCCGCATGGCGAAGGGGACACGGATGGGATAGCCGGTAAGAGGTGGCAAAAATTCGACGTCCGGGAGCAGAATTTCCTCCGCCGGGGGGGGGGGAGGAATTTGACTCCTACGATCTGGCCGGAGGGCCTCAGCGTAAGAGGGAGCACGAGTGGGGACCACCGTGCTCGGGGAGCCCGAGAGAGAGTCGTGCCAGGTGGGGCCACGGCACCGGGATAGACCGAAGAGGAGGGGGACAAGGGCACGGAGGAAGAGGTATGGCCGGCGGGTGGCGCAGGACCACCCGGGAGAGTAGCAGCGGCAGATGAGGACGCCTCCAAAGAGGCAAGTGGGCACGTTTGGCCTACGAGGGCAACTCCGACTGAAGTTTGCGCCGACGGGGGGAGATGGCAGGGGGGAGGGGACTTGGGTGACGGGGTGCGCGAGAGCCCAAGGAAGAAAGGGGGGCGGCCCACCTCGTGGGCCCCTGTCACACCAGAAGAGAGGTAAGGGGCGCAACCCGTGGGTTGCGCTAGGGAGATGTCAGCCAGGAGCAAACGAGGACCGCGAGCAATTGGGGGTTGCGGCAGTCACATCTGTCACACCAGAAGAGGGGTAAGGGGCACAATCTGAGGGTTGCACCAGGGAGATGAAAGCTGGGAGCAAATGAGGACCATGGGCAATTGGGGGGGTTGCGCCAGTCTCATTGGGAGCAGAAGGAAGTCCGGGCGGGACATCCAGGGTGCAAGATTGCGCGCAGCTTGACCCCGGCACTAGGGTGCGCGCTTGAAAAAGGGCACAGTCTGCTTCCAGCATAAGGGGCGCACAGAAGATGGCCTGCCCACGTGTGCCACGTCCAGACAAGAGAGCTCTGAGTGGTAAGGCTCGAGTAGACTATGCCCGGCTAGTTGCACAGCAGTGCCAGCCTTACGTACGGGTCCCGAGGGACCTAGGGAGCAGGAAAATGCAGAGGACAGCTGGTCCATAGTTCCCGCGAACGTCACGTGCTCCGACGCTGCACCCGAGGAGGCGGGTGGGCAGCTCGATTCTCGAGAATGGGAGCGGGGAGACTGTCGGGCCGTCCGTATAACTCCACTTCCGATTTTTTTTTTTGAGAAAAATTGATTTCTAAAAATAATTATTATTGATTTAGGTTTCAAATAAAAGGTTACTATTTTTTTTTACTAATAATTTTGATGATCTATTTTGGAGGGAATATAAATTGGGAGCAATTTTCAAATTTGAAAAGTTGTTACAACCAATTTAGTGGTCCCCTTATTTTTTCTAACTACTTTTCAACAGTTTTTGTAATTAATGAAAAGGAAGAGGTTTATTTGATAAAATATTTTGGGTGGAGGGACTTATTGGCAAATTTTCTAGGCGGAGGGGGGTTTCTGCAAAATTTCACTAATGGTTTTCTTTATAAATCGAGCTGGGAAGAGAGAGAATGATAGTTACATTTTTTCATTCCATTTCTTTAGCTTTCTCGTTCTCCCCAAATTCTTCTTCGAAGCCAGACCTAAATCGACGACCTCCGCGGCGACGGCGATGGCAGAAGCCTCTCCGCAAGCAACGGCTCGGCAAGCAGTGCAGGCGACCATCGATTGGAGGGACAGCGTGAGGAAGCCATGTCTTGATTTGGCAATCGAGACCATCACGAGGTTGCGGTGAGTAATGCCATCCATTCCTAGATTCGATCGATTTCCTTAGATTTAGATCGATCTTCATCTGAGCAATTTATCAACCCATTTGATTTCCTCCAATTGTTCAGATCTGAGAATTTTTAGGTCAAGAGATTGATCTGATCATTCCTTCTGTGGAATAACACTTGTTTGTCGAAGTGATTGAGTTTGATTCATCGACCGTAAATCCTGGTAAGTATCGACTCTCTTGTCGATTTGGTCTGGGTATTTTATTAAGAATGGTTGGATCCTTGTGTGAATTTCCTTGTTCCTGGCTTAATGACCAACAGATTACATTTTAAAACAAAGACAGTTGTTGGTGATCATAACTGTGTTGGATCGAAGTTTTGCAGTGAGTGGTAAATTTCGATATCCTAACTTTTGCTATTTGTTATGGTTTGGAAATTCAAATTCTTCAAATCTCTTGTTAAATTCTTGCTATGTTGCAACTGTTCGACAAATTGTCTCAGCAGAGTTCTATTCTTCCATTGGACTCGAGAACTCGTGCCTGACTTTTTGGAGCAATTCATCATACAACTTTGATCTTCTTCAGGTATAGGTTCAATATCAATTGTTTGATGTTCGTTTTTGTAGTAGACTATTTAGTTATTCGGTCAAGAAGGAAGTTGGTGGGTGTCCAGTTCATGTATAGACAGGGGATGTTTAAGACTTCATATCAGAACTGTTGAACCAAGGTTTTAGCTATTGATAATTTGTTGAGCCTGAGATTTACATGAGAATACTTGGTTCTACTGTTAACTGGGATTCTTATGTGAAGCTTGGGTGCAATTGTAGAATACCTGGAACCATATGCAGTGAGGGAAAATCATAAACTGATTTGGTTTGGTCACTGTTGTTCCTGTGGGAATCAGTCGATTGAATCTCAGGTAACTGAGATCAATTTCCATTTATAAACTGGGAATGGGAAGTCCAGTTGAACCTGGAACCTTAATGTCCTGTTTGGGACTCATATTCATGATTTGGTTTCACCTACTTTACTATAGGACACCTTGTTAAAATCTGAGATTGGAGTTCAATACTAAACTGGAATTTGTGAACTATCCATTAATTGTCTTGAGCCTTAGTTATTTCCCTGTTGGTTGGGGACTGATATGCCAAGTTTTCCATTGATTATTTCAGTCCAAACAGGAATGAATGCATCAGGTTATATCACTGAACTGAGTGTGTTATTTTTCCATTAACGACTTATGTGTTTTCATGTTCTGATAGCTCTTATTTTTCCTTAACTCCTAACCATCAGTAGATGGGAATATGAGTTTAGGAGAGATAAACCCTGTCAGTCTAATGCTTGTATGAGCAAGCCAATTGAACAGTCAAGTATTTCCATCTTTGGCTTTACAATTCTTTCGCTTGATTACCTGTGATTTTGATGTGGGATTGTTATAACCAAGTATAGGACTGTCGAAAGTCCTGTTATCTGTTAACTTCATAAGTATGGAAGAAGGTCAGAGCAGGGAAATGCATTGGGTGCCTGGAGGATGGATTTCACATCTCAGTGAATGGAGAAACCTGAAAATCCATATCATATTTTTTCCATTCAATTTCCAGGTTTCTGATCAGCCTAGCATTCAACTACCTGTTTGGAAACTTATTACAGTTGATTAACTGTGGGCTGCTTACTGCAGAGCAGTCCTGGTTTAACATGTTACTGTGGAGTTGTATTAGTCCTCAGGATGAGCCTAACTGAGCATTACTTTAGCTCAGTTAACTGTATTAAGTCCTGGACTTTTGGACTGCCCTGGGATTACATGTAATATCAGTGAACCTGAGATGATTTCAAGGTTCATGTTAAACATGAGATTGATTCCATTGCAATCTGAGATTAATTCCATTGCAATCTGAGATTAATTCCATTGCAATATGAGATTGATCTCATTGCAATCTGAGATTAATTCCATTGCAATCTGAGATTGATTTCCTTTGCAATCTGAGATTGATTTCCTTTGCAACTTGAGAATGTTTCCTTTGTAACCTGAAATTGTTACATGAATGGCCACTTCCAGCCATTAAACTAATCCTGGTAAGCAGGGGTTTAGTCAGTAACAGAAATATTTTCTTAGCTATTTCAGTTGGGTTTGACTGAAAGAAATCAGTCTCAACTCTTCCTGTGTAGTAAACATTTTTGTAACTGATTATCTATCAGGTTTTTCCTGAGATTCAATTTGATGGGTTCAAATGGAGCTGGACTTCATGTCAATATTTTAAGTCATGGATATGTATGAGAGGCTTATATACTGTCCTGATAATTTAGAGATTCAGGATTGGGTCATTTTCATTCAACAATAACTTCTTTATGCAATTTGCTTCAGTGATTTATGAACAAGTTTAAGTTCAGTGTAAACTGGTTTAGACATCAACTTCAGTATACCTGAGATTGACTTCAGGGTATAGCTGAGAACCAGGAAGCTAAATTGCACCTGCAATTTGGGTGGAAATCCTGACACAAGAACCAGTGTCTGCCCTCTTAAGTTCATGTTAGTTGAACTTGGGTTTTGTATACATTGTTGTAGATGGTTAATGAGTTCAGTTGAGTATAGATATGGAATTATTGTTGTGTCATAAATTAGGAAGATTTCTTTGATATATATTGGTAAGCTTATTACTAACAGAGTTAGACTAAGACATAGGGATAGTTGAATTAATTGATAGTTAGAATACTTAGCTATTGATTATTGGAAATTAACCAACTTGTACACATCATTATTAAATACAGGCATACATCCAGCTCTATTGTTCACCCGTACTTTTCCGGAGCCAGGCAAGTACATTCTATGGTTTTGATCAGTGCATTTTCTTGTTCTTTATTGCTGACACACTGCGACACGTTCATGATCTTTTCTGGCTTGTTCTTTCATGATCTTACTTGTATCTTGGGGTGGGGAAATACTCTAGATATGTGACCAAATCCGGATACTTATTCATGATCTTTAGCATAGGCCTCGCACAGTGCACGCGGGTCCTAAGCCGTACCTTATATGATCTTTCAGGATCTTTTCATGCTCTTTCATGGTCTTACCCAAGCCGGTCACATATCATAGAAGTATTTCAAATTTATAACACACATGTTCAGAATTTTGTTCTTACATTAGTTTTCCATGATCCTGATCTTGATTTTAGCTATAGTCGTGATCTTTCCTGCATCTTTACATAGTCATGATCTTTCATGTATCTTTATAGCAGTAGTTCATGTTCTTCATGTTCTTTACATACCTTGTTCTTATCCTGTTCTTTCAGCATTTATTTTCCATACCATGATGTTATTGTTCATTACCTAGAACTGTACTTTGCTTCGCTCCTGAATAGGATATGTTGCAGGTATGCTTGCAGGACATGGTTCTACTCTATGGGCCAGAGCCCAGGATTTAGCTGAGCACGATGAGGCTTAGCTTGAGGTTTCAGGTTTAGACTGTTAGCTTTACTCTTAGATATTGTCTTTAGAATTCATGTACATTTCATTCTTGATGACTCGTACATTTACATACATAGAATTGTGGATTATGGTGATCATTCTGGGATACGTTCTTAGATGCTGTGATTATATATTTTCATGTTTATCTGGTAGATTTCCCTAGTTTGGTACAGCTTACTTTGTTGTGTCTCACGACAAAGGCTGGGCGTGTCCGACTCGTGTCCGATTATTCGGGAGCGGGTCGTAACAGTCCGCTATGCCAGTGACGACAGAAGGGGAGGCCAGCATGCTGGGGTTTGCCGCGGGGGGTTTCGCCGCACCACCCGAGTTGGAGCCCGCCGCTGAAGCGGAGGAAAGTCCAGGCGGGGCAACCAGAGTGCTGGGTTGTGCACAGCTCAGCCCCGGCGCCAGGGTGCGCACATGGATAGAGGCGCAGTCTACATCCGTCGCTAGGGGGCGCACAGTAGAGGGCCTGCCCACGTGGGCTACGACCAGACAAGAGAGAGCAGAGGGGTTAGACTCGAGTTGACTGTGCCCGGCCAGCTGTCCAGTAGTGCCAGCCTTACGCACGGGTCCCGATGAACCTAGGTGAGCCGGGAAGCGCAGAGGACAGCTGGTCCCCAGTTCCCGCGATCATTACGTGCCCCGACGCCGCACCCGAGGAGGGGGGCCGAGAGGGCAACTCGATTCCCGATGAGGGGAGCGGCGAGACTGCCAGGCCGACTGCTCTGTCGGCGACGACGGAAGGGGGGCCAACATGTTGGGGTCTGCCGCGGGAGGGGCTTGCTCGAAGTGACTGGGAGGCGAACGGTCGGCGGGAGGCGAACGGTCGGCGGGAGGCGAACGGTCGGCGGAGTCCCCTCCACCGGGGTGAAAGCGGACGGAGGAGGCGGAAGGTGAACGGTCGGCGACGCCTGCCATGGGGCGGCGATTGGGTGAGAGCGCACCCACCATCACCCAAGGAGGGCGAGTTGAGCCTCCGACCATTCAAGGGAGGGCGGAGCGCCGAGGATGGAAGGGGAGGGCTCCGCTTGGGGGACTGTCGCTGAAGCCTCGGCCGGGGGAGATATGGGTGTCGGGGACGCCGTCTCCGGCTTCGGTGGGAGGACTTGGGGGAGCGAGCTCCGGTCAGCACAGAGGGGAAAGGGGAGGCTGCATCTCCGGCGTACGTCGGCCGGTGCGAAGACGCAGCGAGGTGGAGGTGCAAGGAGGTAGCGGGAAGGGTGGGGTAGGATCCGGGAGAGGGTGGGGGAGGGGGGCATCTTTATATATATATATATATATATATATATATATATACTTAACAATGCCTTTCCTAATGTAGGGTATTGCAAATAAAAATATGTACATGCTAATATTTATTTTCTAAGAACAAAATAATAAATAATAATAAAGGTATTTTTTATTATAAATTATAGGATCCATAATAAAAAGTAATAATTATAGAAAAATACATTAAACCAATAATGGTATAGTGTTGGGTGACACAATTACCCTGATTTTAGTTGGTCCACTGAAAATTGTGCAATTAATCTACAAACCATGTAAATACTAATAATGCTTGTATAACAAATATTCAAGAAATATTTGTCAGTCCCTAAAATAAATGCAAAATATTTATATACACATAAGGTATGTCTACATGGTGCCTTTGATCTCACTACATGCCTACATGGGGTCTGGTTGGGTTCGGGTCAAGTCCGGGCTAACTCGGTGTAACCAGGTTTCCTAGAAGTTATAATATTCTTAATGATAATAAATTATTTATAGGGGTCTTCTCATAACTTAGTCTGGTTTTCCTAGTTGGGACACACTTATGGCTTGGCCTTCCCTAGCATGGCTAATACACTAGTCAAGGCACACGACCACGCTATCGGTGCCATGATTTAGTCATCTTGTACTCTAAATTTTAACCATGACTAAGGCCTTCTATATTAAAAATTAACTAATTAAATATTTATAAAATTCTAAAATTACCATTTAATTCAAATAATTAAAATAAAAAAAATATTTTTAAGATTTTGGGAAGAGGGGTTACAAATCTACCCACCTTAAAATAATTTCGTCCTCGAAATTTAAGAAAAAAGTCCATCACTGATGGTATAGGATGGGATCCCACTAGCTATCAGTTTTTCTCGGTCATTTCGAAACTACAAATCATCGGGCCTTCTACACACCTTTGAATCAACTCATACGACGCAAGAACATACTAAGTGGGATCTCCTCAATATTTTAAAACATAAATCCAATATTCAAAATTTGTCTAAAAGAAATTCTAATACAATAGTTTTTTTTATCCTGTCGCACTATATTAGTTTTCTTCTTCTTAATTTCTCTCCTCCTTAATTGATTGCTAAATAAACACATTCATCTTCATAAATCTTCGATCTTATCCAATTCTTCTAACACTAATTCCCATAAATTCTTCATTGCCATTTACAAATACCATAAGATCATAAAACTTTGAATTTTTTATCTTACTTCACTAAAGGTTTTTCCTAATCATTATCTAATAATAATTTAGCCTCTAGCAATATAATCATCAAAATCGTACTCAGCTAACTTCCATCAATACTTTCACAATTAACTAACCACCAAGAATGAGTTTGTTAGAATCACTACCCACCTTTGGTCATACTACCCCTTCAAACACATGATGTCATGAAATTTTATAATCTTGCATACTAGTTGCAAACTTACTACCAATAGATATCCATGGCATATGGCATCTCTAATCCCCTCATATCTATCAAGCAACCAAAATTCAATAATTAAACTAACTTACACTATAACTTGAGAATTTTTGATAAATTCTAAATAACATCATTATTTGTCACCCCGAAATAGGAAGGGACGAGAATCAATGGTACGAGAAAATAAGGAATAATAGTCGAGGGCAAATACGAAGTTTTAAGTGTCACGCCCCGATCCGAGAAATCGCTCGTCCTCGCTAGATTTAACCCGAATCACCGTCCTCGCTGGGGCGTGATGTCGCACGAGCCTGGAGTTGCGCTCGTGCAAGGCAAGATAACAGGTTCACATAGAACTATCTCAATTTGATAACATAAGCAGCGAAAGGAAACAAAGTATAACACAAGAATCTCTTTTATTCATATTGAACTGAAGGTTACAAAGGCTCTGAATAGTCCAACATAAAATGCCAATTGGCTACAACGCTTATGATCTCTCTAGCTCACAAAGGATTACATTTGTTCCATACATTATGCCCCTTTATAGCCACCAAGTAGTCTTCGGCCGAACATCTCCATGTCGCAAGTCCGAACGCCTATGCGGAAGCTCCTCTTGAACGCCAAGGACAACATGCCTCGGCACGTCCAAGCCAAGCTCCGCCCCGAGCCGATCATAACATGAGCCTGCACATAAACTAGTGGGGGATTAGTGCTTTCGTCCTCCCTTCGCACTGATCAAGACCCGCTCGCACCCAAACCAAACACTAAATCATTTAGTGAACATGCATCTTAATTTGTGATCTTGCTAATTAGCCTTAGGGTCCGTTTCATGGAAATACTCGATCGTATAGCAACATATCATAAAGGTGTCTAATACCGTGTTCCTGCAGCAGATACAGTTAGCCATAACATAAACGTAAACATAGTGTTCGTGCTCATCTCCATCCCTTTTCGCCTAGCCTGCACTCGTTAGAACTTGCATAAGCAAACATACGATTCACGCAACCAACCAATCATAAACTTAGACATATGCATAATGGGTGGCAGGAACTGCGCCTGCACCCAGCTCTCATCTCAGCCCACCGGCCCTATATAAAGGTCACGGTGTTTCGCACCGTAATGGACTTGGCATCTCTTATGTGTAAGCCTACAATCGCTTCGATACGGGTTGCTAGCCCAGTATCCGAAGGATCCCAAACTTACGGATATCATAGCTTATCACAGTACTGGACGGTCGCAATCTGTCCGAATGTTGTGCACCATAAATACCACACATAATTCCCTCCTAGGCCGAACGGTCCCGGCGCCCCGGCGTAACCGTTCGAGGGAAGTCGTACCCGTGCACGGGCAATCCGAGTCCATTGACCATGCAATACGTGCTATAGCAAACACATATAATAATCTAACCAAATCCTCCGTTGCATAACCATAGTCTTGTTCCATAAACGGTTTCCCGTGCCATAAACATAATCCACCATTCATATGGGGAGCTCCGTCGGCGTTATGCCCCAACACATCCATATTGATGCACGACGTCCAACGGCTTAGTCATCTCATACTCGTATTCAACGCGTACCATTCGTAAGTTATTCTCATAGCATAATTCTGTATTACTTAGTCTTTTCGTAGCATAAGTGCCCGAGGGCACGCTCAGCACCGTATTCAATGTTCTATGCCTAGTGTTCAATGTTCTCGGAGTCGTGCACATGATGCACATCTCATTATCATCTTTCAATGTTCTACCATCATTGCCCTACCGCGACCCGTGCACTCGATGCACGTTGCTTCAATTGTTCGATTGTTCAATGTTCTATCTTAGTGTTCGACACATACTTGGACCTTTCGTCGCCGAGCCACGCTCGCTAACTCGATAACATCTTACGCATACCATAACATATTTTATTAGACGTGAGGGAATAGGGAGAGAGAGTCAAGAACCCACCCACCTTAAGCCGATACGCCTTGCCGTCTTGCCGATTGAAGCGTCTCGCTTCCATAACTCGGTCGCATAGCTAACTCCCAGACTTAGCCATTTCTTTGAACTACTCGGTTGATTTGGCCTATCGCACCCATGCCACAATCCGTTGCAAGGCCACGATTTGGTTTTGCGGATACTTCATTGCATAAGGCAAAATGCCGACCTCTTATCGTCCAGCGTAAAAGCATAGCCTGCACATCAGATCAACTAAAATCAACACTTGCTCGACGGGACTTATCCTTTGCATCGATTCGATTCATAGATTCCAATCGACTCAAAGCTTACCTTTGGCCAACGCAACACTTGCATCGATTCGTATCGATACCTCATCGGGTCAACGCAAACTCTTTGAGTCAACGACTCATCATAATGCACCGATGCGGAGCGGGGCATTACATAATATACCACTCAAAATCAGGTTCGTCCTCGAACCAAAACCGACACTTAATCCAAGTGCCTCGCATAGATCGCTTCACGATCTCGTACTACTATCGTTGAATCATACAACTCAGTTTGGATCATACACATATTTTAGGCGTCCCACCAATATATGCATTTCAGCCAAGCTTAGTTGTAGGATATCGGGACAACTAACAAGCTCGCTTAAATCCTCAAGCACCAATCAATCCATACTCGACTTAGCCAAATCTTAGCGCCTATTCTCGTAATACATCTCGTATGCATCATCCCATAACATGCGATCCTCTTCCAAACATCTTTGCACATAACTTGATTCAAACTCGTAACTTCGATCTCATAAGTTTCTCGCCGGCCACCTAACACTCGTATTGCATTAATCCGTTGTGCATCCGATCGCAACAATTTTCCGCAACGCCTATTCACCCAACCGTTTTCTATCTCTCACATAACTCAAGTATTTCATCCAATCATTCATAATATTTTGCCTTAACGACATGGACTAAGTCCACATGTCCCAAATTCCTTTGTCTACCATTCGCACAAAGTCTCGCACACAACTATCCCAACACGGCCCACGTTCTCGAACTGCCTACGCATCGCGTCTGTGGCTACCCCCGCTAGGTAACTTATCCAGACATCATGCTTAATCTCTTCCGACACAAGAGGTCAACTTGAGTCTACGATGCTCAAAGGCAACAATCTTTTCGACCCAAGGTCTCTTACGATACGTCCATCTCCTATTCTCGACCGAGTACGAATCCTTTACTCAATTCTCGAATCAATTCCGACTAGTTCATTTCGTAACATAGATCGCGCTCAACACATATAGCCTATCCGTTCTTCAAACCGATCTACGCCACAACTCTTAAGGTCGTTCTACTATTCGTCGCTCTCGCGCATTGCAGAATTCTTGCAATCGCCTTACCGCATCACTATACTAGGCACGTTCCTCAACATATACTCGATCGTCGACTAGCCCAGTCTATCCACGTATCCATTCGATCGATCGTAAACTTTCTAACCATATTGATCTAGTCGACGGCTACTCGCTAACTTCCGAATCATGATACTCACTCGCTTAGACTTATCCTTAACATGCACTACATCATCCTTATCCTTCTTACGCGACTTCTTTAGGGTCATCCTATGGGACTTCAACATGCACTTGATTTGGCGGTCAAGTCTTCTAGGGTCATCTGTCCCGAAACTACGCTCGATAATTGAAGATCATCAACGAGGGACAGTTACAACGAACCATGCTATATCCTATCGCGGAGCCAAATCAATTTGCGACACTTCCTATGGGACTTTACCCAATCCGACATACCAATCCATAGTTTATCTATCCCCCGCGCAACTGATGCACCGTTAACTATCCGAATCACTTATGCACATTGCATGCCGATACTACTCGAATCACTTATGTATTACCGTCGACTATCCTTGCCAGTCATATGACATCTACTCGCCTCAAGTTCGAGTTTACCTATCCGTAATCACAGTCCGACACATTCCGTACTCATCAAAACCATCCTCGAACAACTTTCGCATCAAACCACAAGTCCATATCAAATTTACCACGCCTCGCAAGTTCGATCATCCCCGCTGGATGAATCACCATACCAGCGCTCATACGGAATGATCGTTCTAATTTGACGTAACGTATGCGCGAGGCTGGTGTTGCGCTCGCTCAAGACAAGAATGTCATCATAGTGGTGATCCGCGAAGCAATCCAGACACTTTCATTTTCATCCAAGCAATATCCATTCACTCTCAAATTCTCCGAAGCGCTCCTACCGTTATCATCAAATTGCCATAGACTTAACTTGCATCCTATTCATCCAACAACAATGCTCAACATAATTCTCGTTCATTCGATCAGAGTATCCCCGAGTTATTGCATATCGTCTTTGATATGCCTCAATACCATCGTCGATATGCATAACTTGAACATCTTTCTTTCTCATAAGCTCAAACACGTTGCAATCATTGCCATTATCTGAACTCAAATACGAATCAAGTCTTGCACACGTCAAGATTCATTTCACTGTACTTATCTGTCATCTTCACGACATAATTTCCAATTCACATATTCATTCTCATATCCCTAACTCGCACTTCCAAACCATGCTACCGACTTATCGCACCAACCCAAATTCATTCGCACGATTTCTTCGTACCTACTCAACGCGTTCCGAATAAGTTTTCATACTAACACAACATAAGTTCGACCGAGTCGACTATTTTCTCAACGTAACATTCATTCGCATATGCTCGGCCTATCGTTCAACTTAACGAATCCTCGTCCGACGTATCATCCATAAGTACGACTTCGCATATAATCGTTCAAATCAATTCATCGAATCATACTTGCGTCGACTTCTCTCAAGTCATTCCCGCTCAAGTCTCGGTAATACTCCGTCCGTTGCGGACGAACTTATCGTAACAACATAATCGTCTCGACGATGTCTATCGCAAGTCACCAACCGGCCTAACATAGCTTACCGCTAAGTGATATACCATATACCACTCAGGATCGAGCCTATTCTTATCGATACAATACTTCGCTATACTGATCGCATAATTGGTATTTCATATACCACTCGAAATCGAGTCATTACTCGACATCACATTCCGCATAGGTCCGACGTCTATTTCTCAATCAACTATCCCGTATGGCGATCCTTTCGATCCCAGCTCTAGCGTTAGCTCAAGTTTGACACACATTCAATCTAACCGTGTCATGGCGATCATATCGATCACACCCGCAACATTCGCTTATTCAAAGCTCAACGCGACATACGGCCAACATAAACGTTCGCCTACTCAACTCGACTCCGCGACCAACTCGATTCGTTTCTATTGCATCCGCGATCTTTCTGAATCTCGCTCGTTGCAACTCGTGCAACAACTCATTCTCGATACTCAAGCTCTTTACTCAATCTCGTGCAACATATCGCTATCCATCCGCATAGCCATACAACACGCATCATACTATATCGACTCGTTGCACCGATGCAACGAACGATTCACGACTTTGCTGCACTCCGTGCAACCAACGATACATAACCATTCCCCTAGTCACATAACACACATCATCTCACATATCGATCCGTTGCACTTCGTGCAACCAACAACACATATCTCCTCGCACTTCGTGCGACCAACAACACATAGCTTCTCGCACTTCGTGCGACCGACCACACATATTGTTGCACATCATGCAACCAACATCACCATATTTGTTGCACTTCGTGCGACCAGCATCCTATATCTCGTTGCACTTTGTGCAACCAACACTCTCCGAAGGCACCCGGATAACGTGATAGTCACGACATACTTGTGGCGGACGTACTCACTTAATATAGACTTATTGTATGGAACATCCAATGTAGCGTCGAGCAGATCCATGAGCCATGCGGATGCGGAAACAACTTAGAGTCAACTGAAATTCGATATCGAAGCAACTGAGGGTCAAAGAGATTCACGTACGGTCCAAATGATGGAACCGCTCTGATACCAACTTGTCACGCCCCGATCCGAGAAATCGCTCGTCCTCGCTAGATTTAATCCGAATCACCGTCCTCGCTGGGACGTGAGGCCACACGAGCCTGGAGTTGTGCTCGTGCAAGACAAGATAACAGGTTCACATAGAACTATCTCAATTTAATAACATAAGCAGCGGAAGGAAACAAAGTATAACACAAGAATCTCTTTTATTCATATTGAACTGAATGTTACAAAGGCTCTGAATAGCCCAACATAAAATGCCAATTGGCTACAACGCTCATGATCTCTCTAGCTCACAAATGATTATATTTGTTCCATACATTATGCCCCTTTATAGCCACCAAGTAGTCTTCGGCCGAACATCTCCATGTCGCAAGTCCGAACGCCTATGCGGAAGCTCCTCTTGAACGCCAAGGACTCCATGCCTCGGCACGTCCAAGCCAAGCTCCGCCCCGAGCCGATCATAACCTGAGCCTGCACATAAACTAGTGGGGGATTAGTGCTTTCGTCCTCGCTTCGCACTGATCAAGACCCGCTCGCACCCAAACCAAACACTAAATCATTTAGTGAACATGCATCTTAATTTGTGATCTTACTAATTAGCCTTAGGGTCCGTTTCATGGAAATACTCGATCGTATAGCAACATATCATAAAGGTGTCCAATACTGTGTTCCTGCAGCAGATACAGTTAGCCATAACATAAACGTAAACATAGTGTTCGTGCTCATCTCCGTCCCTTTTCGCCTAGCCTGCACTCGTTAGAACTTGCATAAGCAAACATACGATTCACGCAACCAACCAATCATAAACTTAGACATATGCATAATGGGTGGCAGGACCTGCGCCTGCACCCAGCTCTCATCTCAGCCGACCGGCCCTATCTATATGAAGGTCACGGTGTTTCGCATCGTAATGGACTTGGCATCTCTTATGTGTAAGCCTACAATCGCTTCGATACGGATTGCTAGCCCAGTATCCGAAGGATCCCAAACTTACGGATATCATAGATTATCACAGCACTGGACGGTCACAATCCGTTCGAATGTTGTGCACCATAAATACCACACATAATTTTCTCCTAGGCCGAACGGTCCCGGCGCCCCGGCGTAACCGTTCGAGGGAAGCCGTACCCGTGCACGGACAATCCGAGTCCATTGACCATGTAATACGTGCCATAACAAACACATAACAATCCAACCAAATCCTCCGTTGCATAACCATAGTCTCGTTCCATAAACGGTTTTCCGTGCCATAAACGGTTTTCCGTGCCATAAACGTTTCCCGTGCCATAAACATAATCCACCATTCATATGGGAAGCTCCGTCGGCGTTATGCCCCAACACATCCATATTGATGCACGACGCCCAACGGCTTAGTCATCTCATACTCGTATTCAACGCGTACCATTCGTAAGTTATTCTCATAGCATAATTCTGTATTACTTAGTCTTTTCGTAGCATAAGTGTCCGAGGGCACGCTCAACACCGTATTCAATGTTCTACGCCTAGTGTTCAATGTTCTCGGAGTCGTGCACATGATGCACATCTCATTATCATCTTTCAATGTTCTACCATCATTGTCCTACCGCGACCCGTGCACTCGATGCACGTCGCTTCAATTGTACGATTGTTCAATGTTCTATCTTAGTGTTCGACACATACTTGGACCTTTCGTCGCCGAGCCACGCTCGCTAACTCGATAACATCTTACGCATATCATAACATATTTTATTAGACGTGAGGGAATAGGGAGAGGGAGTCAAGAACCCGCCCACCTTAAGCCGATACGCCTTGCCGTCTTGCCGATTGAAGCGTCTCGCTTCCGTAACTCGGTCGCATAGTTAACTCCCAGACTTAGCCATTTCTTTGAACTACTCGGTTGATTTGGCCTATCGCGCCCATGCCACAATCCGTTGCAAGGCCACGATTTGGTTTTGCGGACACTTCATTGCATAAGGCAAAATGCCGACCTCTTATCGTCCAACGTAAAAGCATAGCCTGCACACCAGATCAACTAAAATCAGCACTTGCTCGACGGGACTTATCCTTTGCATCGATTCGATTCATAGATTCCAATCGACTCAAAGCTTACCTTTGGCCAACGCAACACTTGCATCGATTCGCATCGATACCTCATCGGGTCAACGCAAACTCTTCGAGTCAACGACTCATCATAATGCACCGATGCGGAGCGGGGCATTACATTAAGGACGATAGAGAAATTTCTAAGAGAATTTTCAAGACAGCGTGGATTAAGATTTCTAAGGGTTTAATCATATTCGCAGGCTCATATCAGTACAGTTATGTAACCGATACGATATGCTCTGACCTGTATGGGCCACCAAAGTTCTATCTATGATAGTTTTTTTACAAGAACCCTAAGGGCCTGCTTGGTAACGGTGTTTTCACCGGTTTTGGGGTGTTTTCGAACCGATCGTTTATGAAAACCCCTGCTTGTTAATTTTTTTGAGGCACCGGTTTTGGTCGGCTCAAAAATCCCCCAAAATCGGTGTAATGTATTTTTGGGTGGCTTTATAAACACCCCAAATCGGTAGGTTTTGAGCGGCTCTATTTTTTTATTCCATTTATATCCTCACAATAATATATATAATTATGACTACTGATACCCTTCCCTATTTAATTTATCCGTGTAAAAAAATTTCAGAACCGCTCGTTAGTGAATTACCAAGCATGGATTGGACTGGTTTAAAAGCCGCTACTTAAAAACCATCCAAAATCGGACCCCTCATAACCGTTCATAACTGGTACTCTAAAAACACTTCATAACCGCTACCCCTACAATTGCCAAGCAGACCCTAAGAGATTGCAGCTTCTCCTAGAATAAAATTATATCCAGTAGTAGATTTAACATCATGTGAATCGATTACACAATTTGCATCTAAGTAACCTTCTATGATATTAGCACTGCCCGAGCCCTCTCCTTCTATTTCTCCTCCACCAAACCCATGCGGCTAGGGTTGCATTACTCCCCATCCCCTAAAGCCCTAGGGTTCCATTTGCAATCGTCACCACCGAGAATCTCCCCCTACTTCATCTCCACCGTCCCCTCCTCCATCTCCCTCCATATAAACGGCCGGAGCCTCCCTCTACAATGCGACCGCCTAGACCCCGACTTCGCCGAAGTTACCTACGTCACCACCGACCCCCTTCGCCTCTCTCCGCTACCGACTTCAAAGTCTCAGATGACGCCTCCATCCTCATCCTTTGCGGGTCGCTAGAGCATGTCGAGGCTGGGCGGAGCAACGAGAGCATGGGGGGACCTCTAATGCATGGTGGAGCATGGACTGCTACGTGGCGACCTCTATCTTCATATCCGGGTTTGTGCAACAGAAGATGAGTTTCAGGGGGCAGTACCTCCGGTGAGATTTTGTTATTCAAACTTTTGCTCTGAAATAATACTTGGTAGTGTCGTTTGCTTCGATTTCCTTTTGCCAGTTTGGCGAAGGGAAAGTCGGTGCATCATTTGAAGCCACACGCAAGTTGCTATACAGGATGTGCATTATTTAAAGCCGCACGCAAGTTGCTCGACAGAATGTCGCAACGATAGTTCGTGCCTCCGGTGGATGGCTCTTTTTCCATCTGTGCATTATTTGAAGCAGCACGCAAGTTGCTCGACAGAATGTCGCAACCGTAGTTCTTCAAAAAAAATTCGATGCGTAATGGACGGGACTCTTGCGTTACTTCTTCAGTTTTTCTCGCCAAATTTGAGGATTTTTCCTACTCAATGCTTTCACCTGCAAGCCCGGTACTCTTGGAAAGTCTGTGCGGTGTCTGTTTCGCTGCGTGTTGGGCATGCACGAGACAAAACGAGAAACTAGAGCCCCCAAGACCCGATTTGCGATGGTGTTCACATGTTAGAAGCTCTACTCCACATTGTTTCTATTTCAGCCAAGGTAAGAATTTAATTTTTGTTTATTACATAATTTTAGCTACTCTTGGATGTTATCAGATTTCCAAGTTTGGTTTGCGTTATGGCTATGATACCGTTGGTTGCCTTAGAGATTAGCTTAGGGATAAGCCTTTAGAGATTTTTTGACTTGAACTCCTCCAACTATTTCTTTGGTTCAAGAGGTAGAGACCTCTCTTGTTTTCTTACTGATACAAAAAAGAAAAATATGGCAACTTGTTTATATGGCCGTCCTAGAGGCCTTTTAGGTTGCTTACTTTCCAAAGGTAATCATTCTGCAGGTAAAGATCTGGTAAACCTGTAAAGGACTTCCAAATGACGAGTATAACTTTTACAGGCTAGTTTTGGGGCTATACGAACTCTTTAGTTACATGCTGATAAACCAAATCTACTCTAGAAAACTATTAAACTGCTATTTCAAGCTTAACTTGCCTAAGTCACTTCTGAATATTGTTTTTATCTGCATTGGTCACGAACATCAACGCTTTTCCTTATTTATTTGTTCAAATACCATCTTGGTTATGTGCAATGTTTGTAAATTTATGTTAATTCATTGAAAGTTTTGCCTTCTGTTAGCAATGCGTCTCCCTCGATTATTGTATTTGTATCAATTCATAATGCATTTCCTCGTCATAGGATGATATACAGAACATGTATATCTCTGAAAGGGTACATTTGACATGGTGTACTGAACTTTCTGTTTGTCATTGTGGATGATTGTTTTCAGGTGAATGACAATTTGATTGATCCTCTATTACTTCTTGTGGATTTGGTTATTTTCTCCTATATTACTTCCTGGGGATTTTTTACTTGCTTTTGATGGTATCAAACACAAGAGAACGCTTCAATAATTACCTTTAGATCAACCCTCTAAGTTAAAGTTTAATCATGTACAGTAAGTTCGCTTGTAGAATATAGAAATGTGAATTTTGGTATCCTACAAAATAAGAGCAGATCCTAGTAATGAGGACTTTTGACCTACATGTATATTCCAGTAACTTATTTGCATCTTATGGACAAGTCAGTGATTTCTTATTGGGACTGGGATGTCTGTTAAGTCTACGGGGAGAGTTCATGTCGAATTTCTTGAGGCGAGGCAAGTTGGTTACCTAATGGGTAAGTAGGCTCTCTCTACACACACTCAATTTCAATCTCTCTCTCTAATGAAAAAGTGTTCATGATTTATAGAAAATAAACACCTTATTCTAACCGGTTGAGTTTTATGAATTCGAAATTCAGTTTTATTTAAATACCCACTAACTAATATGTATCTAGTTAGGAATACCAAATAAATGATTACATCTAAACTCTATTTAGTATAAATGTAAATAACAAAAATCTAATCCTAGTTGGGTTTGGATTGACCCAAATTGATGGTCCTGCATCAATTGTGAATTGGCCAATTAACAATTTACTAAATTTCAATTCACAATAATCAAGTAGGATGTTAGGGTATCTACCTTTTTGGTGAACTAGATTTTGTAAGGTTTCAAGCAAATTTGGTTGTTTTTGAAAATTATTTTTGGTAGAAGTGCCCAAGTAGTTTCTTGCTTTCCCAAGAAACTGTCTTCAATTTAACATTGATTGTTGATAGACAAACATTAGTAATTTAGTTTATTAATGTTGTTTCATGGCCATATATTTAGTTAGTCTACTTCTCGTCATTTTGCCGAGACTTATTGTTTTGACCAAAATTTGACTGATAAAGCATTATTCTGATTTTGTAACATAGCTACCAAAATGGAAACAATGATGTTATACCATGTTGTTAGATAGAATTTTGCTTTATTGTTGGTCCCTTAATATAATGGAGGATGCCCCTTCAAAGAGCAACCAACACAGTATCTTGATATCTGTTGTTTGCTTTTAGTGACTTCAAAATGCAAAATGATGTCTTCTCCTCCAAAAATGCATGATCAGTTAGAAGTCCCTGAATGGTTTTACATCAAGCCGGCACCATTGTGAAATGGCCTCACATAGAGATTTTCAAATGGTAACCTTTAGACATATATGGTGGTGCCAATCTATTGTTTGGGAACTGTCTCCTAATATACTAGCCAAGGGAAAAAAATTCAAGTAGCCCAAAACAAAACATATGATTCTCAAAATCTTGATTCACATTCTGATTCAAGCTCTATTCAATGATTACAGGACAAATTGGATCAATACAACTCTTAAATTCACATTTATTCTGGTGCTTCCCATATTATTTGGTCTGTGGTTGGCCCTTGGCATCTTTGCCACTATTCTTATTGGCATTGGGTATGGGTTTTTTTGCACCCTGGGTGTCTACTTTCGAAGCATTTCGACAAAATAGTGTGGCAAAAAAGTTTCTTCATAGCATTGTGGTAACGGAATGCTCAGATCATACTCATGGTTCTTCGGCTTTTCACCACTTACTGGAATTCAGAAAAATACTAATGATTAAATATCCTGCTAGGGCGGTACACGGGGGACTATTAAAAGGAGTTGCACGGTGGTTAGAGATTTTGCTGATTTTTGCTATACTCTTACCCACTTTACCTGAATGAATTACGTGAGCGCTCAGACCATCATCAGTCTCATTCAATCAGGTGTGTATCTTTTTTTTCCTCCGTAGTCTGAGCTTGTTCTTTTTCGTGTTGGTTCATATGGATAATATGTATATAAGATTTTCCTGAATTCGAACTGCAGACACTTACTTTATAGTAGAAGGATTGATACCTTAAGTTACCTGTGGATCATATTAGTTTGACTACGACGCACCACAGGAGATTCAGACAAATTGTATGAGGATGTCCATGTTGTAGATTATAAGTAATGTGCACTCATAATTATAGTAGACTTGCTGGAATCAGGGTCATCTACCAATGTTATCTTTTGTATGCTTATTTTACTCTCGCCTTTACTTATCGAATCCTGGACACCCTTACAAGAGCCTGTTACACGGCAAATCCACGATATATCTTATGAATTGTGTAAATTGGTTGGGTGACTTTAACTATGAATTTTTCGCATGTTAGCTTAGCAGGTTGCAGACTATCTGCTCATCCATAGACTAGGTACTAGTCATGACGGTACTTGATACTGCGGAGGAGTATCGAGCCATAGGGACAAGCCATGGCAATTCTTTCGGAAGTGGGCCTTTCTAAACAGTTTAAATAAGAACTCAATAGTAGATGAATTAATTTTCTTAGCTTGATTGTATTCCCCTCTCTGTTGGGATGGTGATGCATACTGTACAAAAGCTTTGGACCTTGATGAGAAGATATGAACAAGAGATAACTATATAAATTTTCTTCTCATGGGTTCATGAAGCTTTACATAGCTACTTTGTTTGCAGTTGTTTTGGCAATAAATAGCCAACGCCTATTTTTGATCTATACAACACTAAATTGTTCAGCTAGCATTATAAGTTTTATTAATCTTACATATGATTGGCTTCTTACAATAGATAATTATGTAGAAGCATTAAAAATCTCAGATGATAACATTCCTCCACCACAGCGCAGATGATATAAAGGCGCAGACCGAGTATTAAAAAGATAACAGAAGATACGGAAAGGAGTTCTGTTATTATTATGCCTACAAAGATCTAGTACTGATTCATCAAGGCTATACGTAAAGGACTAATCCTACTTCTACAAAGGATCGATTACAGGTTCAGCAGACCCTAGAGGAGTCTATAATAGACTTAGTCTTCATCAAAGTGCAGGCGTCTTTCTTCTTGGTACGCATACTAGAATTTGATCTCCATCAAGGCGCATTCAGACTTGTACGCGCAACCCTCCAAACGTGCATCAATTGCTCGGCCAAAGCAAACAACTTCCTGAAGCAGCTATTTGCCCGAGCTCCCTGAAGGCACAGTAGGTCGCAAAGCCCAAAACAAGCAGAGCAGATTACAACCTGTAATGCTTCAGGCTGACAACTGGACCAAACTCGGTCGTCAGGACCTCTAAGACCTTCAAGACGTCGTCCAGAGTCGAATTTCTTAGGGAGGATACTTAGATACTTCTCAAGAGCGGTGACGGCTCCTTCTATAAAGAGTTCTTCTACAAGAACATGGTGCCTTCGAAAGAGAGAAGTCCCAACCAATAGCTGACTTATGCAAGACCAGTGGCCGTTTGAAGTTGAGTCTGGATCAAACATGGTGGTGAAAGGTGCCAGGAAGAAGATAGTGACTCTTCAGAGGAACACTTCCCCTTTTATAGGACTGAGAGTGGTCCAAACTATAGGCCACTTGGCCGATGGTCAAAATTTTCTCATTAATGGGATGAGCCTAGGACTCGGCACAATGGGTCTCAATTAATAGGCCCTTTCAAGTGAGTCTCCAAACTGTTTAAATGTTCCTTGAAATTTTTCAATTAACGGTGGCAATTAAGAATGAGTCTGCATTCAAGGGTGGTCATTTACTTCTCCTAAAAAGAAGACTTAAAAGTCAAGTTGTCTCCAAACGGAGGAGCAGGCACCCCACTATGTCATTTTGCCTCCAAGGTGCAGAAAGTACATCCCCCTCTTAGAAGCACAGACAGCTGCTTCGATCCAAATACCCGTCTCGTTCAACGGTCCCTTTTTCTCAGCAAAGACTTGGGAGACACCGTTTGTCTCAAGCACAAGTCTGACTGCTACTCTAAAACACAGTAAAATGGTCTATCTGAAGGCGTAGCCTACTCGTCGTCCTAAAGCACATTGATTTTACCCAAAATACAGTCTACTCGTTGTCCCTAAAAGCACAGAGGCCCCGTTGTCTTCGAAACATAGTCCACTTATCACCCGAAAGCACAGATGTTCCGTCGTCTCCAGAAGCACAGTCTACTCGTCGTCCCAGAAGCGCAGTCAGCCTTGCCTGAAGCACAGAAGGCATGGTCCCATCCAATCAGTTTGCTTAAATCGCCTCTCTCATTGATAGCATTGGGATTATTCAAGTTGATAAATACAAATATCTTATCAGATTGATTTAAATCTCAGACGAAGATTACACAGAATCCAAATCTGAGATGAAATTCCAAAATTTGCTCGGCTACATCTGAACAAGCAAATCGGCACATGCCACGTGTCACCTCCTTCGGTTATTTCGATAACCACCAGAGATCTCGTTTGAGGAAAATCTCAACACCCGCCACGTGTCAGTGCCACAGAAGTCCGTACCGTGCAAGGACGACAGATTTCTTCATATCTCGAAACCCTAATGCACATCGCATATGTGTCCCTCTCCCCTATAAATAGGAGAGGTTTTCCTCCAACAACATGGTCGACAAGGAAAAGAAGATCCACAGAATTATCAAAATCTTCTACTTCGGCGTCCTCCTGATCGGCAACCCTAGAGTTCCATCGAAGGCACTAGAAAGTAAGCAAGTCTCATATCATCATCGGATCGTCAACGGAGTAAAGTAGCCGCTGTAGTGCTTGACCTCCACCGTCATACTATCCCAGAAACTTTTGTACTTAGATTTATTCGCATAAGAATCGATTGTACTCTTTTTTACGTTCAATATACAAAAAGTTCGTTCAACTTTTTGTCATGTCGAACAAGATGGCAACACTGCTGGGGACTACCTTCTCCTCCAACGAGAAGGTGGTGATGCAATTCGATGATGACTTGCTGGGATCCTCTCAGAAGATGTTGGTCGTACGCTTCGACCATCAAGCTTTTGAAGATCTCCTTTCTGAAAAGAAGTCGAGTCCTTCGAAGCGGTTCATAAAATTGAAGAAGACTCGACGGTCCTGGGTGCTTATGGCTGCTGCGACGAGCAGCACGATGAAGGGGACTGCATCTCAGAACCCCCTCGTTGATGATGCCCCGAAGATCCCTTCGACCACTGATGCCAGGCCATCTCTCTCAGATTCCATGCTTGGGAAACGCAGAGAAGATCACGGCTATCCTATGATATGCATGACAAAGGCACAACGCCAAAAGGAGCAGATGACGGCTCACCCTCTCGTGGAGGATGCTGCACCGGTGAGAACTTCTGTCTTCGACAGAATAACCTGTCCATCAGGTATGGCCATGTTGGATTCCGAATAATATGCATCATCTAATCGTGGTAGGAGATCCATGGCAGCATTCGTCCCATGCGATCAAAGTGCTACGCCGATGGCGGACCGGAGGCCCGCGTTGACAGTAACGCGTGCACCCGATGGAAAGCTGTACAAAACCATCCCAGACTCTTCGAAGTCTCGTTCGACGGAACCTCGTCATCCCTTGAGCACCCATTTACCCTACTCAAGGCCGGGGGTACTGTTAGGGTTATATACTAAAAGCATCGCTTTTGTAGTAACCTTATTTCCTTAAATTTTGAATGAGAATCATATGGGCAAATGTTTGTATATTGTATTTGTTGCAAGTGTTAATGCAAATGTCTGATATTCTATATTGTAGATAATATGGTGTGTGGTGTCACACAGAAGATCATATTATCAGTTTTCTATGGAGTATATAAATAGTTCACAACCTAGATGGACTTGGACAATCTATTGGAAAGGTTGTAGTGTAATCTGGTATTAGTCTATCTTGACTATAGGTTTACACTAGTACACTTTGTGTGTATTGAACAGGACCACTTGAGGTTGTTCTCTTTGTACTGACTACATAAGAGAACAAACACCTCTGTTATTATGGATGCTTGTACTCTTAATCCGGATATAATAACAGATATATATATGCAATGTGCATTACTTTGACTCATAAAAGAGTGAGATTCATTATGGATCAACAACCTCTATGAATTGGGTAATAACATTGTATGTATGATGGGCTGTTGATTATAAATGGAATCCATGTCCCGATACATCGGGTTGATGATGTCCTCTTAAGGAGCTCATAAGGATTGTCATGTAAACCCTGCAGGTGGATTATATCCGACATGACAAATAAAGTTGAGCGGTACTACTTAAGGATAAAAGATGTCGAATCAATATAGTTGTCAGTAACTTAATTGATCGACGGACATACGATATCTTAATATGGGGAGCCAAACGAGCATATAATAAAAGGAGCCCACAAAACATAATTTGGGATTAGGGAGGTAGTGCAACAATAGCTCATTAGTGGACCGAGCTATTGTTAATGGGCCTGGATTGTGTGTTCGGGCTGAACACGGGATATCCAGATCCGTTAGGAGGCCGAACCCTAATTTCTTCTCATGGTCCCTGCCGTAGCCTATATATATCCTCTATTCTCTGGCCGCCAGATTACCGATTAGAAATCTGAAATTTTATCTAAATTCGTGATTCAACTAGTAGAAAAACCCTCATTGTTAAATAACTAAGTGGGAGAGGATTTTTATTTAGTATAAATCCTATGGTCTCCATTACTGGTTTGTAGGTGATGTAATTATACTTGCGTGTTGGCTTTAGTGCTTTCCTCCATATCGGATGAGTATAATTATGGATCACCAGTACAAACTTCCTTAGGGATAATTGTAGAAAGTTACCTAGTATGTGTTCACTTCTCCATCTGAAGGAATTCATTACAAGGTAATGGACTTAGTATTAAGTAATGGTATACACTTAGATACAAATAATAGTATCCTCCCAATCGGAGTCACTGCTATTATTTGTATGACCAGAGCAAGACCAGCATATTAATTTTATTTGTCATAAAGTTATATTGACATGATAGTAAAATTAATAAGAAGAATCTACTTGAACAAAGTTGAATTTGTATACGTCCACACTATCGTGGCATGCTAAATTCATGATGTTCAAGGTGTTGGTGAATTTCTTATTATTGTTTTGAGGGAATCAATATTTAGTTAATTCAAAAAGTTTTTTTTTGCCCTACATAATTTTATTTATGTGATTCTCAGGATTTCAAAAATGGGTTCTTTCAGTCCACTAATGGTGATTCTTAAAGAAAACAAACTTACTGGACCTAATTATATTGACTGGAAACGTAATTTGGACATTGTTCTGACTGCTGAGGAGTACAAATATGTACTTGTTGAGGAATGTCCACCTAAGCCTGATGCTAACTCTGATGAAGAGGTCAAAGAGGCTTATAAGAAGTGGAAAAAGGCAGATGAGATGGCACGGTGTTACATTCTGGCATCTATGTTAAATGTACTGCAACATCAGCATCAGGCCATGGCCACAGTTTATGACATGATGTATAGCCTCAAGGAACTCTTCGAACAGAGTAGAGCAGCTAGGCAGTTTGCTATAAAATGTTTGATGAATACAAAAATGGCTGAGGGCACACCAGTAAGGGATCATGTTCTCAAGATGATGGGTCATCTGAATGAGATGAAGATCCTTGGAGCTGAAATCGATGGGGAAACTCAGGTCGATATCATTTTTGGGACTCTGCCTAAAAGTTTTGACAATTTCTGCCTTAATTACAACAGGAACAAAAGGTTGTATAGTTTGGCAGAACTTGCAAAAGAGCTACAGGATGCTGAATCTCTCTTTAGGCAGGGTGGTCATGTTTTTGTTTCTGAAAAGGCTTCTACTTCTAAGCCAAAAGGCGGTAAGAAGAAGAATAACATTCAGAAACAGGCAAACTTAGCAAAGAAGGACATGGGACCTCAAAGCGCGGTAAAAAAATCCAAAGGCAAATGTTTCAAGTGCAAAGGGTCATGTCACTACCACTTTTCTAGCTTGGGGGTATTTTGGTCATTTTTTAAATTTTGGGAATTTTTGGAATTATTATGTATTATTATGATTTATTAGAATTAATATGATTTTTGGTGATGTTGGTGAGCGAGCTTTACTGGGGCCAGAGATGGTTGTTGATGCGACCGAGAAGGTGAAGCTCATCAGGGACAGACTTCGCGTGGCGCAGGACAGACATCGGCTCTGGGCCGATAGCCACCGGAGGCCCTTGGAGTTTGAGGTACAGATTAGAGTAGGATTAGTTTAGGTTTGATTGTTTGTGTTTTAATAATCATGTTTGCTTATTATAATTAATTGAGACCTTGCTTGTGATTAGGTCGGAGACCAGGTTTTCTTGAGGATATCTCCGACTCGTGGTACGATACATTTCGGTGGAGGCGGGAAGCATAGCCCGCACTTCATCGGCCCTTTCGTTATCAGCGGGAGAGTCGGTGACGTTGTATACAGGCTAGACTTGCCGCCTGTACTAGTGGGGGTCCACAACGTATTCCATGTATCACAGTTGAGACGGTACGTGGCTGACCCTAGCCATGTGCTTGATCATTCAGAGATTGAGGTTGGGCCTTCTCTCAGCTATCCAGAGCAGCCGGTGGAGATTCTGGATCGACGGGAGAAGGTTCTGAGGAACCAGGTGATACCCTTGGTACGCGTCGCATGGAGGCATCATTCTCCAGGAGAGTCGACCTGAGAACGGGAGGATGAGATGCACGAGCGGTACCCCTATCTTTTTGGACCTTGAGGTATACTTTTCTATCCTTCTCAGCAGTTTAGTTTCGCCTTTAATTTCGAGGACGAAATTATTTTAAGGAGGGTAGATTTGTCACTACCACTTTTCTAGCTTGGGGTATTTTGGTCATTTTTTAAATTTTGGGAATTTTTGGAATTATTATGTATTATTATGATTTATTAGAATTAATATGATTTTTGGTGATTTTTAGGATAATTGATTTTGGGCCTATAGTTGACTTTGACTTGTGTTGACTAGAAGACTAACCTAGTGACTAATCTAGGTTATGGCCACTTAGTTAGGTTAAGTAACCTTGGTTTGACATAATTTAATGAGGTTTAAGTCATTGGAACTAGTTAGGAGTGATTTGGAGTTGTTTAGGCTAATATTGCTTAAAACTTCATAAGTCATGACTTATGGTTCTAACCATTTAATAAAACAACTTAGCCATAGCCTATGTGACTTGGCCCAAAGCCCAAATTAGCAACCCAAACATTTTGTCCAGCCAACCTAGGGATTCCCCCACTATTTAATCTCTCCTAAAATCTAGGGCTAGCCTCTTCCTTAGGAATTTATTGCAAGAGAAGAAAGAGGTGAGTCCCCCATGTTCAAAAATCTCTAGAAAATCCATTTTTTCTCCTTTTTAATCCAAACAAGTTGCAATAGGTTCTAATTATTGTTTTCTTGCTGTTGGAATTGGTTGTTCTCAGTTTTCTAACAATTTGGAGGAGTTTCACCATCAAGGAGAACATCACTCATTAATGCTTTTTGAGAGTTTTGACTCATTGAGGTAACTCTCTATCTCCACACCATAGAATCCTGAGATTTTTGCATCAATAGGGAGCCCTAGACCTAACCTAACAGTAGGAATAGGAAACCCTAGGTTTTCCTTTCGTGTCCAAACAGGACACGTATCAGTGAAGTATGCAACGTGTTTGTGGAAATGCCACAGTGGAACTTTTTGTGTTAATTTCGAATTGTATTTGAATGGAAATTTGCATTGTTGTGTTGCTTATCCATTTCTGAAGCTCTGAGTTGATTTCGTGCTTGTGTCGAGTCGTTAGGACACTCGTACACACGCACTTGGACACGCACGCGCGGCTACAGGAATCCCCTGCCTATCGGGCTACCCACAGGACACGACACGGCGTGTCTTGACACGAAATTTTGTGGGGACTTAGGGGCATCATCTGTCATCCCTCTCCCCAAATTTCATGACACTTCATGGTCGGGTTTGGGAGATATTGGCCGTGCACGGGGAAGACACTGAACTGTGCGCACTGTATAAACACGCACTGATACGGCCTTGAACTACTGGACACGACACGTACTGACACGAACCAGGGTGACACACACCTAGGTCTACCCTAGGTTCATCCACTGACACGAGCACGAGATCTACTTTGGGCTGTGTCGGGTGCACGACACGCGTGCACCTGTGCACGACGCAGTGCCTAACTGCCGTGTCTCAGTGCACTGTTTTCGTGTTTTAATCAATTGGACAAGTTTGTGTCCTCTTGCTGGGACACAAACACTTCATATGACACATGCACATGCTGTTAGTACTTTACCAACCATTTTTAATTGCATATTAGTTTGATTTTGTTCATCATTGTCATTTACTTTTTTTTTCTGAAATCAGTATTATTAATCCTGTATTTTTTTCAGTTTTCGAATGTGGTTTTGCCATACATTTTTAGCTAGTTTAAGTGTTGTTAAGTCACATAATTAAATCCCTAACCTGTCCTCCTATTAGTTATCTACTTGGGTTTTGATTTTGAGTGTCCTTGGTGGTGTTTTGATCCAATTCGGGGAAATGTGAACTGTCAAGGGCTGAGCTCCAACCTGAGTTTGCATTGTTGTTGTATGAACTCAAAATCTGGATTCATTAATAACTGAGATTGATGGGTTGTTTTGGACTGTTATTTTGAATTAAGATCAATATGTCACTGTTATGGATATCTCTTAAACCTGAATTTGTATATAAGAGCAAATCTGAAATGGGGTTTATGGGTGAAACTGAGTTTTAAATGAGGAATTAAAATCTGGACTGACCAAGGGAGTTTAGGGCTAGTCTTCACTGTTGCATTTCCTGCACACACAAAGTATACACACACACATGACACTGTTTTGACACTGTTTTGCATCTCTCACTGATCACACACACATGTTCCTCTCTCTTTACTGCATTTCCTGCACACTGTATTTCCTGCACACACACTTCACTCTACATTTTTAATCTGTTAGCCTATTACACACTGTTTTGCCTTCTTGTTCACTGTTTCAGTCCTACTCACATTGACACCCTCACATGTTTGCACACCCACACTCTTCCCTTCCCTCTCTACATCTATATATAGGTGCATAATAAATTAACATGTATATATATATATATATATATATATATATATATATATATATATATATATATATATATATATATATATATATATGTCCGGCGGGCCTAGCTCTAGTGGTTAGGAGGGTTGGTTCCCCTAGCGGTGGGCTAGGTTCGAGCCCTCCCTTCCCCACCCGAGGTGGCTGGGCGGCTTTGGCCGCGGCCTCGGGTTGGGGGCCCCTTGCCGGACACCCCACCCCCCCTGGCCCCCCCCCCTCCCCCCGGGTTACCCCCCCACCCCCGGACCCCCCCCCCCCCCCCCCCCCCCCCCCCCCCGGGCCCCCCCCCAAAAAAATAAAAAATAAAAATATATATATATATATATATATATATATATATATATATATATATATATATATATATATAGCTATGTATGTATGTGTGTGTGATGTAAAAGTATGTATTTAGTGTATATATATATAATGTGTATATATATTATGTGTAATGTATATCTATATGTATATAAACAGGTGGTGTCCTAATGTACTTTATTATGGGCTATGTAAAGTGTTTTATCAATAGGTGTAGTGATGATGATTGTAGACTTGTAAAGGTATTCTAGTAGTAGCTACTAGCTAGGTTGTGATATAGCTAGTATAGGCTTGCCTAGCCTTGTTAGGGTTGTGCTAGCTAGTGTAGACTAAATAGCCTAGTTTAGACTTGGTTGACCTAGTTTGACTTCTAGGATTGACCAGAGTTGACCAAGAGTTGACTTTGGCCTAGTTTGACCTAGAATCATGTAGAATGCATTGTAGAACTTCATTTTACTATTCTGGACTTGTTGTGACTTGTGCTGTTCTGATTAGGAGCCATACACCACTCCTTGGATAGTACTTTCATATTGGACACTTAGATACAGGCGAGTACATTCTCTGATCATTTCATATCCTGCTTAGAATTATTTACTGCAGTGGATTACTTTACTTGTACTGTCACGATGGTCACACGGATTGTACTATATGGATCCTTTCTTGAGATGTTATCTTTAGGGAGCATCGGGTACTCTATGTTCTGTGCGTTTCAATTACATGGCGTATCACTATGCTTCTTGGTTCATTTAATTACTAGTGACATGTACCCTCATGATCACAGAGTCTCTTGAATCTTACACTGTTGGGTAACCCCCAGAATCCCCATTTATGGGACATCCATGTATCCCCCTTCGGGGGCCGTGCATGGAATCATATAACATAACCTGGCTGGATCCTTGTGTATTGATTGGGGGTACGGGGGAGTAGAAGTGGACATGTGAATAATACACCAGTAGTATCTTCTTTGAATCATTTTGTAGTGTCTTCACAGAATCATCCCAGGCCATTTACATGTTCATGTTGTACTCTGACTCACTAGCCACATGTTGGCTCTCTATTTATAGTAGATATTTCTATTACAGCTTACTCTCTCTGTTTACATACTGCATTTCTTTCAGTACTTGTATCTTACTTTACTGCATGATTATATCTTCTAACCTGCTATAAACTGTTGAGATGTACTGTACTCGTTCCTGTCCTGACTGGACCTGTTGAAAATATTACAGAGGACGAGGAGGAGGCCTACCTGGATACCTACTACGGGACAGCCTTAGATGACACCTGTGAGCTGGACTCCCAAGAGGACCCAGCTGTAGCTGAGGATATTCTCCCGATTGCCTAGTTTAGATTAGTTAGGCTTATCTTCCTTTATGTAGTCATGAGACATGTTTTAGCTAGACTTACTCTGAGATGTATATATTCTTTCATGCTGTAGCTGAGTTTGTATTTCTCTGGATATTGCTGGGATTATCTTAGACTATTTCATCTATTTATTTTCTTGAGTTCTATTTCATATCGTGCTATCTCTTCCTTAGTTGTGATTGAGTTTTACTGCTATGTCACCCCCATTCGGGGAGTATAAACTGCTTAGAGATATATTGTTAGATGTTTGTGACCTAGGACAGCGTTCTACCGTCGACACTGCGGTGTAGGCTGGACGTACCCACGTCTCGTGCCCTTACTCTATGGTGCGGGTCGTGACAGGTCAGGACATTGGAAGACTGATTGTCCACTTCTCAAACAAGGAACAAAGAAGGTATATCTAATTTACTAGTAGTTGAAACATGTTTAGCGGTGTTATCTACCGGCACCTGGTGTGTAGATACAGGAGCCACTAATCATGTCTGCAATACATTGCAGGGTTTCCAGGAAACCAGACGGCTCAGTGATGGAGAGATATGCTTATTTATGGGTGATGCTACAAAAGTATCGGTCGTTGCACTAGGAGATGTTACTTTATCTTTTGGTAGAAATAAGTCTTTGACATTGAGAGATTGTCTTTATGCACCTTCACTTAGAAGGAATTTAGTTTCTGTTTCTATGTTAGTTAAGGATGGATATTCAGTTTATTTTAATGACAATATTGTTATTAGAAAGAATAAACATTTTATCTGTTCTGGTGCATTGGTAGATAATTTGTATGTCATTAATCCTATTTCGTCCACAATGCAACTTATGGAAATGAATAATATGTCAGCTAACTTAAATAAGAGAAAAGAACCTTCTTGTATGAACCAAACATATCTTTGTCACTTACGATTGGGGCATATTAACCTAAGAAGGATTCAAAGACTGGTTGAAGATGGACCTTTGAGTTCATTGGAAGTGGAGGCACTACCAGTCTGTGAATCCTGCTTGGAAGGTAAAATGACCAAAAGGCCTTTTACGGCAAATGGGTATAGGGCCAAAGATGTGTTGGAATTGGTTCATTCTGATTTGTGTGGACCCATGACTATCCAAGCTAGAGGTGGCTTTGAATATTTTGTAACATTTATTGACGATTATTCAATGTATGGATACATTTATTTGATGCGCCGTAAGTCTGAGTGCTTTGAGAAATTCAAAGAGTACAAGGCTGAAACGGAGAAACGTCATGGAAAATGTATCAAGTCATTACGATCAGATCGTGGTGGCGAGTACCTCTTTGGAGAGTTTAGGGATTATTTATCAGAGGCTGGGATTGTACCCAATTGACTGCACCTGGAACGCCCCAACAGAATGGTGTAGCCGAAAGAAGGAATAGAACTCTTATGGAGATGGTTAGATCAATGATGAGTTATTCGGATTTGCCAGATTCGTTTTGGGGATATGCCTTAGAGACTGCAGCTTATATTTTGAACTTGGTTCCTTCTAAGTCAGTACCTCTTACTCCCACAGAGCTGTGGATTGGGCGTAAGCCTAGTCTGAACATGTTCGTATTTGGGGTAGTCCAGCACATGTGCTGAATGGGAAAGCAGATAAGTTGGAATCTCGTACAGAAGTACGCTTGTTTGTAGGCTATCCAAGAGGAACGAAAGGAGGTTTATTTTATAGTCCTAAGGATCAGAAGGTCATTGTTAGCACCAATGTCCGATTCTTAGAGGAAGACTATGTGATGAACCATAAACCCACAAGTAGAGTTGTTCTAGAAGAACTGAGACGTGAGACACCAAGTACTTCAATACCAACAGTACAAGAGGATGAACCACAAATAACTGCACAACGTGTCACAAATGTTACACCACAATCGATAGTGCCTCGTCGTAGTGGGAGGGTTGTGATACAACCTGATAGATATATGTTCTTGGGCGAGTCGTCAGACTTCGTCCCTGAGGAACAAGATTATGATCCCTGTACCTACAATGAAGCACTCCAAGATAAAGATGCAGAGTCTTGGCAAAAAGTAATGATATCTGAAATAGAATATATGGATTCTAATCAGGTCTGGGAGCTTGTAGAACCACCCGTTGGTGTAAAAGCCATTGGATGCAAGTGGGTCTATAAGAGAAAAAGAGGATCAGACGGTAAGGTTGAAACCTTTAAAGCTCGGCTTGTAGCAAAAGGTTTTACTCAAAGAGAGGGTATCGATTATGAGGAAACCTTTTTTCCTGTAGCCATGCTTAAGTCTATTCGGATTCTTTTATCTATTGCAGCTCATCTCGATTATGAGATTTGGCAAATGGATGTCAAGACAGCTTTCCTTAATGGAAGTCTTGAGGAAGACATCTATATGAAGCAACCAGACGGGTTCATTGAAAAGGGCCAGGAGCATCTTGTTTGTAAGCTCAAAAAGTCCATTTATGGACTTAAGCAAGCTTCCAGATCTTGGAACATCTGTTTTGATCAGGTGATAAAATCCTATGGATTTGATCAATTTCAGGATGAATCATGTGTATACAGAAAGTGTGACGGAAACGTGGTGGTGTTCCTAGTACTTTATGTGGATGACATCTTGCTCATTAGAAACAATGTGAAGGTATTATCTGAAGTAAGGTTATGGTTATCCAAAACAGTTTGATATGAAGGACTTGGGAGAAGTAGGTCACATCCTTGGGATCAAAGTTCTACGAGATCGCAAGAAAAGGATGTTGGGCTTATCCCAAGCTTCCTATATCGATACTGTACTAACTCGTTTTAGTATGCAAAATTCTAAGAAAGGTTTCTTACCTTTTAGACATGGAATTGCTCTATCAAAGGAGCAGTGTCCGAGGACACCTAAAGAGATAGAGAACATGAAGGCAGTTCCTTATGCTTCAGCAGTAGGAAGCTTAATGTATGCAATGCTATGTATGAGACCAGACATCTGCTTTGCCGTAGGCATGGTCAGCAGATATCAGTCTAACCCAGGACAAGAGCACTGGACTGCCGTAAAGCATATTTTGAAGTACTTGAAAATGACTAAAGAGTATATGCTAGTTTACCAGGCAGATAGTTTAGTTCCCTTGGGGTATACAGACTCAGATTTTCAGTCAGATAGGGATTCCAGGAAATCTACATCAGGTTATGTGTTTACTTTGGGAGGTGGAGCCATTGTGTGGAGGAGTATCAAGCAAAAATGTATTGCTGATTCCACCATGGAAGCCGAGTATGTGGCAGCCTCTCAGGCAGCCAAAGAAGCGGTTTGGCTCAGAAACTTTCTGTTGGACTTGGTGTGGTACCTAGTTTGCCTAAGTCTATTACACTTTATTGTGATAATAGTGGTGCAGTTGCAAACTCGAAGGAACCACGAGCCCATAAGACAGGCAAGCACATTGAGCGCAAGTACCACCTGATACGAGATTTCGTAAAGAAAGGAAAAGTTGCTGTGATCAAGATAGCATCAGCCGATAGCCTAGCTGATCCCTTTACAAAGAGCTTACCAGCTAAGGCTTTTGACAGTCATGTTGAGGGAATGAGAGTCAGATGTGTAGCAGCATGGCTTTAAGTATAAGTGGGAGATTTGTAACAGTATACTGAAAAGCAATGCTTTGAGTATAAGTGGGAGATTGTTAGGGTTATATACTAAAAGCATCACTTTTGTAGTAACCTTATTTCCTTAAATTTTGAATGAGAATCATATGGGCAAATGTTTGCATATTGTATTTGTTGCAAGTGTTAATGCAAATGTCTGATATTCTATATTGTAGATAATATGGTGTGTGGTGTCACACAGAAGATCATATTATCAGTTTCCTATGGAGTATATAAATAGTTCACAACCAAGATGGACTTGGACAATCTATTGGAAAGGTTGTAGTGTAATCTGGTATTAGTCTATCTTGACTATAGGTTTACACTAGTACACTTTGTGTGTATTGAACAGGACCACTTGGGGTTGTTCTCTTTGTACTGACTACATAAGAGAACAAACACCTCTGTTATTATGGATGCTTGTACTCTTAATCCGGATATAATAACAGACATATATATGCAATGTGCATTACTTTGACTCATAAAAGAGTGAGATTCATTATGGATCAACAACCTCTATGAATTGGGTAATAACATTGTATGTATGATGGGCTGTTGATTATAAATGGAATCCATGTCCCGATACATCGGATTGATGATGTCCTCTTAAGGAGCTCATAAGGATTGTCATGTAAACCCTGCAGGTGGATTATATCCGACATGACAAATAAAGTTGAGCGGTACTACTTAAGGATAAAAGATGTCGAATCAATATAGTTGTCAGTAACTTAATTGATCGACGGACATATTATATCTTAACATGGGGAGCCAAACGAGCATATAATAAAAGGAGCCCACAAAACATAATTTGGGATTAGGGAGGTAGTGCAACAATAGCTCATTAGTGGACCGAGCTATTGTTAATGGGCCTGGATTGTGTGTTCGGGCTGAACACGGGATATCCAGATCCGTTAGGAGGCCGAACCCTAATTTCTCCTCATAGTCCCTGCCGTAGCCTATATATATCCTCTATTCTCTGGCCGCCAGATTACCGATTAGAAATCTGAAATTTTCTCTAAATTCGTGATTCACGTAAGGAGAGAAAGAGAGTGCTGCCAAGGAGAAGAAAATGTTGGAAGATCGTCGCCCATACGACGTCCAACTCGAGGAAGGAATACGTGCAGAAGATCTTGGGGTCGTCCGCTCGAGATTGCCAGGAATTACTTGTCTCCTTTCCGCCGCAGGTATAATTCGTGAACCCTAGTTTCCTCCTATGAAGGGTTAGAACACGTATTTGATCTGTTTAACTTTCTATCGATCAATACGCACACCAAAGGAAGGGTCCTGGGAATCCCCAGTTCCATCAGGTACGTCATTAGCGACTCTCTGATCGAGGCATACTCGGACCTCACCCACAGGAACTTGAAGGAAGAATGCTTTCTCCATATCTCTTCGGCTGCGCACAGTGCTCCTGTATACACGAAGGAAGTAGAGGCATGAAGACTTCGTCTGCTTCATGCAAGCGTAGGATGAGAGAAGAATCTGAGATGTAGTTGGTATCTAAATCAAGACCCAACTGTACTCAGATTGCCATCAACTATGCTGCTGTTAAGCAGATCCATCACCGCCAAAGAGGAGGTACGTCTTTCAAAGGCTGTGACCGAGAACTTTGTGAGGAAGAAGAAGAGCTCCTCGTTGCTTCATGCAATGTTGCTCGGGACTCTCCGTCCCAGAAGCAGCTATCCAAGAAACCCCTTTCCTCGGTTGGCAAGTCCAAAAACCGGCTTGGGGGTAGCAAGTAGCCTGTGCCCAAGGCGTATTCCAACACACGCGCTCCAAGGCCGGATCATCGTCGCAAGAAGACGGTTCATCGACCGCTGCACCTGCAGGGGGTAGCCAGCCTGCTACGTTGCATAACAACCTTTCATTTCAGCATGACGAAGAGACGTATGATACCGACACTTCTGCAGGTACAAGCAGTCAGAAGACCGGGGGTAGGAACAATGTCGAGTCAGAGGACGATCGCAACTTGCCAATCTTCCCACAAGACGACGAGCACCAGCACTCCAAACTAGAAAGCGAAAGATCTACCACCCTTATACTTACACGCACATAGTATTTGTGCACATGACGGCTGATGACAATGAAGAATCAAGCGGAAGTGCTGATCAGCAGAAATGCATTGAGGCTCTCGAAGGAAGTCTTAACGCGTTGAACATATCCATGCAGACTTTAGCCTCTATCGTTCTGGAGACCAAGGACATATTGGCTCCCACTGCCTCCACACCTGTGGCTCCGACGGTTCGTGATGGGTCTAGTATCCTGCCCGTCATAAACCAAGTCGCGCAGTCGTTGGTCACTCTGTCGACCATCAATCCAGCAGTATCCAACGAAATACTGCAAGCACTCGAGGAGTTATACGCTCGCCATGATGCCAAAGAAAAGCGAGCCACACTCCAAAAGATGGGCATCCGACAACCTTATCCTGCTGAGTAGGACAATGTGGTTTATTCTCCCAAATATAAACCACAGACTATCACCCCTTATGATACTAAGGAGTCGCCCAGGCGATACTTGAGGTACTTTGCCTCAGTAACAGGACACCTGCCAAAGGATGACTCCCTTCTCACCAGCATCTTCGTTGGAGCTCTACAGGTGGTGGCCTATGAATGGTTCTACAGTTGGCCGACAACTGCATTAAATCGTTTGAAGATCTGAAGAACATGTTCCTGGAATGGTTCTACGAAGGAGGGCTGGACATGACGATGTCTACTCTCATAGACATCGTTCAGAAAGAAAAGGAGCCCGTACGAGCGTACGTTGAACGCTTCCGCTAGGCTACCCTAAGGCTACCTCCAGGCATGGCTGAGCCCATGCTCATGGATTCATGTCGCAAGAATATGCTCCCTGCCATCAAACTGTGGCACAGTACTCCCTACACCGAGTGGACGCCCTTTATTACTGAAGCAGACGTAGCTCAGAAGAAGGCGCAGGACGCACAACTCCTGGGTCTGAACTTCCCCTCAATTGAAGATAAAGGGAAGCGAGTAAGAGACGGTAAAGGCAAGCAAGCTATGGCCGTCAATATTACAAAGGGTCCAGTGCTCGTGAGCTCCAAGCCGGCCGAAGCACAGAAGTCGAAGGAAGCCTACTCCTTCAATGACGAAAACACTCGAATTATTCGAGATGCTGACCAAGGACGGCAGGCTGCAGCGTCCACCTCCCAAGCATCCTGACGAAGTGGGAAAGGTGGATAATTACTGCTATTGCCACCAGTACATCCACCACTCAACACGCGACTGCTACATGTTGAAAAGACAGATTCAACGTCTTATCGATGCCAAAGTCATCTTCCTCGATTACGAGGAAAAGACTGTGACGGCCAACATGGTCACGATACAGTTCGGGAGCTTCCCGATAGCTGAGACTCAAGACGGCGTCATTCTTATCCCAAAGGCAATGATGGAAGTCGTCAACCTTCCGTCTGACAGGGACAATGCTCAGGGCCTCATCCCCTTCACAATGCCGCAAGGTGAAGTGATGTGGGTTTATCCAGATCTCACTCCTGACATGATTGCGCCAGCAGCATGCCCGGCTAAAGGGAGGAAGGTCAGGACATGTCGTATGGTCTCCTCCTCGGCAGAAGACACCAGGGTGACCACTCGTTTGGTTCTCCAGCGAGAGGAAAACCAGGCTCCTGAAGAAGAAACGCCCATACTGGCGACCCATTCTACTCCCGATACAGCACAAGCCGGACCTTCTCAACCTCCTGCCGCTGGTAAGCACAATCAAAAGGAAGTCCGCTTCGATAAGCCTCTATGAAAGGACACGGCAGTAGCTCCAATCAAGCCCTATAACTTCGATATACTAGCGCAGCTGGCCAACACGTCGGCTCGGCTATCACTCTTCGAGCTTCTCCGGCTCTCCAAAACAACTCGGGATGCCCTCAGCGAGGCGCTGCAGAATGCAGAGGCTTACCTCGCACAGGTGAAGCAGCCCAAGGAAGATCTAGCGGCATGTCCACAATGCCATAGCGTGGTCGAGGTGATTCCTAGCATCACCTTCACGCAGCACAATATGCTGTTAAACAACAACTGGCACAACCGACCCCTATACTACACAGGATACGTGGGTGCCATCAAGATCGATCGCATTCACATCGACCCGCGCTCATCGCTCAGCATCATCCCTCGAGGTCTGCTCCAAACTCTAGGGATCCCGATGTACCGTCTCACGGCATCGAACACCACCATCAGCGGCTTCAACGTGGGAAAGAGTGAGCCTCTGGGCAAGATCCGATTGAAGTGCCAAATAGGTGATCTTCATACTGAGGTGACCTGTTACGTCATCGATGCGGACATAAACTACAACATGTTGCTTAGATGGCCATGGATCCATGAGTACATGATCGTCCTCTCCACCCTTCACCAGTACATGAAGTACATGGCCAGTGACACGAACGTCAAGACAGAGTTTGCTAACATTGACCCATTCTGAGGTCTCAAAGCATATTGTACGGATGTCGATCTGTTCAAACCACTCCCCTAGGACGACGAATCCAACGATGCCGACAACAAAGCAGAAGCTGTAGCCGTCACTGAAGGACTCATAAGAGTTCGACTGAAAGGGATGCCACCTAAGACTCCAGCCCCCTGGTCATCAAACTCCCGAAAGGCCCCAACACCCGCTTCAAAGCAGCAGGATACTCTGGTTGCGCCTCCCACGGTGAACAAGATGAAGCAAAAATCTCCTCCACCTCCTTCTGCAACAGCTCTTATCCACGAAGAATTACAATATGACGTCTGCGCCAATATCGAGGCACAGTCTTTAGATGATGTAATTCTTCGGGATAATTTTTTGCATTTTATTAATAGAAAGTTGTCTTCGAATTACTCATGTGCGTATTGGAACACTAAGTACTTCTTAGACAACGCTCTATGTACTCTACAAACGCAAGTGACAACCGCCAACCTTGTAAACCGAGTTGTCCCATCCAAAGGCTCATACTTCCTAGTCCTGCCAAGGAACCCGGAGGAGCAACCTATCATCTTCGGTCAACTGGAACATCTGCAGTGGCTAGCCCCAGGAGAACCGAAATTCGACGACGGCAAGATGCAGCTATACCGCTATGCTACTCAAGCCAAATATCTCATCCAGAAGATGGTATACGACCTGAATAACGACAAAGGGCTGAACTACGGCAAAGGTCGGTGGCTTCCCTTACGAGTTCGTACTCCGAAGAGGAAGCCTCAGAACTACTACCAATGAATTCGCCGGAGGTTGGGGTATATTACTTCTACGACCACTTCAGGGAGTTCAGAACCGGAGGCTCCACTACACTCACATTCTTCCGACTCTTCAACCTGGGATTCTGATACCATTATAGGTCGGGACCTCCAGAAGGTACTATCCGTCAACATGGTTTCCACAGACGATCCTGCAGAGAAAGAAGACCAGGCACTTGATTTCTTCGAAGAGAAGCCTGTGGCTCAACGCCTTGGCTCTCAGTAGGAATGTCGTTTTAAATAGCGAGAGCCTCCTACCGAGGACGAAGTCGTCCAGATCGACTTAGGGGATAAATCCATCTTTGTCAGCAAAAGCCTGACAAGAGACGACAGATTCTAGTACAGCTAGTCCGGGAGTATATAGACGTCTTTGCCTGGAGCTATGAAGATATGCTGGGTTTGGACCCACAAGTCGCCATGCACCTGTTCCACATTCTACCCGATGCCAAACTGTCAAATAGCAGCATCGTCGCTTCCGTCCCAATATTATGGATGCCATCGAAGAAGAAGTTGATAAACTCCTTGAGAGTGGCTTTATCTGCGAAGAACAACACCCGGACTGGGTGGCCAATATTGTGCCGGTTACCAAGAAGAATGGGAAGATTAGAGTCTGCATAGACTTCCGGGATCTTAACTCGGCCAGTCCAAAAGACGAATTTTCTCTCCCAATCACAGACGTGATGATCGACAACACTTGTGGCTTTGAGCATATGTCTTTCATGGATGGCTTCTCAGGCTACAACCAAATCAAGATGTTCCCCGAGGACGAAAAGCATACTTCCTTCCGGACTCCGAAAGGGATATACTGTTATACAGTTATGCCCTTCGGATTGAACAATGCGGGTACAACCTACCAGCGGGCTATGAGTACCATATTCCGTAAACATCTTTGGAAGACAGTGGAGTGTTACGTCGATGACTTTACCGTCAAGAGCAAAGTCAAGTCCAGCCACTTGGACGACTTACGAACAGTGTTCGACATAATGCGGGCGCACCAAGTAAAGATGAATCCGGCAAAGTCCTTCCTAGGCATCTCCAGCGACAAGTTCTTAGGCTTCATCGTCACGGCAAAGGGAATCCATATTGACCCGGAGAAGATGAAGGCAATCCTGGACATGGCTCCCCCGAAGAATCTTAGGGAACTTCAAGGCCTTGCATGAACGTCTGGCATACATCAGAAGATTCATAGCAAACCTCTCTGGTCGATGCCAGCCTTTCACCAAACTGATGAAGAAGATGGTCTCCTTTGTATGGACCGAAGGGTACCAGCAAGCATTCGACGACATCAAGAAGTACCTCACCAGTCCCCATGTTCTGGTAGCTCCAGTAATAGGAAGACCTTTTCTACTCTACGTCCGAGCCATGGATCACTCTCTCGGGGCATTACTGGCCCAGAAGAGCAATGAAGGACACGAGTAGGCCATCTATTACCTCAGTAGAACCATGATTGGAGCCGAGCACCGGTACAATCCTGTCGAGAAAGAGTGTCTTGCTTTACTCTTCGCCATTCAGAAAACACGTCACTATGTGACCGGATTGACGATCCACGTCTTCTCCCAAATCAACCCCCTCAGGGTCCTCATGACCAAGCCAAGGGCTTTGAACTCGAGGTTAGCCACCTGGGCCATACTCTTAACTCCTTATGACATGGTGTCCGTCCCTTAGAAGGCAGTTAAAGGTCAAGCGTTGGCCGATTTTCTAGCAGCACATCCTGTGCTAGAGACGTCAAAGCTCTACGATGACATCCCCGATGAAATCTTAGAATCTAATGCTGTCTCAGACAACCCCGTATGGCAACTGTTCTTTGATGGTGCTTCAAGGACAGGACCCAAGGGTGAGATTGTAGCGGGAGTGGGGGTTGTCCTCATTACCCCCAATGGCCTGATCATCTATCTTGCCTACTCCCTCGTGGAGTCATGTACCAATAACGTTGCTGAGTACAATGCCTTCATCATCGGGCTACAACTCGCTAAACAGTTGGGGGTTGACTACATCGAAGCCTACAGGGACTCAAAGCTAATCATTAGCCAAGTTCGAGGGTAATATGAGGTCTGTCATGAGGACATAATCTCCTACCATCAGGCGTCTATCGACATCATCTCCACATTCACATGTTTCTTTATAGAACATGTGCCACATTTTCAAAATTTGGAGGCCGACACCCTCGCCGGTCTTGCCGCCTCTCTCGCTGCTCTTGAAAGATCCCAATACACCGTTACGGTGATGGGGCGAGAACTCGTCTGTCCAAAGAATGCTCTGCACACATGCCAAAGTTACTCAGTCGAAGCGGAGGCTAATGTAAACGTACGGGACTGACGTTTTCCATTCATCGACTACGCGGTCTACGGGGTTCTACCCGAAGACCCGAAGGAGGCGGCTTCTGTTAGGAGACGTTTCCTCCGATTCTTTTATGACACAGCAATCAAAATACTGTACCGTCATTCTTACAACAGACTCCTTCTCAGGTGCCTATCCCAGACAGAGGCACATAAAGCGCTTCGAGAGGCATACGATGGGACTTATGGAGCTCATCAACCCGGGCCCAAGTTGCAAGAACGACTGCACCGTATGGGCTTTACTGGCCCACTATAATGGCGGATGTCGTGGAATATGCGAAGAAGTGTCGAGCATGTCAGTTGCATGCATACTTCATTTACCGACCTTCGGAGCATCTATACCCTTCTGTGGCCTCCTGGCCATTTGAAGCATGGGGAATGGATATCGTTGGGCCAATCAATCCGCCTTCCGCCAAAGGACATCGGTTTATCCTTGCCATCACGGACTACTTCTCCAAGTGGACGGAAGTAGTGTCATTGGCAAAAGTAAAAGCCTCTAACGTGATCAGCTTCATCAAGCACCACGTCATCTACTGGTTCGGGATTCCCAGAAGAATTGTCCATGACAATGGCCCACAGTTCGTGAGCCATGCCTTCTAGCGGTTTTGTGACAAGAACCGAATACAGAACATGGCATCAACGACCTATAACCCGACGGCTAATGGGTTGGCCAAAGCATTCAACAAAACTATTGTCAAACTGCTCAAGAAAGTCATGCCCTCTAATAAACGCGACTGGAATGAGAAGTTGGCCGAATGCCGATAGGCATACCGTAGGACCATACGGACACCAACGGGCAACACATCGTTCACCATGGTTACGGAAATGAAGCGGTGCTCCCCTTGGAGATTCAAATCTCATCCTTACGGATAGCTATCACCAATCAGCTGACTGACGAAGATAACTAGCGCAGACGGTTACAAGAGTTGGAAGCATTGGATGAAAGACGCTTGCTAGCACAGGAAAGAATTGAGCTTTAGCAAGCTCGTATTTCTGGGACGTTCAACCAAAGAGTCCAGAAAAGATCATACCAAGTAGGCATCTCGTTTTAGCAGTACGAAGGCCAATGGTGATGAGTCACAAGACGGCTGGAAAGTTTGTGCCCAAGTGGGAAGGACCGTTCGTCATAGAAACGGTATACTCCAATGGTGCTTATCGACTAGCCAAACCCAATGGTGACTTGCTAATGATGTCCATTAATGGCAAGTTCCTAAATAAGTATTATGCCTGAAGATGGAACTGGCATAGGCTCTCGCATCCCCTAAGAGTGCCTATGGGTTCTGGTAAGGGGATTCCTTCCTTCTATATCTTCCCTCCAGTAGATGAAGAACTTCACGTCCATATTACCTCTGGATTGCTCCTCTACACCCAGACGATGCGGCTGCCACGTCCATATTACCTTTGAGTAGTCGTTCTCTCCGTATTGATCCTATGATTATCATGGATATCTAGAAAACAGTTCACGTTCATACTACCTTTGAATTGTTGTTCTACATCCCAGAGAACATTAGGCCTACCATGTTCATATTACCTCAGGTTAGGCGTGTCTTCTATAATGACCCCTCCTTAGGTTGAAGAAAAAAGTGAGGGAACATAAGAGTTTTTATACAGAAACATGTGGCTATAAAGACCTATTACAGACTCTTTATAGTTACATACACAGAGACAAGAATCTGAAACATCATCAAACACGTACGCTCATGCCACATGTTCATGCTTCTATTCAAAGTACCCCGAGCTTGACCCAAGTTCGGGACACTTTGAAGGGGGTCTTGTAGAAGCATGAAAAATTTCAGCTGATAACATTCCTCCACCACAGCGTAGATGATACAAAGGTGCAGATCGAGTATTAAAAAGATAACAGAAGATACGGTAAGGAGTTCTGTTATTATTATGCCTACAAAGATCTAGTACAGATTCATCAAGGCTATACGTAAATGATTAATCCTACTTCTTCTACAAAGGATCGATCACAGGTTCAGCAGACCCTAGAGGAGTCTATAATAGAATTAGTCTTCATCAAAGTGCAGGCGTCTTTCTTCTTGGTACGCATACTAGAAGATTGATCTCTGTCAAAGCGCATTCTGACTTTCCTGTACGCGCAACCCTCCAAATGCACGTCAATTGCTAGGCCAAAGCAAGCAACTTCCTAAAGCAGCTATTGGCCCGAGCTCCGTGAAGGCACAGTAAGTCGCAAAGCTCAGAACGAGCAGAGAAGAGTACAACCTGTAGCGCTTCAGGGTGACAATCGGACCAAACTCGGTCGTCATGACCTCCAAGACGTTACCTAGAGTCAAATTCCTTAGGGAGGATACTTGAATACTTCTCAAGAGCGGTGATGGCTCCTTCTACAAAGAGTTCTTCTACAAGAACATGGCCACTTCGAACAAGAGAAGTCCCAACCAACAACCGACTTATGCAAGGCCAGCGGCTGTCTGAAGCTAAGTCTGGATCAAACATGGTGGTAAAGGGTGCCAAAAAGAAGATAATGACTCTTCAAAGGAACACTTCCCCTTTATAGGATCGGAAGTAGCCCAAACTATAGGGCACTTGACCGACGGTCAAAATTCCCTCATTAATGGGATGAGCCTAACACTCGGCACAATGGATCTCAATTAATAGGCCCATTCAAGTGAGTCTCCAAACTGTTCAAATGCTCCTTGGAATTCCCCAATTAACGGTATCAATTAAGGAGTCTGCATTCAAGGGTAGTCATTTACTTCTCCTAAAAAGAAGACTTAAAAGCCAAGCTGTTTTCAACTGGAGGCACAGGCACCCCACTATGTCCCTTTGCCCCCAAGGCGCAGACAATACATCCCCCTCTCAGAAGTACAGACAGCTGCTTCGATCCAAGTACCCGGTCTGTTCAACGACCCATTTTTCTCAGCAAAGACTTGGAAGACACCGTTTGCCTCCGGCACAAGTACGACTGCTACTCTAAAGCACAGTAAAATGGTCTATCTGAAGGCGCAGCCTACTCGTTGCCCTAAAGCATAGTGACTTTACCTGAAATACAGCCTACTCGTTGCCCCTAAAAGCATGGAGGACTCGTTGTCTACGAAACATAGTCCACTTGTCACCCGAAAGCACAGAGGCTCTGTCGTCTCCATAAGCACAGTCTACTCGTCGCCCCAGAAGCGCAGCCAGCCTTGCTTGAAGAACAGACGACATGGTCCCATCCAATTGGTTTGCTTAAACCGCCTCTCACAGATAGGATTGGGATTGATCAAGTTGATAAATGCGAATATCTTATCAGATTGATTTAAATCTCGGACAAAGATTACACCGAATCCAAATCTGAGATGAAATCCCAAGATTTGTTCGGTTACATCCGAACAAGCAAATCGGCACACGCCACATATCACCTCCTTCAGTTATTTTGATAACCACCAGAGGTCTCGTTTGAGAAAAATCTCAACACCCACCACGTGTCAGCGCCACAGAAGCCCGTACCATGCAAGGACGACAGATTTCTTCATATTCAAAATCCTAATGCACAACGCTTATGTGCCCCTCTCCCCTATAAATAGGAGAGGTTTTCCCCAAACAATATGATCGACAAGGAGAAAAAGATGCACAGAATTATCAAAATCTTCATCTTCGGCGTTCTCCTGATCGGCAACCCTGGAGTTCCATCGAAGGCACCAGAAAGTCAGAGGATATATCATATCATCATCGGATCATCAACGGAGTAAAGGAGCAGCTGTAGTGTTCGACCTACACCATCACACTTTTCCAGAAACTTTTGTACTTAGATTTCTTTGCATAAGAATCGATTGTACTCTTTTTTACGTTCAATATACAAAAAGTTTGTTCAACCTTTTGTCATGTCGAACAAACTCGAAAGCAAATACCGAGTATTGTGGTTATAGCAATGCATCTCCTATCGTACAGTGGTTCTTGGAGGTTGTCCATGGCATCAGTAAGAAAATAAAACTGATCTATGTTACTGTGTCCATATATGTGGTACTTAAACATTCCAAGTTGTTTAATACTTGGTTTCTGTGTGAGGCCCCATGCAAAAATAGGAAATATTATAGATTTGCTGTATGTAGATTTGGATTTGTTTTGTTTGATGCATTATCAACTGAAGTAAAAAAAGTTACTGTTGCAAAATATTGCTTATGATGTTTCCTTTGATGTTATGACCTCAAATCTATATCCCTTTTGTATGGGATCAGCCATTTGGTTACAATCTTATCCTTAATTTTGTTCATGATATTTTAACCATGATTTGGCAATCATGGAGCAAATTGGTAGCATATATATTATATATGCTTGTTTTGTTTGTCTTCTGGATATACGTTAATCTTCTTGAGAATCCTATGTCATCATTCTGGACATGTCAAATTGATACACATATTAATGTTTCTCATGAACTAAGGAACTTGCCTTGCCATTACTATTTTTCTCACAATGTAGTTTACTTCTATATGTATAGTTATATGTGTATAACCTTTTGATAGGATCACATTTTTTCTTCTACCGGTAAAGAAGAAAAATATACTCACATAGACAAGAGGAGGATTTTGAAGTAGAAGTTGAAGGTCCCTCGGGCATTGAATCAGTTCACCAAACCCTTGGACATGAATTTTGGGATATTTTGTTATATAGTTAGGTAATGTGTCATGTATTTTGGAATATTGTACAAAATTCATATATTTTGATTTATTTGGATATGTCCGTGGTTGGATATGTACATGTGCTTGATGTTTGTGGTTGGACGTGTGTAAAATGTGTTGAAAGTTTCTGGTGTATGAATAATACAATTTGTTAATATAAAATTTGGAATTTATTGTTATTTGATATATGATTATTGATAATATATCTGTGTTCGATTCATAATATATAATTATAAATATAATTTTGGCTATACAAAATTTAGCTTCTCTTGACGGTTATAAAACTTCAACAATATAAACTAAATTCTGATGCGAAAAGGGCCTTTTATGACAGTTTTTAACCGTCATCTAAGCCGGAGTCAAGAAAAGTTATCAACTACATTGACGGTTTTTAAAAACTAATCTCTTGACAGCTAAAAACGATCAATAAAAATATTTTAGATGACCGTTAATAACCGTCAAGATAAGTCATGTCAGAAATCGTCAAGAAAAGTAAGGACTTTTCTTGACTCAGGCCTACTTGACGGATCCACAACCGTCAAGATAGCCATTTCTTGACAGGGATTAATCGTCAAGAAAGCCATTTTTTCTTGTAGTGCCATTGCTTAAAAGGTTGCTTTAGACCATAAAGTGATTTAATTAACTAATCTGCAAACCTTCTTTTCTTGACCTTTAGTAATAAAACACTCTGGTTGATCCGTATATATTTTTTCTTTTAAATCTTTATTTAAAGATGATGTCTTTACATCATTTGATGGATTAGCATGTCATGAATGGAAGCTAAGGCTAGATGGGTTCTAATATAAGTGATTATAGCTACAGGAGAATAGGTATCAAAAATAATCTAATCCTTTTTTTTGGGTAAAATATTTTGCTATTAATCTAGGCTTGTTTTTTCTATGGTACCAGTTTCTTTTTAAAGATCCACTTACAACTTATGGATTTACTACCTAAAAGGAAGTCTGTTAGAACCCAGGTACTATTCTTCATAATGGAGTTGTACTCATTATTAATAGCTTCTTTTCAGAAAGGGGCATCAGGAGAAGATATGGCTTCTTCATATGTTGAGGGATCACCCTCTATAAAATTTAAAGAATCTTTCTCCTAATTTTTTTAATCCTTTTTTTTACTCCTTCTAGGTTCTATATTTTGTTCAGGTTGTGAACTTGATATTTGAACATGAGAACTAGTAGATGGAGTAAGAGAAGGGTTGGAGGAAGATGATGAAATTCTATCCTTAAAGAGATATATATTTCCAAAGTAAACTACATCTCTAGCTTCTATAATTGTATTGTTAGAGATTTCATTTACTTCAGAATGAGTTACAAAAAATCTATTGGCATTGATGTGTAAGGCATATCATATGAATGCAACGTCTACAGTCTTAGGTCCAATCTTCCTCTTTTTTGGTTCAGGAATTCCTACCTTATCTAGACATCCCCAAACTTTGAGATAATTAATCCTAAAAGTTCGACCTTTCCATAACTCATATGGTGTCTTATCATTAGACTTAATAGGTATCATATTAAGGATATAACATGCTGACAATAAGACTTCTTCCCACAGATTATTAGGAGCACCTGAGCTGAGAAGCATGACATTTATAATGTCTAACAGGGTACACTTCTTTCTTACAGAAGTTAGTCATTTCATTTGAGGTATACTCTCCACAACGATCTGATATAAGAATCTTAATTTTTTTTTATCTAATTGGTTCTCAGTTTTAGATTTATAGACATTGAATCTGTCTAGAACTTCATCTTTGGTTTCAAGAAGGTATATGTAACAATACTTTGAATGGTCATCTATAAAAGTGATAAAGTATTTTCTTCCGTCTCGTGTCAAAACCCTATTGGAATCGTAGACGTCACTGTGGATAAGTTCTAAAAGTTTAGAATCCCTTTGGACAGATTTGAAAGGTAACCTAATGTGTTTGGCTTGAACACAAATTTCACATTTGTGTTTATTATCTATTGGAGTTTTAGGAATAAGATTTATGTTCATCATGCTTTTGAGTGATCCTAAATTCATACGACCAAGTCTGCCATGCCAAAAATTGGAGGATTATATATTTAGAGACAACAAGATAAGGATTTGATATTATATTTACAGAATTAAAATAAAAATTTTATCTTTTACAAATTATTGTTCCTATAAATAACTCACTCTTAGAAAATACTACTTTTGCCTCAATTACAATCTTGTATCCTGAGGCTACAAGTAGAGATCCACTAACTAGATTACTCCTAACCGATGTCACATAAAACACATCATAGAGAGAGAGAATTTTCTCCAATGTCATCTTCTGATCTATTCTTTCTCTTCCTACAATCTGTGCCATTGAGCCATCTCCTAGGGTCACACCTCCACCTGATTTCTGATAGTTTGAAAAACTGGAGAGATCAAATAAAACATGAACATTAGATCCAGAATTCAACCACCAATCATCAGATTGGTAAGAAAATTGACTACAGGTTGATAACTTACAGACCTGAAGGAACTAGAAGACCCATTCATAATTATGTTAACTTCGGGTTTGTTTGAGCCTTTTCCTTTGAAGGAGGTCTTGACAGCTTCTTTCTTCCTATGGAAGTAGTTGATGGCCATATGGTTTATTTTACCACACACAAAACAAAATCTCTTCTAATCGTGAGTTTGGTCGAAGTTTCTAGGTTTATGAGATTGTTGGTGATTAAATTTTTGGTGATGTGTCTGAAAGTTCTGCTTCTTTTTGAAGGAGTTCTTCTTGGGTTTGTGATGGTGATTAGGCTTGAGTTTGCCATGGCTTCTACAAGGTTTACCTTAGGTTTAGAATCAGTCTTAGGCTTGGATTTTAACCTAATCTGTTCTTCTTTTCTATTTCTCTTCAGGACTTGAGAATATGTAAGATCTCCTTGTAAATGGGTAAGATCTTTCGCAACATCAGGCAAAGAAGGAGGGAGTTTGTCTATCAAGCAAAATATTTTATGCTCATTAGAGAAGAATGTACCTATGGCTTGAATATGTCTAACGTATTCTTGGAATTCATGGATTTGGTCATTCATAGGTTTATTATGTACCATAACATATCTATTGAATGTGAAAAAATTGAATCTTTCAATTCCAGCATCATCACAACCATATTCGTCTTCCTAGTATTTCGAAGTTTTTTAGTGCTTTTTATTCAAAAAAGATGTCATAAAGAGACTCAGACAAAGCGTTTAAGATTCTATAGAAACAATGGTAGTCATTTTTCTTAGGAGTCTTTGGTTTGGTGGAAGAGGAGGACTTGAGTACCCCTATTATGTCAGACTCAGTATCATCTGAATCATTTATGATGGGTGTGGAACAATCAATAGTAGAGATCAGACCTAAGGTGGTGAGCCATAACTTTAATTGACTTAGCCACCTCTTAAAGTAAGTGCTAGTGAACTTAGAGCATTTAGCAATAAAAGTCTCTTTTTTCGTTAGTCATGATTTCTAGAAGTCTGTAGAAATTTATATTTAATCAATAAAAATGACTATTGTCCAGGAATAATAGTTTAAATGATCTTGATAATCAACCTTTGAAATTTTAGTTTTTTATGTTTTAGTCAGCTTGGGTTAGCTGTAGGGACCGATTCCCAGCTAGTGGATGTCCATAATGTCACTACCACATTCTAAAATGAGAGTATTTTTGACTTTTGTGTGAATTGAATAATTATACTATTTTAATACATCTAATTATGTTAGTGATATTATTTGGTAAACTTAGAGCCACATTATTTAGATGTTAGCCATGACTCTAGTTGACCATGACTTGTGAGATTAGACAATCAAACCCATTTCACTAAGATAGTTAGCCTCTAGTTAGACTAATTAGTCATTAGAACTTGTAGGCTAAACACTAAGTTAGAATGGGCCTTTTTCCATAAAACTTGTTATGACAACTTAGAAAGGGATCCTTGGACTTTTCCACCTAAACTAAACCCTAGCCTAACCTAATTGTGGCCTACCATATTGGCCCACCTTGCTATTTATAGCATCACTTCTTCTTCATCTTCTTTTCACTCCAAACCTAATCCTAATTTAGGAGTTCTTTCCCAAATTTTTTCCTACACTCAAATTATCTCCAATTCTCTCAAACTAATTCCATTCTCTTCCCCTTAGAAAGGAGAAGGCTCTATTGGCTAGCTTGGGAGCATTTGGAGTATTTTGACACTTATAGCTTGGTGAAGATCTAGATCTAGAAATTTTGCATTAAAAATCTATCTCCCAATTGATATGAGCTCTCTAAACCAATAATTTTCATTTAATTAGTGTAGATACATTCATCTAGGACTGCCATGCATATAGAATGCCATTAGAGAGGAGTTGAGGCTCTCCTTATCCTATTTAAGGGATTTCTCCTTTAGATTTTGATTCACACTAGGGGAAATTCGAGAATAGGAATCTAGGGTTTGTGAAATTGGTAGATTAGGTCATACCAATGATTTAGAACATGTGGGTGAGCTTTGAGTCAAGTTTGGATCCATTTGGATTGCGTATCACGAGTGTATTAGATACGCACGCCAAGTGTTTGACAAAATGACCATGAGAGCATCTAATACTCTAGTTTTAGATTGAATATTGTTCTATATTTGCATTGTCTTGGGTTATCAATTTTATGATTTACATAGTGAATTAGAGTGGATTTGGAATATGGTATATTGAATTTCTGAAACATCTATCCGTTATCAACTTTATTCTTTCTTGGAATGAGTTTGTGGACCCCAGAGGGAAGGTATAAGTTGAACTTATATATCTTCTAGGTTGAGACGAGAATAAGATTTGCCAGTCTCATATCAGGTTGAGATTGTTTTAGATTATATTCCAATAATTTCCTTTTATCTTGACCTAGATAGTACCTTTGGACATCTCCTGAGAATTTTCTCCTAAACCCTATCTCGGAATCTGTTTCCGCTAGTTTCTATTTACTTATCTTTGATTCGTTGTTGAATTTTAAATCTTGATGTTCGTTCGTTGTTGACTTCGATTTTGATTTTGTTTGAGATAAGTTTTTAAGGATTGAGTTAAGATATCTTGATAAACATAATTGATGGAGACGATGGGAACGGTAAATGTCTACTTTATGTTGGCCCATTGGTCATAGTCAAACCTGATTTTAATAATTGATCAAACTCTGTCTCGATATGAATGCAAGTCTACTCAGATGTTCACCTACGACGTTTTGGATAATGCTCAACAATGGTTATCAACAATGTTCAAGACTGAAGCCGTTTGCCATTCAGAATGTACTTCCTGCTATGCAATGTAATTTTTCTTTTTATTGAGTCTAGGAATACATTGTACACCGAGTCGTACTGACAAATAGGCTATCCGAAAACATTTTTCAAAACCATCATATTCTTTTACAAATGATTCATGTTTTTGAAAAATATTCTTTTTACAAAAAGCCCTTGAAGGATTGTTCAAAAAGTCAAAATTTATTTTCTTCAAAAACAAACTGGCAGAACCTCAGGAGAACTCGGCCCGAGTTCGGCTAGAGTTCGGCCAGAGTTCGGCCATGTGGAACGTTAGTGAACGTTGGGTTTTTGAACTTGGTCATCCTTCAGTTACGGGTTGTTACAAAGAGTTCTGTCCGAATTCTGCCCAAATTCTGTCAGAGTTCTGTCTTTGGAAAAGCTATAAATAGAGAAGCATTTCGATCATTTCAACACACCAATTCACTTTCAATCTTCTTTTCTTAAAGCTTACAGTCTTCCAAAGAGTTCTTAAAAAGCTTTCATTTTCAAATCCCAAGCCAGTTACAATCCTCTAGTCGATTTGCCAGTGCGGTACGGTCTAGAAGTTTCAGAGTGATTGTAATCAGAGGCTTGATAGAAGATTCAACTCTTCACAATTGAAGTTGGACGAGTTCTTCGTATCAAAGCTCGCGTCTGTAGAAGTTGCAAGGATTTCGTATGAAAACTTGCAGGATTTTCCAATAGTGGATTCAACTGGAAGCTAGAGTTCTTCCGACTGGACTAGTCCTCACCAGAGGAAAACCAGTATAAATTTCGGTGTTTGCGTTTGCCTTCTGATCACTTTTAAATTCTGTCATTTACTTCTTGTGATTATTATTATATCTGTGATCTAACTCCTAACAAGCTTTTAATTAGCAATATTCTGCTGCCTATTCTATTCACCCCCCCTCTAGAGTATTCTGCTTTACGATTTCGTTCCTACAATTGGTATCAGAGCGGGTTATACAGGTAAAGCAAGGTAAAGCAGCAGTTATATTCAATTTTATATAGATCATAGCTCTACACATGGCAACTGTGAAATTCACAAGTGAAGGCCAAGCCACAAATAGACCTCCACTGTTTGACGACACAAACTACACCTATTGGAAAACACTTATGAGTTTCTTTTTGAAATTTCTTGATTTTTGATTTATGGTCTGTGGTTATTGATGGCTATAAAAAGCCATCTCGTATAAATGTTGATGGAGTTTTAACTGAAAAACCCCATGACAAATATACAGAGGAAGAAAAGAAAAAAGGCCAGTCTTGACGCACGTGCTATTAACGCTTTATTTTGTGCTTTAGACAGAACTGAATTTAACAGGGTATCTATCTGCACAACTGCAAATGAAGTATAGAAACTTCTTGAAGTCACACATGAGGGCACAACTCAAGTCAAAGAATCAAAGGTCAGCAGACTTACTCAAGAGTATGAGGCGTTCAAGATGAAGCCCAACGAAACAGTTACTAAGATGTTCGAAAGATTCTTGGATATTATAAATCCTTTGTCCTCCATAGGCAAAGATTACAGTAACCATGAAAAGCTTCGCAAACTTCTGCGAGCACTTACAAAGAACTGGATTCCGAAGGCTACTGCAATCATTGAAGGAAATGACCTCACTACTATGACACTTGAAGTACTCATGGGTAAGCTACTCACTCATGAACTAGAGTTACAAGACTTTGAAGAGCCTGCACCAAAGGAGAAGACGATCGCTTTCAAGGCTTAGCACAGAAGATCTGCTGAAGATGATTCAGACAACAGTGAATCTGATGCTGAAGATCAAGCACTCCTTGCAAGAAAATTCAAAAGATTCTTGAGATATGAGAAGAAGACAAAAGAGAACAATGGTGGCAACAGCTGGTATCAAGATGACGCTGTCTTCTACGGCTGCAAGAAGAAAGGACACATGAAGGACTGTCCTACAAACACATCAACAAGCAAGAAGAGCAACAGATATGAGAAAGGAAACCTGAAAAGATCAACATCTCGAAAGTATGCCAACACCAGCATATGGCATGAAAGTGAAGCCAGCGACTCAGAAGATGAACAATCAGAAGACGCTGCAAATGTATGCTTTATGGCATCTGATCAGGTACTCTCTGAACCTATAGTTGATACATATGATGACTTCACCTTTGAGCAATTAGGAGAAGCCTTCAGTGAACTGTTAAGTGATTACAGGAAACTGCGTAGCAAATATCAGACCTCTAAGAAGGTACTCAAAGAGTACAAAGGTGAAATAGGAAGACTTACCGACCTACTAGCTGAGGTTAAAGATAATGTTAGTGAGTCTGGTGAGCTTTCTTCCATTAAGCTCTTATTACACGAGACTACCAAGTCATCCGAAGAAAAAGACAAGGTTATTGACCAACTGAAAGAAGAACTTTCTAAAGAGAAGAAAAGTCTTCAAAGTGCACAAGTCAGAATGGAAGCACTCACTTCTGACTATACTAAGTTATATGACACTTACAAAAGATTGGAAATTAGGTTAGAAAAATAGCCTGAGACTGCTGCTTCCTACCCTAACGCGTGTCACTTATCGAAAAATCGAAACATTCCCAAACCTAACACTGTCCGACCTAACCCTATCAAACCTTTACCTAAAAAGGTTATGCCCAAACAGGATAATAGGTATGCTTTCTTCTATACTAGAAAACCTAAACCTACCAACCATGCACACCACTCAGCTTTCAACACTCAACATGCTAAATGTCATTATTGTGGCCTCATTGGTCATATATCTTCTGCATGTAGAATCAGAAAGCTAGTAGATCTAAATATTTATACATGGATACCGAAAACTAACCAGTCAGGACCCTACAAGAAATGGGTACCAATAGTTTCATCTGCAAATTGTTTTGTAGGTGGGACACCCTTCACATGCTAGGAGCAAATGGATCCTCGACAGCGGTTGCTCACGGCACATGACCGGCGACGCTTTATTATTCGCAACACTGTCGAAAAGGAATAAAGAAGGATACGTCTCCTTCGGCAATAATTTAAAAGGGTATATAATCGGTATTGGTGATATTAGGAAACCTCCCTATCCAGTGATTAAAGATGTTTGTCTTGTTACTGAGTTAAAACATAATCTGCTCAGCATAAGCCATTTAGCTGATCACGGTTATGGTATTAACTTCGTAAAAGACAAATGTACTATTATTGATAGTTCAACTGGTAATACCATATATGAAGGTATTAGAGAAGACAATATATATGCTTTCTATTTGTTGGAAGATACTAACATTTCAGGTAGATGTTTAATGGCTAAAAGCGATGAGAGTCATCTGTGGCATATGAGACTCGGTCATACAAATATGGATACTATTTCCAGATTATCCACAAAGAAGCTAGTACGTAGTTTACCGGACATTTCATTCAAGAAGGATTCGGTATGCAGTCAATGTGAAAAGAACAAAGCTACTCGATCCACTTTCAAGTCAGTAAACGCTGTATGTACTACTAGACCTCTACAATTGCTACATATGGACTTATTTGGTCCTAACAGAGTTGCTAGCCTCGAAGGTAAGCTATATGCTTTTGTAATTGTAGATGATTATTCTAGATACACGTGGGTATATTTTCTAACAAGCAAAAACGATGCATTATCGGAATTTGTCACCTTTTGCAAGAAAGTACAGAATGAAAAAGGTTACATGATCACTCGTATTAGAAGCGATCATGGAGGCGAATTCGAGAATGCAGAGTTTGAGCAATTTTGTGACACACACGGTTTTGTACACGAATTCTCCTGCCCTAGGACTCCACAACAAAATGGAGTTGTGGAACGTAAGAACAGAACTCTATCCGAAATGGCCAGAGTAATGTTAAACCAGTTTAGTCTACCCAAGTATTTCTGGACTGAAGCTGTCAATACAGCTTGTTTTGTTCTCAATAGAGTTCTAATTCGACCCAAATCGAAGAAGACTCCATTTGAGCTATGGTTTGATAGAATTCCATCAGTTTTATATTTTAGAATATTTGGTTGTATATGCTTTATTCATAATACAAAAGATAATTTGGGAAAGTTTGACGAAAATGCCGATGAAGGTATATTTTTAGGTTATGCGGGCAAGTGTAAAGGATACAGAGTCTTCAACAAAAGAACCATGATCATCGAAGAGTCGATCAATGTCACCTTTGATGAACTAAATCAAACGACAATCGATGATAATGACGAAGATCTCAATGTATCCAGCAAAGCACCAGCTGATCCTCCTAGAGAAGATCCAGGAACCAGCTACCTTCGGAGTCTGCCAAAAAGATTGAAGTTCACGGCTGATCATCCAAAGGACTTGGTAATTGGTGAGATTACCAAGGGTGTAAGTACTCGCTCCTCTAATAAAGATATAGCTTCTTGTGTTGCTTTTGCCTCTCAGTTTGAACCCAAAAGTATTGATGAAGCATGTAGTGATAATTTTTGGATAGATACTATGCAAGAGGAATTAAACCAATTTGAACGGAATCAAGTTTGGGAACTTGTTCCCAAGCCTATTGATCATCCGGTCATTGGCACCCGATGGGTATTCCGAAATAAACTGAACGAGAATGGTTTAGTAACTCGTAATAAGGCTCGACTCGTAGCTCAAGGATACAATCAAGAAGAAGGTATCGACTACGATAAGACTTATGCCCCAGTTGCGAGATTAGAATCCATTCGCATGTTATGTGCATTTGCATGTTTTCATAATTTTAAATTATTTCAAATAGATGTTAAAAGTGCATTTTTAAATAGTTTTATAAAAGAAGAGGTTTATGTAGCTCAACCACCCGGTTTTACTGATTTCAAATTTCTTGAATTTGTTTTCAAGTTGAAGAAAGCTTTATACGGTTTGAAACAAGTCCCTCGTGCTTGGTATGATCGTCTAAGCTCTTTTCTACTTGATAACGATTTTTCGAAGGAAAATGTTGACACTACTTTGTTTATAAAGTCTTTGAATAATAATATTCTTTTGATTCAAGTCTATGTAGATGATATTATCTTTGGATCTACTGATGAATCTCTTTGTCAAGAATTCTCAAAGTGTATGCAGAATGAGTTTGAGATGAACATGATGAGAGAGCTAAAGTTCTTTTTCGGACTGCAAATCAAACAAACCAACAATGAGACGTTCATAAATCAAGCTAAGTACACAAAAGATCTACTAAAGAAGTTCGACATGGAAGCAGCAAAGCCACTTAGCACTCCAATGGCTACTTCAACCAAGCTTGATATTGATGAACAAGGCAAACATGTCGACATACGTAAGTATCGAGGTATGATCGGTAGCTTACTCTATTTAACTGCCAGTCGACCATATATTATGTTTAGTGTTTGCTTATGTGCTCATTTTCAAGCCAATCCTAAGGAATCACATCTGTGCGCAGTTAAGCGTATCTTTCGATATCTTAAAGGCACTTCTTCTGTCGGCTTATGGTATCCCAAAACCACGTCGTTTGACCTAACCGGTTATTCCGATGTTGATTTTGCCGAATACAAAGTAGATAGAAAAAGCACCAACGGCACATATCATTTCCTAGGAAAAGCTATAGTCTCTTGATTTAGTAAAAAGCAAAATTCTGTTGCATTATCAACAACAGAGGCTGAGTATATCGCCACAAGACGTTGTTGTGCATAAATTTTGTGGATGAAACAAACCTTAGAAGACTATGGATTGTATTTTACAAATATACCCATTTTCTGTGATATTACTAGTTCTATTAATTTGACTAAGAATCCAATATGTCATTCTCGTACTAAACAAATCGAGATTCGACATCATTTTCTTAGAGATCATCAACAAAATGGAGATATAGACCTTGTATACATAGACACACAGAATCAATTAGCTGACATATTCACAAAACCTTTAGCGGAAGATCGTTTCAACTATTTACGTCGAGAATTAGGAATTTTAGATATCAATAATATTAATTAATTTTTGTTTTATTAATTATTTATTCGATACTCATAAACTGTTTTCGAGACAAGCCTAAAAAGAGTCTGTCTGTCACCACGACTACGGTCGAAGCGAAGCGGTATTTAAGAGTTTCCCGGCGAACCTCCGTTAGCTGGGACAGCACTCCTACAGCTAATCTGAGACAGATGCTGTGTATAGAATATTAATTTGTAAAATAATATTAATTATATTATTTTGAGATTTAAAATTACTAAACTTTGAATTAAGCATTTGAAACGAATTAATGAAAAAGAATGTGGTCTCATTTGATTTTTTTTATATATATATAGCCAGGCAACCCTAGGCGAATTCGGCCCGAGTTCGGTCCGAATTCGGCCAGAGTTCGGCTGAATGTTTATATATAACAGCAGCAACCCGAGGCCTCCTTCTTCTTCATACTTTCCCACATTCTCTTAACAGCAGCTCCGTCCCTCCGAAACCCTTGTTCTACTCCCTCTTTGTTCTTCCAATCCTTGTGGAGTTTTTTCATCATAACTTTGGATTCGTGCGGAGATCGTCATCCTCTACAACATATCCGACTATTGGAAGGTATAATCCCTTCTTTCCACCACTTTTCAATACTTAGGATTTGTAGAAATTTTGGGAAAGAATGCTTAAGTTCAATCCCTTCAAGAGGAAGAAGACCAATGCCTGTGAAGAGGCATCGTCTTCAGATCCGCATACAGATTGTCTCTTTTCTCCGGTCCAATCGGACGATGGTGCATCGGATGAGTTTTATTTTAAAACTTCCGATCAAGCGTTATTGTGGTACGCTGATGTTAACATGCGTACTATTTGCACTGGATTACCGATTAAGTGGACTATCTTTCCGGATCACCGTCCTTATTTTAAGGCATTAGGGTTACAGCATTTTGTTACCTTACAATTCTCCATTGCCACTAATGCCATTAGATTATTCTACTGTAATTTCGTGTTAGATACTTTTACAGCGAGGGCACGTGTCGGAGGAATTGATATCGAATTCACTGATGACACGTTAGCAAAAATCCTTGGTATTCCAAACGAAGGTGCCCCGCTAGATGACATCACTGATTTTGATTTCCCCGATGGCACGACACTCGTTAGTTTCAAGAATGAACTTTGTGCGCCCGCACGCGTTCTTCCTGGAAAGTTCAAGGCTAATAACTTGAACTTGTTTAACTACGAATTATATCGCATCATCTATTCCACTTTACTTCTAAATCCACTTCTAAAGATGATGTCACTGCACTTGAGCTCTCTGCTCTTTATCATATTCTTAAGGGGATTCCTTTTTCTGCCCCTAAGACTATTATTCAGATGATGGGTAGATGTCGCGGGAGAGACCGCAATCTATCTTATGCGATGCTCATTCATCGAATTTTTCAGAGATTTGACATTGATTTATCTACTTGTGGTGTCGACCCCGTGCCCAAGTTTCTCAAACTCTCTCGTCGCAGCATTCCAAACGAAGGTGCCCCGCTAGATGATATCACTGATTTTGATTTCCCCGATGGTGACTAAATAAACAGATTTATTCTATTAGATATTATTATTATTTAGTTAATTTTATTGTCAAATGAATTTAACTATATATGTACATATGTTTAAATTGATTTTATATATGGGTAGATAAGATTAAAATTTTCTTTTCAATTTGTGAAGATTTTGGAGGTATATATATATATATATATATATATATATATATATATATATATATATATATATATATATATTTTTTTTTTTTTTTTTTTTTTTTTTTTCACCACTCGCCGCGCCCGACCCGACGACGGCCCGCACTTCGGCCCGCCGTGCACGAGGCACGGTGGGCCAATCTCTCTCTCTCTCTCTCTATATATATATATATATATATATATATATATATATATATACCTCCAAATATATATATATATATATATATATATATATATATATATATATATATATATATATATATATATATATAAATATATATATATAAGTAGATAAGAAAAGAAAAGAAAAGATTTGGAAAAAAAAAAATCTAAGTGGTCGGCCCCACCATGTGGGAGCCGACCACATGCTTGCAACCATAAAAGAATAGCAGCGGCAGCAGCTAGTTACATATGCTAGGCCGACCCCCCCTTAAAGCAACAGTAGCAGCAACTGCTAATAGAGGCCGACCCTCCTCCCCTTATATATATATATATATATATATATATATATATATATATATATATATATAAGCTAAATATATATATATATATATATATATATATATATATATATATATATATATATATATATATATATATATATATATATATATATATATATATAAGCTATATATGTTTAGCAAAAACCCTAAACTCCTAATCACCCTAATCTCCTCCTCCTTCCTTCCTCCTCCTCTCTTCCTGGCGAGCACCTCCGCGCCCAACCACAGCAGTCCCGCCTCACGGTCGCCACGGCGACAACAACAAACACCACAACAACAGAATTTAACATCGAGGTACCTAACTTTACTGTGCGATTTCTCCTTCAATTTTAATCCGTTTTAAAATCCGTAAATTCGTGTAGAAAGCCCACATGACCCTCTTCGAGATCCCCCAGGTGGATTTCGACATGGCCATCCAACTTGCTCTAAAATGTAGTGTAGTTTAAATTCTAGAATTGGTGAACTCTATGATAAATTCAACCAGGAACTATGAATGTATAAAATTATATATGTACATATAAGTTTTGTATCCTCCTTGCTTGATATGTATGCTTGTGAATTAGTGTTAAGTTTGTATCATATTAGTTAATTTAGTCCCTTTGTGAATTTGGTTCAATTAACATTTGCTTGCATGATAAATTAGTTTAAGTAAATGTTATGGATACCTATACTTTGGGATAACCCGATACCTATAATCTTTCAATGTTAAACCTTCTTTTGCACATTCAAGAAGTTAAAATACGGTATATAGTTGCATGAGTTAAATTGACTTGTGATAGGTGTAATTGTCGATTTTATTAGCAAAATGTTCAAATCTGTCCGGATTTTCATTCATGCTTAAAAGACCATTTTGTCATGAAAACATGGTTAAAATTGATAATTTTGAATATCGGTTTACTAGGGTAGCTACTTGTTAACTTTTTAAGTTTTAAATTATTTTTTTAATATCCTTAATAAGCTAAATGTGGTTCATAGCAAATAATATGTATCTTGGCATCGTTATGTTACTAACAACCATCTTGTCTTTAAACTTGAATAACATTTTAGATAAAGCCTTGCAAAACCAAGAATAATTGCTTGCTTGCTTGTTTGCTTACTAAGGTAAGAAAGCTTTAAATTTAATTATATAAATGCATGGTCCGGTGTTGAGTTGTTCCACCGAAGGGGTCAGCGTACCCTGATATATATATATATATATTGCGTGGCGGGTGTTGAGAGTTGTTCCACCGAAGGGGTCGTCGTGCCCATATATATATATATCTTGTCTTGTGTTACTGTATCGGAATTATTTTCGGATCAATAAATACAAAGGAGATTCTGCCAAAATTTTTGAGAATTTCAATAGATAGTCATTTTCCGGGAATTCGGACTCTATAGAAACTTTTGACTTAAGTTCCAGACCTTGGAACCATCTATCTCCGATCTATAACATCGAGGATATTCTTGGAAATCATTATCCAAATATATACTTTGGAATTTTCCTTGGTTTTAATACTTTCTTGGACTTTATTAGTTTCGGAAAGGACAAAACTATTACTTGAATGCGACTTGACTTGGTAAGACTCCCGTTTAAGGGATAATTTCTGTTAGAATCCGAATGTCTAGAATAGGTTGTATTGGGATGGGAGAGAAACCATTGGATCACACCCGGCTGACTTTTTGCAATATAAATTTTAATTTTTTGTACTGATCAGTCCCTGAATTGGTGTTCGTACGGCCGCATAAATATCCGGGGTGAGGCTTGGCTCACTTTTTTGATTGCAATTGGATATCCAGGCCCTGAGTTTCAGCTCAGCTATCCATTGCACAATACCCTGAGTTTCAGCTCAGACTACATGTTAATTTATTAGACATCCAGGCCCTGGGTTCACCTCAGCTATCTAATGAATGGGTTCGATATTCTTGGAAAAGTTCAAGTCATACGAACTTTTTTATTGCACATGAAGCGATGATTCGACCCAGATGATTCGGAAACCAACTTATGATGCTATCTTGCTTGTAATCACATCAATATGTGATAGTACAGATGAATGGATAATCTAAGCACCACCTATTTTGTACGAGCCTGATCCCGGGCAAATGGGGTTATTGTTGAGATGGTAGGCGCGTGTGTGTGATCCAGAAAAGTTTCTCTAAATTGCATTTAGGTCTAGAAAGATCTTGTTTGTGTCCTTTGTGACATTATTTTGAGAGCTACTTAATTCTTGATTGATATCACACGGTATGAGTTTAATTGTTCAAGTTTACTTCATTTGTTTTCATTCTTCTTATCATTCCACATTCATAACTTCCTCCTTTGACCGAGGGCTTGCTCTTCGTATTGACGACCTAGTTTTGTTCACTAGGGATTGATGAAGATTAGGATGTGGAATAGGCGTACACCGAGGATAAACTCTATGTATGACATGGGACTGAAGGAGTGTAGTTTCATTTTGGGAATTTCTACAATTATGTAAATTATGTGTTTTGAAGAACAATAAATCAGATATGTATATAATGTGTTTTGAAGAAACTTGATCAAGTTTGTAACTTTTTGGACAAATGAATGTTATGTAAATTGTGGAAATTCTGTAGTTATGCCTTATATCTATGCCTACCCGGGACCTTACGGGCGACAATCGCAGGGTACAATACGGTATTCATTGTACAGTTGCGTAGCCTGGGGAGAAGTATCATATGCTCCGAGTTATCTTGGAAACCGGGGCGTGACAGGTCGGTATGTATGTGTATCGACTATATGGCTCTCAACAGCTTCACCATCAAGAACAAATATCCGTTGCCGAGGATCGATGATCTGTTTGATCAGTTGAGCGGAGCGAGAGTATTTTCCAAGATTGATCCGAGGTCAGGCTATCACCAGGTGTAGGTGAAGAAGGAGGATATTCCGAAGACAGTATTTCAGACTCGGTATGGCCAGTTTTAGTTCATGGTAATGTCGTTTGGGTTGACCAATACCCCGGTGGTATTTATGAACATGATGAACAAGGTGTTCCACCAGTATCTGGACAAGTTTGTGGTGGTATTCATTGACGATATCTTGGTATATTCGAAGACCCCAGAGGAGCATGAGGAGCATCTGAGAGTAGTTCTGGAGACTTTCAAGAAAGAAACCTTTACGACAAGCTTCCGAAGTGAGAGTTCTTTTTAGATCGGGTTGAGTTCTTAGGTCATGTGGTGACCGGATAAAGAACCTCAGTCGACCCGAAGAAGATCACGACAGTTGAGGTATGGACCGCTCAGAGTTCAGTTGTAAAGATCATGAGCTTCCTTGGATTGACAGGCTACTACAGGAGGTTTATTCAAAATTTTTCCCGGATTGCAAAGCCGTTGACTAGGCTGACCCGGAAGGGCATAGAGTTTTTCTGGTCAAAGGAGTGTAAGGTCGCCTTTAATGAGTTGAAAATGAGGTTGACGACAAGTCCAGTTTTGACGTTTCCATTAGGTACTGGTGGTTTCACTATCTATCGTGACGCCTCAGGGAAGGGTCTGGATTGTGTCTTGCAGCAGAATGGGAAGATGATTGGCTATGCTTCCAGGCAGTTACGTCCGCATAAGAAGAACTACCATACTTACGACTTAGAGTTGGCAGCGGTCATCTTCGTTCTTAAGTTGTGAAAATACTATCTATACGGAGAGCGTGTGGAGATCTTCATGGCCACAAGAGTTTGAAGTATGTGTTTACCCAAAAAGAGTTGAACATGAGGAGAGAAGATGGTTGGAGTTGATGAAGGACTTCGTCATCTCGTTGCAACACCATCCAGGAAAGGCCAACGTGGTTGCCGATGCTTTGAGCATGTATCCAGTAGGTATGTGTTTGACGACAGACTGTCATTTGCTGGCAGATCTTAAGAGTTTAGAGATCGAGGTGATAGTACCTGGAGTAGAGATGCAGATGTGGGGGGTTGTAGATTCAGTCTGACTTAAGGGATATGATCAAGTTGACTCATTTTGATGATGTAGCTCTACGGAGTATCAAAGAGCAGGTTCGGGCAGGACTTTTGGACGAGTTTGTTATTGCAGAGGATGGAGCAATGAGGCACGATTCCAGACTATGTGTTCCTAGTAGAGAGCTTCGAGAGCCAGTTTTGCAGGAGGCGCATCGCTCTCAGTATTCTATGCATCCATGTGCCAACAAGATATATAGAGACCTAAAGGAGCATGTTTGGTGGTACATTATGAAGCGAGAGGCAGCACACTTCATAGCCAGATGCTTGGTTTGCCAGCAGGTAAAGGCAGAGAGGCAGAGGCTAAGAGGATTTTTGCAGCCATTGTCTATTTTGAAGTAGAAATAGAAGCACATCACTATAGATTTTGTATTAGGGTTGCCGCATACACCAAGAGAAAAGACGCAATTTGGGTCATCGTAGAAGGTTGACCAAATTAGTCCACTTCTTGCCATTCAAAGTAGGTTTGTCTACAGAGAGGCTAGCAGATATAAACACGAGGCAGATAGTCAGACTGCATGGAGTTCCCGTGAGCATATCTCAGATCGGGATAGTCGCTTCACTTCATACTTATGGCGGAGTCTGCAGACTAGCTTAGGCACTCAGCTCAAGTTCAGTACCGCTTACCATCCTCAGACAGACGGGTAGTCGGAGAGGACTATCCAGACTCTCGAATATATGCTATGCACTTGTGTTATGGATTTTGGAGGCTCTTGGGAGGATCATTTGCCCTTGGTTGAGTTTGCCTACAAGAACAACTTTTAAGCCAGTATCGAGATGTCACCATTCGAGGCGTTGTATGTACGGAGATGTCGTACACCCTTGTCTTGGGATGACGTTGGAGAGAGAGAGAGAGAGCTCTATTGAGGCCTGAGATGGTTGTGGATGCAGCTGAAAAGGTGAAACTCAACAGAGATCGACTTCGCGTGGCGTAGGACAGATAGCAACATTGGGCCGATAGCCACAGAAGACCTTTGGAGTTTGAGGTATAGCTTAGATAGGTTTAGGTTAGTTTGATTTTGTGATCTTGTTTGTTTATGATTGATTGTTATAGTTAAGTGTGAGACCTTGTTTGTGCTAGCTTGGAGATCTGGTATTTCAGAGGATATCTCCGACAAGGGGCACTATTCGCTTTGGTGGAGGTGGGAAGCTCAACCCGTGTTTCATCGGACCTTTCGTTATTCGCAAAAGAGTCGATGTCGTAGCTTACAGGCTAGACTTGCTACCTATACTAGAGGGAGTTCATAATGTGTTTCACGTGTTGCAGTTGAGTCGGTACGTGGCATATCCCAATCAAGTACTAGATCACTTCGAGATCGAGGTGGGCCCTACTCTCAGCTACCCAGAACAGCTAATGGAGATTCTGGATCGTCGGGAGAAGGCATTGCGAAAACAGACTATTCTCTTGGTTCGTGTCATGTAGAGGCATCACTCTCCAGGTGTGTCAACCTGGGAAAGGGAGGACGAGATGCGTGAGCAATACCCTTATCTTTTTGAGCCTTGAGGTATAATTCTTCTATCATATTCTTTCCGTCTTAGTTTCGTCTTTTAATTTCAAGGACGAAATTAGTTTTAGGAGCATTGATTTGTCACTACTATATTCTAAAATGAGGATATTTTTGACTTTTGTGTGAATTGAATAATTATATTATTTTAATGTATTTAATTGTGTTAGTGATATTATTTGGTAAACTTAGAGCCACATTATTTAGATGTTAGCCATGACTCTAGTGGACCATGACTAATGAGATTAGGCATTTAATCAAACTCATTTCACTAAGATAGTCTCTAGTTAGACTAATTAGTCATTAGAACTTGTAGGCTAAAACCCCTTGCTATTTATAGCATCACTTCTTCTTCCTCCTCTTTCCATTCTAAACCTAACACTAATTTAGGAGTTCTTTCCCAAATTTCCTCCTAAAATCAAATTGTCTCCAAAATTCTCTTAAACTAATTCCATTCTCTTCCCCTTGGAGAGAAGAAGGCTCTATTGGCTAGCTTGGGAGCATTTGGACACTTGGAGCTTGGAGGAGATATAGATCTAGGGATTTTGTATTGGGAATCTATCTCCCATTTGGTATGAGCTCTCTAAACCTCTAATTTTTATTTAATTAGTTTAGATACATTCATCTAGGACCCCCCATGCATACAGGATGCCATTAGAGAGGAGTTGAGGCTCTCATCATCCTATTTGAGGGATTTCCCCTTTAGATTTTGATTGATATTGGGAGAAATTCGAGAATAGGAATCTAGGGTTTGTGAAATTGGTATATTAGGTCATACCAATGACTTATAACATGAGGGTGAGTTTTGGATCAAGTTTGGATCCATTTGGAGTGCGTATCACGAGTGTATTAGATACGAACGCCAAGTGTTTAACAAAATAGCCATTAGAGCATCTAATTAATACTCTAATTTCAGATTGAACCTTGATTTATATTTGCATTATCTTGGGTTATCAATTTTAGGATTTATATAGTGAATTAGAGTGGATTTGGAATATGGTATGTTGAATTGGGGGTTGGGTATGTGAACATATTTTGATATAGTGTAATTTTACAGTGTCACATGTTTCAGTCCTTTCGATTTTTCAGTCATCAGTTATATATGTGTTAAGCCCCCTTTTGTAGTATCATTTCACTTCTACTACTTGTGTATCAGTTATGAGAATAGTGAGAGGCTCGAGTAACTATGTGTTAGCCCATCCTTGTATTGTTCATCATTCTTTATTTAGTCCATAATATCTTATGAACTCAGTCCCTTGGTTGTATATATGTATAGCATTCCATTTGAATATTTGTGTAGTCCATGCTATTTTCTTAGTTCAGAATTTTGAACTTAATATTCAACCCTTAATTAGATTGTTCAATCCATATGAATGGGGGGAGGTTTCTGTAAAAGTACTGATTTGATAAGCAGTCATTACATGAATGTTCAGCCTTGCCTGTGTTTTAAGGACAATAAAGTTTCAGTCCTTGAACTTGATTGTTCAGTCCTTAGTTATCTTTGGTTCAGCCTCAACTTTTAGTTCCAGATTTCTAAGTTGGTTCTGTCCTGCATATTCTAAATGCTTGGTCAGTTCCAATATTTCCTGTATCTGTCGACTGATACTCCTAGAATATCAGTCCACATCTAATTGTTCAGTCATATATTATGTATCCGTTCCATTATACATTAATGTTGGTCCTGTTCTGTCTCATTCTTCATACCCAGTCTAGTTTTCTGCTTGATTTGGTCGAGTGATACTCTTGAGTATCAGCCTCCTTATTCACTATACGTTTAGACCACTATATCATTTTAAGTTCAGTACCCTGTTATCCACTTGTTCCGTCCATATATGGACAAGTGGTCATCCCTATTGTTCATCTTAACACCTAAATGAGCAGTCCCATAGTATCAGTCCTTAATTAAACATGATATCAGTCTTTGAGTATTCGTTGCATCAGTTGATGATATAGACCTGTGTTAGCTTATTGGCAGTACTCAGTTATCCTAATGTAATAGTCAATTGGACAGTTAGTATATATATATATTTGTATAAGCTATCAAAGTTTAGTCCCCAACCTATGTTCAGTCTCTTTCTTCCAATTAGATCAGCCTTAAACTATTTTGTTCAGTTCTTAGGTGTCAAACTATTCAGATCAGTTGAGGGATCACCTCAGTTGGGTGTGCCCTTTGTTCATATCTTTGAGTTCAGTCTAGTTAAGGTATCTGTCCTACCTTCCTTGCTTTTCAGTCCCATGTTATCGACTGTACAATCTCAAACTGTTATTTAGTTCAGTTCTTGAAATGATGATTACGGTCCACTTAGTTCAGTCTTGGATATATTGTTCAGTCCCTACTTTTTGTTCAATCCTTGTTAAGTTATTATTCAGTTGGTTCACCTTGTCCCAATCCTTATGTCTAACTGATCACTCCACATATGAATATGAGATCAGACCTATTGAACATATATCCGGTCAATACCTTTAGTATCCCGTTTGTATTCATCTTATAGTTCAGTTCGCTTTATTTATGTGTTCAATCCTTTGGTTCAGTCCTGAGATGCTGTTTAGTCCATAATGTAGGTTTAGCCTCAATGTATCTACATATTTCAGTCCCATTTAGTAGTAGTTTATATTTTGTGTATATATATTAGCTATATAAATAGAGGATATTCTAGTAGCTAGATATTGAGTGTTAAGATATGGTTTGATACCACATTAGTCTAGCTCACTAAAATAGCCTAATTTTGTCAAAATCCTAGATTTAGAACAAATTGAACCAAGTTTGACCTATAGTTGACCAATTGACTAGGATTAACCTAGTTTGACTTTACTGATCTAGAAGTGGCCTAGCAGCATGTAAATAGCACATTTAATTAATTGTTTACTCTAGAACACTCTGTAATCCTGTAATTTTCATAATTGGTCTTTGTGACTCCAGTTCAGATACGGATACACAGCTGTTGCTCGGTATATCAGGCGATTGCATTCTCTAATTGTTTTTATCATAATAGTATATATATTGTAATGTCCCGCTCCGTACGAGGCATTTGGTTGGCTTGTTGGATGGGATCAGAATGTTGGACCGTGACTTATGTTGGAGATCAGGAGAATTGAGACTTATGCAGTCTTTCTTAGCCGGCTAGACGGAATGGGTATTGGAACGTGGCTCGCTGGTGGAGCTACGCTTAGCGGGATTGGAGCAGGAAGACCCTTTTATGCAGGCAAGTAGAACTGTCCTCCTTCCTCCTTATTTCTGCATGCTTAATAAATAGAATAACATGATGCTTTGAATATGTCCCTAATGTCTCTTACCTTGAATGTTGAGTAATTGTGATGCGATGCTTTAGTTGCTAAATCGATAGAGATGTCTATGCTGGAAATCATTGAATAAATAATACATAAACTTTGGATTGCTAAATGAATCACACTCGAACCACTAATGTAACATGATGCCTGAGATTGAATCGATAATGTCCCTGATGCTTAAGATTGATGAAATGAATGAATCACTTGAATAATGAGATGCTGCGTGAATGATACATGAGAAAAGAATTGAATATGCTATTGTCCCTATAAAATGAATGAAATGCTACAGGTCCCTTTGAAATGAATGAATGCTGTTGTTCCTCTTTAGAAGGAACATAATGAGAAATGTTGCAATGAACCAATGAAAGAGAATTGATGAGGCTTGGGATCGTTGAGATCACCAAATGAAATGATGGTAATGATGGAAATGAATAAGTCATTGAACATGACTTGAATGAGATGAATGATGATGCACTGTTGTCTTTACTTCAATATTTTACCATGCATTTTATGTTCACGATTGAGTCAGACACGCATTCGCATGGTCATAGGACAACTTATGCATAAGTGATGGGGATATGTTTTCTCGGATGGTACCCCGGGACGTTAGGGAGACCGATCCGGCCTAGGAGAAAACATTGGCGTGCCGGTAGGGGCACGGGTTTTGCGAGACATCCTTTGGGGCTAGCTACCTTCTCTGGAGTCATCGCATTACCAATGAAGACCTATATGGCAACGTCCGTATGGTTAAAGACTAGAGACCATGTAGTCAGGATTACATGCTAATGAATGTCTTATGCAGGCAGAGTAAGTATATCTGCTAATCTGTATTTGATGCAGGTACGAGGGAGTCGGCTATCGGTAAGAAATCACTTAAATGTGATAAATTCAATATATGTGTTGGTGTAACTTGCATGCTTACGTTCCAAATAAGTAAATGGTTCTGTATGTAGCCTTTCAGTATGAGATCCTGCTTAACATGTTAAATTCAGTATGCTAGAAAGATGCCATGCTATAATCAATGCTCAAACACAACATACATGCTAAGTGATACTTGAAGTGAGAACTGTCATAATATTTAAGATGTTAATGTTAACGATGCCTCAATGATGCCTTTTCATAATAACACCTAGTATGCCTCAATGATGCCTTTTCATGATAACACCTAGTATGTCTCAATGATGCCTTTGCATGATAACACCAAGAATGAAGAACATATGGAAGACAATATAAATCATGACATGTCATATGAAAATAATACTAAGTATGACTACAAATAAATCGAATGACCGTAGCCCTGCCATGGAACTCCCCATCCTATAGCTAGTAGTCCGGCCGTGGTACTACCTAACTATAGCGAGTCTCTATCGTAGCCCTGCCGTGGGTCTTCCACTACTAAAATAACCCCTTTTAGCGACGTCAGAATACATCGCTAAAAAAGGAAAATCCGTCGCTAATTTCTATTAGTGATGTATTTAGCGACGGAAATTGGATGTCGCTTATAGGCTTGTCGTAGATTACAATTTCTTCGCAGTTCGTCGCTATTTGCGATGTCACGTTTGGTGTCGCTAGACGTCGCAACATTAGCGACAGATAACGACGTAAGAATACGTCGCCACTATGGCGACGTAGGGCGACCACTTAGCGACGCCGTCAACTTTATATATGATGACATGACATGGCAGCCACATCAGCATTTTAGCGACGCCTAGCGACAACTTTAGCGACGTCAGCTCTCAGGTGGGCGACGTATAGCGACGTGTACTTTCCGTCGCAGAACGTCGCAGAACGTCGCAGATTTTATAAAAATATATTAAAAAAATATAATTGGTATTTTTGTTATGCTGTGTGTCTGTGTTTACTGTGTGTGTGAAGTTTAGTATTCGAACCATCGACAGTTTCGCTTACTGTTCTATGTTTTATCTTGGATAGAAAGATCAATGGTTCAGGGTACACTTCTCAGAGTTTCCTCTTCACGTCCTTCACCTTCTCGGGATCCTTTACGACGTCCCGAGAAAGTAAAGGACGTGAAAATGAAGCTCTCAGAAGTACACCCTGAACTGTTACTCTTTCTATCTAAGATAAAACATACAACAGTAATCGAAATTGTCGATGGTTCCGAACACTATATTTTACATTCACTGTAAACATAGACACACATCATCACAAAAATACATATTATATTTTTTAAAAATTTGGACAACACCTCCTTTGTATATCAGATTATCGCTTATAACCCAGCTTAGGTATATTTGTCATCCCCGTCGCAGATATCATCACAATTAACAGTCTCCCATCATAACAGTCTATAACTAATAGATGAATAACAGTCTCCCATCATAACAGTCTACAAATAAATATCATACATGTACTCAATGAAAATACCAACAAATTAAATATCACAAACATACATGTCCAACAAACATACATGTCCAACAGAGTCAAATAATAATGAAAATTAGTGTACAGAACGGTCAATGGGCCCTATGGGCCAATAAATACAAAGATGATAAAAAAATCTACTAGATCACTGAGGACCCCTGCCGCGCATCTGGGATAGCATGTACTCATGCTACTCCTGTGTGAGCTACACCGTAGGGGCAGTAGGAGGCAGTACAATGTCTGGAGTCGGCACCGTCGATGGACCGGGAGGATGTATCTGCTCCAGCTCTCGCAGTCGCTCACCATACACAGCAAGGGTACTCACCATCCTCTGAGTACTCTCCTGAAGCGAAGCCGATACCTGAGTGAGTGAGGCAGACATGGTCCTCTGCAAATGGTCCAGCTCAACCTGTTTACGCTCTGTGTGATGCGTAGACTCCGTGAGCGTGTGCAAGCTGGCAGCTGTAGCCTGTTGCAGACTCATCAGCTCCTGTATACTGCGCTCGACCGCATCAAATCGTCCGATGATCATCAGAGGGTTGGATCGTCGCTCTGCGGTAAGGTGATCAGAAATCTGCTGCTGCAACTCGCGACGTAGCTCGTCGATCTGACGACGACTATCCTGAGCTCGTGACGACGCCTGTGAAGCCGGAGACTGCGCAGTGACAGAGGGGGCCCGGGATGACTCCGAAGCCAAATACGTGCCGTAGGATTCCGTACCGTAGTACGTACCCTTCTGAAGACTGCCAACGGCGGTAATTCAGAGGTCGTCCGGCGATGGAGCTGTAGGCGGCTGGGAGGAAGTACCAGCCCCTCCCTCTGCTGGCGCACTAGTAGCAGCCGCCTCCTCTTGTAGCCGAACAAACTCGGCCTAGTACATGTTTGCTGACGTGTAAGTGTTTGCTAAAGTCTATATTGATATCTATTTTCATGTTTTCTAAATTATAGTAAATTAATATAAAGAATAGAACGTACATATGCCTGCGTCGCCCTCTCGTCAATGAACTCCCCAGCCCTCCGATGGGTGACCAGGAAGACGGTCACCATGTTCGGGTCCTCACCCTTTTTACCTGTTAAAATATATTATCTATTATTAGTATTAAACATTCTATCGAACTATATATAAATTAATGTCCGTCATAGGAAACGTACCATACGACAAAAATGCTCCGTCATCGGAATGGAGGCACCACACCACTTACCGGTGCTCGACCGCGCCACCTTGGCCTTGTCAGACCGCTCCTGGTACCTGGGCTCGCTGAATATAGCCTTCATTGCAGTCCAATGCTCTGGCGTGATCCAACCATGGATCGACTGTCCGGAGTGATCACGAGACATCTGGTCGTGGATCGCATCACGGATGAGCTTGCATGCGACGGCAGAAAATTGGCCCTCGATCTTCGCCGCCCGGTGTGGTGGATAGAAATAGGTCCTCTACAAGAAGTAAAATAGAAAAGTTGTCTAATATACACAAATGATTATTAAAATTTAAAAATAAACAAATTTTTTACCTTGAAGTGGGCGAACCAAAAGGCCTTCTTATCTGCGGGAGCATCTGAGTAGTTAATCCAAGGCCCACCATAGTTCTGCCTCAGAAATACCCCCAGCTGTCTCTGTACTGCAGAAGGCCGATATCTATACAATAATAATTTTCGTGAATATATATGTACATAGTTAATCCATTTGAGAAATATATATTAATTAATTAACTTACTTTGTAGGCCCGTCCGTCCAAATCTCCATACGCATCTCGCCCGGGGGAGCGCATGGAGGGTCGCTCTCACCTCCTGCCTGGGCAGGATCAGTCTGATCACCGTCCTCCATATGCTCGGCGTCGGCTCCCCACATGGAGCTGTCGGAAGAAGAAATGCTGGACGGGGGATCAGGGATGCTGGACGCGGGATCAGGAACGCTGGACGACGAGGGAGGAGTCGCCAACCTGCTGGAACTGCCCTGTCCCGGTAATGGACCAGGAACAGAACGGTACAATGGCGTACTCGGAGATGAGGATGAGGGTACGGAATCTCCATCCCCAGCCCGAAGCTGACGGGACTACCTAATATAAAATCTTCTACGTCGTCCAGATGGTCTAGTCATACCTGATAATAACATATGACAAAAAACAAAAAAATATATTTATATGATAGACATCACAGATTGTTGAAAAATATCATAGTCACAGATAAAAGTGTCACTAAAGTGTCACTAAAGTGTCACATATTTATATGATAGAAGTATCACTAAAGTGTCACCTTTCTTTTTAGGTGATTCAAATGTCGCTCGAACGGGTATATCCATCAATATTCGAAGGGTCCACTAACACGTGCCTCATAGGATAGATGAATCGACAAATGCTCCATAGAGTCGAAGAATCCAGGAGGAAACACCCTCTCTAGCTTGCACAGTGTTACCGTAATGTCCTTCTCTTGCTTTTCTAGACGATCAACGAGCAATTTCCTAGAACAAAGATCCCTGAAGAATATGCTAAGCTCCGTCAATGGATCCCAAACTGCCTGCGGTAAGAATTCCCGAAATATAATCAGAATTAACCTCTCCATGAATACATGACAGTCGTGGCTCTTCATACCCGTCAATTTGTTTTCCTTCGGATCGACACTGTTTGCCATGAATTATAAAAGAACAAAACAATTATATCGGAGGACTGGACTTTTACTTCATAATACAAATTTCGCTCGTACAAAGAAAGCCTAGGGACGAAAACCTAGGTACAGCAATCTAAGTACAATTGTTTAGTTTTTCTCGGGGGTGACGGTAGAGGCTCGGAAAAGCGACGACAGCTCTGTCTTACTCCTTGGACGATCGGATGCAGCCTTGGCTCTGGTGAAGAAATGCTCTTGGACGTGTGGGGAGACTCCCTTGCACTTTCGGTTGCTGAATCTCTGGATGTCTCTGTAGTGCTCACTCTCTCTCTCTCTCTCTCTCTCTTCTCTGCTCTCCTCTCCTGAATTCTCCAGTCTCTTGAATTCTCTCTCCGTTTGCAAGGGAATGACACCTTGCTATTTATAGAAGTGGGGGTGTGATCCTTAGGGTTTGCAAATGATTGCCTTCTTGAGAAGTCGACGGTTAAGGATCAATGAATCTGGGCCACTCATCTTGAATATAATAATTTTGAGCAATTAATGTGATTGTATCAAATCTCTGTGGACAATAAATGTTGATTGCCATGAATATTTGTGATTTGTGATAGCCTGCCACGTGTCCAATTTGCTTGATTTGATTTGATCTGGACAATTATGACGATCGCAACAAATCTGATTTTGTTAGGATTTGTTAGCACCCGTAATTCCAGGGAAGATAAGACTGCCACGTGTCTCAATTGTAACGAAGAGCGCCATGTGTCTCAACTGGACCGTCCTGGCCGAGCCGCATATAGGGGGTCCTCTCAGCCACATGAAACATGCAGTCGCATGAGGATGGGAAGTCGCACGTGGATGGGCAGCCGTACGTGGATGGGTAGCCGCATACAGAGGGGCAGCCGCATGGGGATAGGCAGCCGCATGCATATGGGCAGCCGCATGGAGATAGGCAGCCGCATGGAGTGGCCTCGGGACTTGGTGGATTTTGCCAGCTGTAAGAAGATTTTCTCCTCTTTCCTAGGATCATGCCATCATGTCAGTCATTATTGCGTCCTTATGTCAGAGCTGTCATAGCTGTTACTTGTCAGAGCAGCCGTCAGGACATTAAATGCAGCCAAATGTAGGGAAGAACTGTTGAAGGCCACGTGACTTATTTCTGAGCCACATGGATCTATCCGAGCCGCATGGATCCCTGAGCCGCATAGACTTCTGAGCGCATGGGGATCCTGAGCCGCATGGGGATCCTTCTGTCGGAGCCGCATAGGTCTTTCTTTATTCTTTTCCATGCTTCTATAAGACCCCCTTCAAAGTTTTCAATTTGCAAAATTGAAATACTTTGAATAAGAAGCATGACCATGTAAAAACTCTTCGGGCCGCATAGGATGTTCTGGCCGCATGGATGTCTCAGCCGCATGGCCTCCTCAGCCGCGTGGCCATCTGAGCCGTATGGGCTTTCCAGCAGCATGGGCCGTTTGGCCTCATAGGCTCTTTGCCACGTCTTCATGCCATGCGTGCAAATCTTTGCATTGATTGCCTTTGATTTGCTGTCAGATTTAAAGCCACTTTTTTTGGGACAGAACCCCAAGAGTTTAGCCTGGATTGGTCGGATCGCCTTGATAACCGAAGAGTCAGTTCATTGCACATAGATCGATGCGTCGGTCTATGGGCTTCGTCTATAAATAGCAGCGTATTTTTGGAAAGAAGACTTCTTTACTTTCTGTTCTTGCCCTAGCTTTCTTGTCTGTGTCTTCCTTCTCTGATCATCAGTAATGACTTCCAAGTCCTCCAAGGTTGCGTCGAAGGCTACGGCGAAGGGTAAGGGCGTGGCCTCGACGCCTGCTGCGGCACCCGCAGCTCATTCCGACGTTCATTCTGTTGTTAAGGGTAAGGATTTTGGGAAAGTCATATACTTCGAATACCCTAACAACGGCTCTGTTGCATGCTTTATGCACAAGCCTTTATTGCAGACTGTTCGAATTTGTATGGGCCGCATACATGTCCCATAACCGAGCCATATGGGGGTATACCCCATGTCCGAGCCGCATGGGAGTTGTCTTAGTGGGCCGCATGAGCACTTCATAAACTAAATTGCATAATGACCTGTTGATCAGATCCGCATGAGTCCCTCTGAATCGAGCCCACATAAGCTCGTCTAAATTGGGCCGTCTGAGGCTGTGCTGCATCGAGCCGCATGAGCTCCCCTTTTGGACTGTACCGCATAAGGCTCTGACCATCTTTTGACTTTGTTTCTTTTTATCTTTGATTCTTACAGCAACCCTGCCGAAGGCTGAGATCATTGTGAAGGACGAGTTGCTGCCCCCTTTCAAACGAGAATCATCGCTTGTTAAGGAGGAGGTAACACCAGAAGCGGAGGAACAGAAAGGAGAGCTGGCGCCCATTGCTATAAATAAGGAGCCCCAGTCTGACGCCGGTAGTACTGGGAGTTCTGATCTTCCTATTTCGGACGAGGATCTTGCTCAAGTACATCCTTCATATGCAAAATGGTTGAGGGATTGGTATATGCGTCCCCGCAACTAGGATACGTGGGCTCTCACAAATGTCCGTCTTTGTTTTGATACTTCTGTCTATCTTTAGCTGCGGTTTATGTCTTGCTTCTTTTGGGCATCGATGTAATCTCTTTCCCTTTTGTCTGAATGAAATGATAGAGAACTTTTTTGGCTTGCTCGTGAGATGTAGTCATGTGAATGTCACCGCCTTTGAATGACTAGGATACATTCGCTCTATTCTTTGTTTTGTAGTAGTTGCCCTAACGAGAGACTTTTTTGTGGACCTATTATCCTTGGCGTATCCTAATTCTGGATACGGATAATAAGTTGAGAGATAAACCAACATACTTACTCAGAGGTAATGAGGACATGACAAGCATGAGGGTTTCTTCGATGGAGCCTTCCCACTCAGAGGTAATGAGGACATGGTAGGAGTGGGCTCTATGAAGGGGTACATAGAACGACTCAGAGGTAATGAGGACATGGAAGTTCTATGTAGAGGGGTGATTTATTTTTGGCGGAAGTGAGACGACTCAGAGGTAACATCGATGTGGTCGTTTTGGAAATTTGTGGATCTTTACCCTTTTTGTGCACTAAGAGTGCGGGTAGTGGATCATGAGGGAGGAGCTCTTTCAGAGGAATAAGTTCAGAGGTATGGTCATACATGACTTACTACCAAAAAGAGTGACCGGAATGTGAGTTCAGAGGTACCTGCGGGTACATAACTCAACAATTTGGGATACTTGGAGGAAGAATGTGAGTTCAGCGGTACTGGAGGGTACATAACTCAGCAAACTGGAATTTAGAGAATGTGAGTTCAGCGGTACCGACGGGTACATAACTCGATAATCTGGAATTTGGAGAATGTGAGTTCAGCGGTACCGGCGGGTAAATAACTCAATACTCTGGGATTCGGAGAATGTCGTTTAGACATAATATTTCTTCTGGAACTTGCCGTTGACGGGCAACATGAGCAAGTCTCCGTTTTTTTGCAAGGCGGTAAGCACCGTTGGAGAATACAGCCTCAATGATAAATGGCCCTTCCCACTTTGGCTAGAATTTGTCGGCGGTTTTGTGAGTCATAACCATCGGCCTCCGAACTGCCAGAACGAGATCGCCCACTTGGAATGTTCTGATTTTAACCTTCTTGTTGAAGGCTCCGAAGATGCGTGCTTGATATAGCTCGATTCGTTGCTGAGCCAAGAGGCGCTTTTCATCTAAGGCCTCCAACTCTTGTAGCCGGTGATGGTTGTTATCGTCTGTCGTCAATTGGTAGGTGAGAGCGACGCGGAGCGAGGATATTTGAGTCTCCAATGGGAGAACTGCCTCACTTCCGTACACCAGGGAGAATGGTGTGTTCCCAGTGGCCATTCGGACTGTAGTACGGTACGCCCATAAGCATTCACCAAGCTTCTCGTTCCAGTCACGCTTGTTGGACGACACGAACTTCTTGAGCAACTTGATGATGGTTTTGTTGAATGCTTCTGCCAACACATTCGCTGCCGGATTGTATGGTGTCGAAGCAATATTCTGAATTCGATGCTTGTCGCAGAATCGATAGAAGGCGTGGCTTGCGAACTGCGGACCATTATCGTGGATGATCCTTCGGGGCAGCCCAAAGCGATAGATAACGTAATGCTTGAGGAAGCTGATCACGTTTGAAGTCTTTACTTCTGCAAGTGGAACAGCTTCCGCCCATTTGGAGAAGTAATCCGTGATTGCGAGTATGAAGCGATGTCCTCGGGAAGAAGGTGGAGTGATTGGACCAATAATATCCATTACCCATGCTTCGAATGGCCAGGACGCCACTGTTGGATGTAGAAATTCAGATGACTGGTGGATAAAGTCCGCGTGGACTTGGCAGGCTTTGCACTTTCTTGCATAGTCTATCGCATCTGCTACCATCGTGGGCCAGTAGTAGCCCATTCGACGAAGACGGTCTTACAATTTTGGGCCAGGCTGATGGGCCCCGCAGACACCGTCATGAGCTTCATGTACGGCTTCTTTGGCTACTGCGTTTGACAGACATCGAAGAGATAATCCATCGTAGGATCGGCGATACAGCATTTTCGTCTCTGTATCGTAGAAGAATCTGAGAGAACGCCTTCTGATAGAGGTGGCATCCTTTGGGTTCTCGGGTAGGATGTCGTAGACTACGAAGTCTATGAATGGTTGTCTCCAGTCTGGTACTTCGTCGATCGTCTGAGCGGAATAACTCGCCACGAATTGAACATTGTTCTTGGGACAAACCAGTTCATGGCCTATCACGTCCACCAAATGATGAATATGGTTCGACACTGCTAGGGAAGCGACAAGGCCTGCTAGGGCATCGACTTCGATATTTTGGAGTCTGGGAACGTGTTCGATGAAGAATCCTTCAAATGACGAGATGATGTTGATCGCTGTTTGGTGAAAGGGGATCATGTCTTCATGGCGGACTTCGTACGAACCCCGGATCTGATTGACGATTAACTGTGAATCGCCGTATGCTTCAAGATATTCTACCCCCAGCTCTCTTGCAAGTTGGAGGCCAATGACTAAAGCGTTGTACTCGGCCACATTGTTAGAGCAGGGTTCTGTAGGGGAGTAAGCGCGATTGATCACAGTCCGGAAGGAGAATTCAGCACCACCCCAACTCCGACGACGATGTTGCCCTTGGGTCTGGTCCTTGAAGCACCGTCGAAGAACATTCGCCATATATTATCGTGAGAGGTCGCATACGAGTCGGCGACCTCATCTGGGATTTCTTTATATATTCTGGCCGACTCCAAGCCTGGGTGGGCTGCCAAAAAAGTCTGCCAGAGCTTGACCTTTAACAGCCTTTTGCGGGACGAAGATCATATGGTAGGGGGACAGTAATATTGCCCATATAGCGAGGCGAGAGCTGAGTTCTCTTGGTTTAGTCATGAGGACCCTGAGGGGGTTGACTCGTGATATCACATGTATGGTTTGCCCAGTGACATAGTGTCACGTCTTTTGAATGGCGAACACCAGGGCGAGACATTCCTTCTCCATGGCGGTGTATTGGTGCTCTGGCCCGATCATCATTCGGCTGAGGTAATATATAGCTTGCTCATGGCCTGCGTCATTGTTTTGTGCGAGCAGAGTGCCGAAGGAATGCTCCATTGCTCGTACATAGAGCAGGAATAGTTTTCCAGCAACCGGGGCCACCAGGACTGGAGGGTTTGACAAATATTCTTTGATGCTGTCGAAGGCACGTTGGCATTCTTCATCTCATATGAATGAGACACCCTTCCTCATGAGATGGATGAATGGTTGACATCGCCCGGAGAGGTTAGAAATGAACCTCCTGATGTAAGCTAGCCTTCCTTAAAGGCCTCAGAGTTCTCAGAGATGTCTCGGGGGACCCATCTCCATGATTGCCTTTGTCTTCTCAGGGTCTACGTGGATACCATGGGAGGTAATAATGAAACCCAAGAACTTCCCGCTAGATACACCCAAGAAGGACTTGGTAGGATTCATTTTTAAATTGTGTGCTCGTATCAGGTCGAATACCGTCCTCAGATCCTGCAGATGATCTACCTTAGAGCGGCTTTTGACGGCGATGTCGTCAACATAGCATTCTACTATTTTGTGCAAGTGGTCTATGAAGATGATGCTCATAGCTCTCTGATAGGTGGCACCAGCGTTCTTTAAATCGAAAGACATGACTGTGTAGCAATATGTGCCGATTGGTGTTCGGAATGATGTATACTTTTCGTCGTCGGAAGACATCTTGATTTGGTTGTACCCCGAGAAACAATCCATAAACGACATACGTTCTAAACCACAGGTATTGTCAATCATGATGTCGGTAATAGGGAGGGGGAACTCGTCTTTGGGACACGCCTCGTTCAGATTGTAGAAGTCGATGCAGATTCGAATCTTCCCATTCTTCTTGAGGACTGGTACTATGTTGGCGACCCAGTCCGGATGTTGTTACTCACGAATGAAGCAGCTGGCTATCAGTTTGTTGACTTCGGCTTCGATCGCATCCATGATGCCTGGGCGGAAGCGTCGTTGCTGTTGTTTGACTGGCTTTGTATCTGGCCGAATGTTGAGCTTGTGAAGAGTGACATCGGGGTTTAATCCTGGCATGTCTTCATAGCTCCAGGCGAACACATCAATATATTCTTTGACAAGTTCCAGTAGTGATTCTCGCTCTTCATCAGTCAAATTCTTGCTGACGAAGATGGGTTTTGGGGAGGATTCATCACTGAGATCAACTTGTACAACCTCATCCTCGGTGGGAGGCTCTCTTTGTTCGAACCGCTTCTCCCACTGCGCATCTAGTTGTTGTGTCCATGGCTCTAGCTCAAGAAGTTCGGGCATGTCTTCATCTTCTTCATAGGCATCGGCAAGTGCCATATTGACGGACCAGACTTGCCTGAGCATGTCCCCGATGCTGATATCCAAATCAGAAGTGGGTGATCCGGTTGAGTGTGAGTGCCAGTCGCATTCTTCGTCTGAGCTTTCGGGTGTTGTCACAGGTGTGACATAACCTAGCCCACGTCTGGTCTTGTTATAGTAATCTCGTGGTTTTCCAGCCGGGATCAGCGATTGTAAGGGTAACCGCCTTCCAGTGCCGTAGTTCAAGCCTGGTGTAGTTCCCAGATCATATCCTTGTTTTTGCATAAGGTACTTGGATTGGGGACTATACAGATAAAGGGGCAATCTTCCGGTGTCGGGTTCGAGCTCAACTTCTTCCATCTTGAAGGGTCGTGGATTATTCTTCCGACCGAAGATGATTGGATGGTCTCCTCCCTCGATTATGCGGTAAGCGTCTTCCACGGGAGTAAGTTGATTTGCGGTGTAAACATTTGTCACCTTTGTGTGTAGGTAAGTACCTATACCGTGTTCCATAGCATACATCGTACAGAGCTTATTAAGCTCGATGTAGTTCAAAGATAGCCCTTTATTGATAAAGTAAGGTATCTTTTCTAACGGGATTACATCATTTGCAGATGGAACATCAGTGTGAGCAGCCACATACTTGGCCAATTCTGGTTCTTCTTCGGCCACCCCCTGTATAAATGAAGACTGAGAGGATGACTTGGGCAATTTGATCATCAGGAGTTCTGCTGGTGGAGCAGAACGTGGAGTCGTTGGCAAACTAGCGACCTCCAGTTTGGTACTCGATGCTGGGCCGGGAGTTGTTGGCTCGCTAGAAGCCCCCGACTTTGCATCGGGGTGACGATTCTTTTTGGGAAGACGTATCGTCATTGGCTTGTCAGAGGGATTGAGCTTATCCGTTTGTGGCTGGCCGATTCTAGGCAGTCTGATTGTCAGTGGCCCCATCATGGGTCTTGGTGCTTGGCCGGACCTTGGCAGTCGGATTATCATTTATCCCTCTTGTGCCGAGAGGCTGATTGCATCCTTACGCAGAGCGGCCATAAGGGGTACGGTCTTGCCAGGTTTGCGAGATTTGAGGTAGATCGTCAGAGGTTCTTCTGATCCTGTGGCTGTCTCAGTTCGAGCTTGCGCATCTCCTTCGCCAAGGTGCCTCTTTGACTTTTCGTATAACCAGGAGTCTGAGTAGTAGGATTCGACTCCTTTGAAGGGGTGGATGTCGGCGAATTCTGTCCTCACAAAGCCGTGTTTGTCGACATACTTGAAGCACTGGTGTAGCGTGGAAGGCACGATCATATAATCGTGTATCCAAGGGCGCCCCAGGAGGATATTGTAGGAAGTGTCCGCATCTATGACGTAACAGGTCACTTCTGACTGAAGATCGCCAATTTGTCACTTCAAGCGAATCTTCCCAATCGGGTAGCTCCTGCCCGAATTGAAACCACTGATGGTGGTGCTTGTTGGCGTCAGGCGATGCATAGGGATGCGGAGATGATGTAACAGACCCTTTGGGATGATGCTTATGGAAGAACCAGGATCAATGTGCATCCGATCCACCTTTACGTCACCGATGTATCCAGTATAGTATAACGGACGATCGTGCAGGTTGGTTTTGATTAGCGTATCTTGTGGAGTGAAGACAATGTTGGGCATCGCTCTTGTGCAAGCGCTGTCTTGGAGATTTGCAGGCGGTCTATCTCCCGTGAGGTTGACCTGAGCTAGATATGCGTCGGCATTCTGGAGTGCATCACTCAAATCCATGCAAACATCCTTGCAGAGTCTCAGGAGCTCGTATAATGACAATTTGGCCGGTGTATTGGCCAATTGTGCCAAGATGTCAAAGTTGTAGGGCCTTTCCAGCCCTTGAGGTGCCTCTTTTCGGAGGGATTTGTCAAAGCGAGTCTCCTTTGGCCTAGGCTTGTCGGTCGTCGGAGGTTGGGAAGGTCCCGGAGCGTCAGCAGTGGCCGACTGATGTTCTTCAGCCGAGTTATCTGGCGTCGGTTGGGATTGAGCACCAGACCGAGTGACGACGCTGTGGCTTCTTCGATATCTGCCGAAATCGTGCGGCAGGATTTGACTTTTCTACTCTCCTTCTTGCCAATAGGGAGTGGTGCGGACTGAGTCACCTCAGGTACCAAGTCCGGATGGACCCACATGATCTTCCCTCGTGATGTTGTGAGGGGTACTAGACCAGCAGTCTGATCTCGAAGAGGTAAAAGATTAGCAATCTCCATCGTCGCCTGCGGGATGGGTACCACGCCGTCTTTAGTCTCTGTCGGAGGGAAGCTGCCAAACTGTACGGATACCATGTTGGCTGTCACGGTCACCTCTTCGAAATCAATGGCCAGAGCCTTCGAATCGATGACATGTTTGATGTATCGTTTTAGTTGGTAGCAGTCGTGTGTAGCATGGTGGACGTAGCGATGGTAGTGACAGTAGTTTGGGCTCTCCATTTCTGCCGGCCGAGGTTCCCGTCTTGGTGGAGGGAGCTGAATTCTATCTCCTTGTATGAGCATGTCCAAGATGGGCTTGACATGGCCGTCTTCGAAGGAGTAGGTCATTTGCAGCCACTGCTTGTCAGCCAGTTTTGACACAAGTTTCTGGGCTGTGTCGGCCACCATAGCCTGCTTGCCCTTGTTGTCCCGATTGTTGGAGGAGTTACCACCATTGTTGTTGTTGGTATTGGAGCGCTTGCCCTTGTCCTCTCCCTCCGAGATGTGTAATCCCAGTTGGCGAGCCTTTTTCAACCTGTCTTCGGCACGAGTGGCACTGATGATGAACGTCTTCCAGTCCTTGAATTGACTTTCGTCCATCCAGAGGCTGATTGTTGGGAGCAGTCTCTTTTGGAAAATTTCAATTAAGGAGGAATCCGGATTACCAGACGGTAACTTCATTGCGGTTTGGCGAAACCGCTCAATATAGTTCCTTGTCAGCTCCTTCTCCCCTTGAACGACGTCCATGAGGGTGGACATTGTGACGTCATGTCCTACTTCGTAGAATCTCTCCAAGAACATGTGCTTGAAGTTGGCGAAGGAGTGGATGCAGTTGTCTGGCAGGTTACGGTACCAGTCGAAGGCGACCCCCTCCAATGCCCCGATGAATAATCGTGTAAGGATGGCATCGTCATGGGGCAGATGAACGGTGGTGACCTCGAAGTAAGTGATGTACCGACTTGCGGAGGTCTTCCCATCATCCCTCCTTGCAGAGTCGGGAGGGCTGCTTTGATCTCAACCACCGATTTGACCAAAGTACGCAGTATGGCCTCCAGAGTATCGATGCGTTGGCGATCACTGGGACCATCTTGTTCGTCATTTTTCATGAATGCCGTCCTCACATGAGTAGAAGGGGAAGGGACGGTGGACGACATGTCCTCCGAATCATACTCCTGTTCCGAGAAGTCATCGGGGTATGTGGGAATGTTCTCCTCTGGTTCGGACTCAGAAAGAATAGTATACCCAGCTTCAGAGCTTGCTTCATTTTGAGAGTCGTGGACGTCCTCGGGGACATCGGCACTTATTCTGTCTGATGTGAGAGTTGTTTCCCCGGACTCGTCTCCTTGGAACATCGGATTGTCGTGGATGTTCGGAGGAGTGCTACCCCCAGTTCCAACAACCCCCAGTAATGCGGATGATGAATCTCCTACTGTCGCAGATTTTGTCTTTGAATGGGTACCTTGGAAAACTCCGGTGGTGGACAACCGTTTAGACGATAGTTTTTTAGTCACAGTGGTTGAAATCTTCGGGCTGGAAACGTTTATCTTATTCCCTCTCCTATCGGCGGGGATTTTCTGAGTAGAGTTGCAAGAGACGACGGGAGGCGCCTCATCTCCTGAGCTCGGCTGTTGTAATCTTTAGAAGGCGGACTGCCGGTCTTCTCGTACCGTCGCGCTGTTGCAACAGCAGTTGACGATGACTTGGGCGCAGTGACGTTCGTGGGAGGACTCTTTACACACCGAGGCCTCTTCTCTTTCCTTCCATTTGTGGAAGATAACCTCACGCAAGTCAGATGGGTCTAGAACGACCATGTTTGCTCCCTGGGTTTTGGGAGACTTTTTGGAACCACTCTGTCCGTATGCCGCCGGGGGCTGTACTCGAGTGGTTCTGTACAACTTCCCATCAGAGGCCCGTATAATGGTATGTGGAACGCTCGGATAGTCAGAGGTCGGGACAGCAGACTGAGCTTGCCAAGCTCGCGCTGCCCTAGACTTCTTCACTCTAGTGCGTGCGGGCATATAGTAGGAAGAGTCTAAGTGGTGCTGCAGAGAGTTAGACATATTTTCTCGGGAGCATGAGAGATCAGAACCATAGGAGAGGCGATCGAAGACTGAGCTTGAGCCGCGTGGAGCGGGCAGCATGCGGCTGGAATCAACAGTCTTCATGCGGCTGGCAATCGTAGCCGCATGGGCTTTCTTCATGCGGCTGGAAGTCTTGGCCGCATAAGTATTCTTCATGCGGCTGGAAGTTTCGGCCGCATGAACGTCATGCTTGCGGCTGGCAATTTTGGCCGCATGAGTGTTCAGCCTGCGGCTAGTACCTTTGTTCGGCTTCTTCATGGAGTACATAGAATCACTCTTTGCCCCTGCAAGTCCAGCATCGTAGTGCTTTCCTCTGCCGGACTTGGGGACAACAGAGTCTTCTATGGCTTGAAGTAGGGCCGCATGAGAGTTGCCTTCGCCATCTTGGGCAGCAGAGAGTACTTCGTCCAGAGCTTGGGGAGGAGCAAATGATTTTGGCCTCCACTCCCTGCGAGGTTTCTTTGTGCGGGTTCGCTTCTGGACTGGGCCAGCGCTCCTGTCGGAGAGCATTTCTTCAAACGCCTGTTGGTCGAAGCGGACGACCATATTCTGTTGTGTGGAGCCAAGTTTGGCTGCATCCGATTGCGTCACCAACTTCTCAGCGGTGGAGAAGTTTGTCCCCAGCAGAGTCGCCATCGTGTTTGCCATGAATTATAAAAGAACAGAACAGTTATATCGGAGGACTGGACTTTTACTTCACAATACAAACTTCGCTCGTACAAAGAAAGCCTAGGGACGAAAATCTAGGTACATCAATCTAAGTACAATTGTTTAGTTTTTCTGGGGGGTGACGGTAGAGGCTCGGAAAAGCGACGGCAGCTCTGCCTTACTCCTTGGACGATCGGATGCAGCCTTGGCTCTGGTGAAGAAATGCTCTTGGACGTGTGAGGACACTCCCTTGCGCTTTTGGTTGCTGGATCTCTGGATGTCTCTGTAGTGCTCTCTCTCTCTCTCTTCTCTGCTCTCGTGTCACGACCCGCACCCTAGGGTTAGGGCACGAGAACGTAACAACGCCCAGCCTACGTCGTAGTGTCGGCGATAGAACGCTGTCCTAGGTCTCAATGCATCTAATAGTATACGACTAAACAGTTTATACTCCCCGAATGGGGGTGACATAGCAGAATGTAAACTCAATCACATCTAAGGTAGAGCATAAAGGAAGATAGATAAAACATGAAATCGAAAAGAGATACAACAGATAGAAGTCTAAGTGTCTAAGGTACAAACTCAGAATACATCTCAAAGCTCAAATACAGTAATCCATAAAATAAATACAACTCCTGACAACTGAGATTAGCTAACTAAACAACCTCTAATGGGTCTCCTCTAGGCTAGCAGACAATTTCCAAGCTATCTGTAAAATTTGTCAACGTATCCTGTCAGAAAAATGAGCAAGTACAAACACCAACAGCAGTTCCATATGAATTGACAAATACTATAAGAGACAGTAATAATGAAATACAAGACAAAGATATCGGCGACTTGGGAACCATTTGAAAGCCGAGTTACAACCCTTAAACCAAACAAGGACCGGGATTGTAACCCTTCTTTCAAACAGAACTTAGTCCCATAACCATGGCACAGTATGAAAGCTGGTAGAACAGGTGAGTTCGACGACTTGGGAACCATTTGAAAGCCGAGTTACAACCCTTAAACCAAACAAGGACCGGGGTTGTAACCCTTCTTTCAAACAGAACTTAGTCTCGTAATCATGGTACAGTATAAAAGGCAGGTAGAGCATATGAGAAATGAATCATAGCATGGTGAAAGTACGATAAGTAAAGGTGAACTGGAAATATAAGATATAACAACAAATGTAAAAAGTGATTTGAACTATTAGGGCGATATGTGATCGGCTAGGGAAGCAAGAGAAGGTTATCCACTTGGCCCGGCAATCCGCGGTGTCCTCAACGGAGAGTCATGCCATCCAACCTGGATAACTGGCAAGGGGTATCTGCTACACCCTACGTGAGGTGAGGGTGGCGCTAGCAAAATATAGTTACAGGAAGGCTTTGATCACATAACCCCTAATAATTCCCCCATCCCCGAGTAGTATTACGGATCCAGACATGGCACGTCATGACACAAGGTTCGAGAGCAGGGGGCCAGCCCACTCCCAAATCAATGTCTATACAAGTACATGAAACACAGAAATATCACATACCCATATACCAAGAAAGTCCAGGAATAATATCTCATGATAGGATCCGACGTATACTAGTCCGTGAACCGTCATGTCGGGAATCAAGTAAAACACTACGACTGAATCGGATATAGTAGATATCAAGACAATAAAAACTATCAGTGAATGTACTCGCCTGATATCTGAATGTCCAAGGTAAAGATACTGTCCGAGGAGAGGTGTCTGGCTCCTAATTAGAACAACACAAATCACAACATGTCTAAAGGGTAATATAAAGCACTACAATGTATTCTACATGAATCTAGGTCAACTAGGCCAAAGTTAACCCTTGGTCAACTCTGGTCAACTGTACTAGTCAAACTAGGTCAAACTAGGTCATGTCCTAACCCAGCAAGTCTTACTAGGCCTAACCAAGACTATCCTAGCAAGCACACATCAATACAAGGCTATACAATCCAACATACACCCGACTCTATATAGCATGCAATTATTCAATACTCAAATAGGCAAGAATTCAAATTAGATATACACTAGGTAATCTATTACTTTAAGCTATACATGTCTACACATATATACACATGCATGTATTGGTATTCAACATTAGGTCTATAATCATGGCATTTCAATGGCTATATAAACTTATATATTACAATACAATATGCTACTTACCATATATATAATATACATACATAGCTAAGTTAACTATATTCATAAATACTTATTTAAGAGGCTATGTGTGTGTATGTGAACATGGCAAAGGGGCAAGTGAGGGTTAAATGGGCACACATAGTGTATACATATCAAAGAGTGTCAAAGTGTAAGTGAACAAAGTGTCAAGTGTGATAGTGTCAACATAGTGTAAGGGGTACATGAGGTAATATAGGATTTGTGTTAACATAGAACATTACATCTCATTAACTTGTATATTGCATACATTACATCTATTATTACATTACATTCATGCTTGCATTCATTCATCATTCATTTATTCTCTTGCACTACTATATGCACCATACATTACATACTATGGAACCTATATATTCATTACAAGCCATACTTATACATGCTTACATTAGATAGGATACTTACACCTCATACATTATTTATTTAACCATTTACTCATGCTTGTATTCTCTATTTAGTTACATAATGTATATACATTAACATGGGTTAAAATCAAATAGAACATTATATTACACACAAGGGTGCACAAAATGCATATGCCGAATAGTAACTCCTACTAATAATCAATACTATACCAACTCAGCATGAATTAAATTCTAGGATTAAAGTATGTTATAGATCTATGTGTCAGCTTTCCGAAACTTCAAACGGATCGCGTTTTCGTTTTCGAAAACTCCCGAAATCGCAAAAACACCGAGAACGCGTTTGTCTTTCGTACAGCTGACACTCAAATAATTCTCCAGAAAGTTACAGAAAGAAATAGGCCTATTAATACATGTTTTTGGAAAACTAACTTCAATACGCTTCTTTTAAAAAAAACGGGAGATTAAACCGAGGTTTGAGCTAGAAGTTATGACATTTCTAAGTTAGGGCTGAAATTAAAAACGTGGATAAAAATCATGACGGATTTAAATAGTTTGAGCCAAAAGAATACACAATATATATCCTAATTATCCACAACAATAATAGCAATAATAATATGAGGAACCACACTCACAAACTTGATTATATAATCATCATGAACCATTTATTACATATATAAATATAGATACACTCTCATTACAATATATATATATATATATATATATATATATATATATATATATATATATATATATATATATATATATATTTATATATATATATATTTTATATATATATATATATATATATATATATATATATATATATATATATATATATATCTATATATGTAACATGAACACATCCACAACACAAAGGACACTCCTATGACCTCCAAATGGACACAAAATGGACATAAATGGAGATACAACCATGGGGTCATTCCTATGAGTTCAAAATAGACCTATATGCATGAGGAAATGAAAAGGAGAAGGAATTTATACCTCCCGGTAGATCGAATCGAAGAAAAGCCTTCCCGGAGCGACACCGACACGTAGAGATTCCAAAAGGACACGAACGAGCTCCGAATCCTTCCAAACTTGGGTAGCTTCCTCCTTTTCATGGAGTAGAGGAGAAAAGAAGAAGATTTGGTGGAAGAAGGAGTTGACTTGGTGGAGAAATGATAGGGATTTGCTCTCTAGAAATTTGGGGAAGAACAAGAGAGAGAAAAATAGATGGATAATGACAAATGGGAGGCTAAACCCTATCCTTATTGTGGCAGGCCATAAAGGTGGTTTTGTCCTATTAGGAAAAGTCCAAAAGCCCCTTTCCTAGTCTATTTACTAATACATTGGTAAGGGGTTAAGTCGGGGGTAGTTTGGTCAATCCTAAAATACTAATCCATATTAATACTAACCAAAATAATTAGTCTAGTCACTAACTAAAATTAATATCATGTGGACTAAAATTAATATTATGTGGGCGATGCCTAACTAGTGTGTGGGCCCGCTAGAGTCAAAACTATTCCGGGTCCCCGATACAAGTCGGAATGAGTTGAAATTCGAACCCGACTCAAATAACCCCAAAATATTACAATAAATAAATAAATAATTCCAAAATAATTTAAAAATGAAAAATGACAAAAATACCCCTGTTTCTGGAAACTGGAGGTGACAAATCTATCCACCTTAAAAAATTTCGTCCTCGAAATTAAAACAAAGCAATCACAGGAAACACATGCAGAAAACAATCTCATTCAAATACTTTTCAAAAAAAAATCAGCAATAAAAAAATCTCCTTCAGGCACATCAAACATTTATAAATAAAAACTGATACGTATCCGATACGGACAAAACCATCACAGCTATCAAAGATCAAAATTAACAATCACCAACGCAATAAATATCAAAATAATTCAAGGAGGTCAAATACAAAATATCCTTAGGCCAGAAATGATATTAAAACATCCTAATCACATGGTTAGGCTCTAGGTTAAACAGTCTCTAGGGTTTCACTAACAAAATATCAAAATTACAAGTCAAGATTTTAAATAGTTTTAAAATGATTAAAAAAATTACCAAAAATTATATCATGATTTAAATGTCAAATCAATAAATGATTAAAATTACAAAATTTCAAAATTACTCTCATTTTAGAAAATTGGGTGTTACAAGTCTACCCACCTTAGAAAAATTTTATCCTCGAAATTAAAATGTCCATACTCCCTCTAGGTCAAACTCCCACAAATCAAAGTCCCAGATTAAAACAAATCATGTGATCAAAAGGACGACATACAGGGTCATTGCATACGGTGGTAGAGAAAGTCTCATTTAGGTATACTAGTCATGCTAAACCAAGACGGTCATAGGATATCAAACACACAAGAAATCTAGAGTGCTAAACTGGAAGAGATACATAAATAACAAATTATCAAAACTGTAAGACAGTCTACCATCCTATGTGAAAGCTGGTACTAAAAAAAAATATAAAAATAAAAAAGGTAACTTCCAATAATCTAAAAGGGTACAGAAAAATCAATTTCAAAGTTAAAGAATTGAAAGTCACTTGCATTGAAATCCAATCACAATATATATATAGAGAGCGTTAGAGAGGGAAAAGCTGGCATTATGTAATGTTATATGGTTTGTGTGTGTATGGGTGTATGTGAACATGTTAATATGGTAAGATAGTAGGCATATGTGTAGACGAAATATACATAAAATTGTATATGAGAAATTGGGTTTCAAAACAACGGCTATCAAATTACAATAATCATGGCATATTGGTTAAACAATCTACAATACGTAACTTATTTACTCATGACATGCATGGCTAACCTTATACATATATATATATATAAAGAGGGTGTGTGTGTGTCCTTGTACATGGTTATAGCCTAGTATTGAAAGGTTAAACCCAGTTTTAGTTCAGCATTTACATGCAAAGTCTGAAAATAAGCTAACATTTAAAACAGTAAAATATTAACATAATACAGTCTCAGATTTTAGGGTTTTGAAACATCGCAATCCATCTCAATGGTCCTAATACATCCTGACATGATAGAAATGAAATCCTAACATACTATCCATACATTTATCTATGCACACAGTTCAATATTACATGTTAAATCTGAAATTTAACTAAACATGGAAATCAATATAAAAATGTTAATATGTAACTAGTTTTCAGGATTTTGGAGAAATTTGAACATTAAAAACCAACTCAATGTTTATCACAACTAACATGTAAGAATATGAAACCTAAATTTATATCCCTACTTCCCACAAGGTATATAGCTCAAATATTACATTTAAGAAATAAAACAGCAATTTGAACTAACATTTGAAATCCCGCATCAAGGGTTAACATGCACACAGTCTCAGATTTTACAAATTTAAACACAAAACTCAACCAAAATTTTAAATTGAAACCCCACGTATAACATACATGTGCAGTGATGTAAACATAACTAATAATATGAAATTTATATTTAAATTACGAATTTAAATATGGAAAAGCAGAGAACCAGAAATATTAGGGTTTTGACAATTTAAACATCAACAACATATTAATATGTATTTAGATAGGTGGAAAAATCAAGTGTAGCATGCATACGTGTTAGGCAAAGTGTCTGCTATATATATTCATATACATATTCTCATGTCCTAATATAAAAAAAATTATTTCTACGTTAAGACTAACATTTAGATTCCTACCAAGATTGCAAGCAGGTGATTGACGTAATCAAGGCAGTTTTATTATTATTATTTAATACAAGAATAATAGCAAGGAAGAAATAACGATAAAATCTGTTTTGCTTATCTATTTAAAGAAGAACCATTTTAAATCGAGGGCTAAATTATCAAATCCAAGATAAAGTCTAGCAAAATTATTGATTCATTGCATTAAGAAGAAACTCATAGCAAGAAGTTACGCAAGGGTTTATAAAAATAGGCAAACCTACTCTTAAGTTAAATAATGAGAAGCAAACAAAACAAAATAATTAATAATTAAAAAAAAATTTGAAGGACAGAAACAAAAGTAGAGAAAACATGTTTCGAAAACATTTAAGGTACAATCTGATAATCATACGCGTCTGTCCAAAATCATGGTACACTAAATCCTCGTCATACTAGTAAGCAAGGCTACGATAATCACAGAGTCATTGACTTAGGCACATACCTCTAAAATCATGGTATTTAACATTTTTGCGATGCCGCTAGCTTGGCTGCGAAAACCTTAAATTTCCACACCCGAGAGATATATCCAAGTCAAACTATATGTCCTCACCATGCTGGCTAATATGACTGTAGAAGACTAGACTCCATAACTTAGATGACCTAGCCCATATAATTTCATCTTGACAAAATTAATTTAAATCAACAATGAATACTCAAAAATCAAGTCAAATTTATCAACGAACATCAAAATCCAAAAATGAACAAAAATCCATGAAAATACAAACTCGGATGCAACATCTATCATCAAAATTTAAAATTCAATAATCATCCTTCAAAATCAATAAATAAAAACTCAAATTCAATAATAATCCATCAAAATCAAATTTAATAGCAGAAAGTAAAGATAAATCAATCAAAGAAAAAGAGTTTTCAAATCGAAGTTAAATAAGATTCTCAAGGGTCGTCCCGGAAATCTCTCAAGGGGGTCCTAACTGTGATTAAGTACCTTCAAAATATATCCTAATCCTACTGCAGCCTGTAGTGGTACTCTAATTCGAATACCACTACACTTTTAGTCTCGACCTGCATGGGCCACCACTAAAAATGTGTCACGACCCGTACCCTAGGGTTAGGGCACGAGAACGTAACAACGCCCAGCCTAAGCCGCAGTGTCGGCGGTAGAACGCTGTCCTAGGTCTCAATGCATCTAATAGTATAAGACTAAACAGTTTATACTCCCCGAATGAGGGTGATATAGCAGAATGTAAACTCAATCACATCTAAGGTAGAGCATAAAGGAAGATAGATAAAACATGAAATCGAAAAGAGATACAACAGATAGAAGTCTAAGTGTCTAAGGTACAAACTCAGAATACATCTCAAAGCTCAAATACAGTAATCCATAAAATAAATACAACTCATGACAACTGAGATTAGCTAACTAAACAACCTCTAATGGGTCTCCTCTAGGCTAGCAGACAATTTCCAAGCTATCTGTAAAATTTGTCAACGTATCATGTCAGGAAAATGAGCAAGTACAAACACCAACAGCAGTTCCATATGAATTGACAAATACTATAAGAGACAGTAATAATAAAATACAAGACAAAGATATCGGCGACTTGGGAACCATTTGAAAGTCGAGTTACAACCCTTAAACCAAACAAGGACCGGGATTGTAACCATTCTTTCAAACAGAACTTAGTCCCATAACCATGGCACAGTATGAAAGCTGGTAGAACAGGTGAGTTCGACGACTTGGGAACCATTTGAAAGCCGAGTTACAACCCTTAAACCAAACAAGGACCGGGGTTGTAACCCTTCTTTCAAATAGAACTTAGTCTCGTAATCATGGTACAGTATAAAAGGCAGGTAGAGCATATGAGAAATGAATCATAGCATGGTGAAAGTACGGTAAGTAAAGGTGAACTGGAAACATAAGATATAACAACAAATGTAAAAAGTAATTTGAACTATTAGGGCGATATGTGATCGGCTAGGGAAGCAAGAGAAGGTTATCCAGTTGGCCCGGCAATCCGCGGTGTCCTCAACGGAGAGTCATGCCGTCCAACCTGGATAACTGGCAAGGGGTATCTGCTACACCCTACGTGAGGTGAGGGTGGCGCTAGCAAAATATAGTTACAGGGAGGCTTTGATCACATAACCCCTAATAATTTCCCCATTCCCGAGTAGTATTACGAATCCGGACATGGCACGTCATGACACAAGGTTCGAGAGCAGGGGGCCAGCCCACTCCCAAATCAATGTCTATACAAGTACAGGAAATACAGAAATATCACATACCCATATACCAAGAAAGTCCAGGAATAATATCTCATGACAGGATCCGACGTATACTAGTCCGTGAACCGTTGTGTCGGGAATCAAGTAAAACACTACGACTGAATCGGATATAGTAGATATCAAGACAATGAAAACTATCAGTGAATGTACTCGCCTGATATCTGAATGTCCAAGGTAAAGATACTGTCCGAGAAGAGGTGTCTGGCTCCTAATTAGAACAACACAAATCACAACATGTCCAGAAGGGTAATATAAAGCACTATAATACATTCTACATGAATCTAGGTCAACTAGGCCAAAGTCAACCCTTGGTCAACTCTGGTCAACTGCACTAGTCAAACTAGGTCAAACTAGGTCATGTCCTAACCCAGCAAGTCTTACTAGGCCTAACCAAGACTATCCTAGCAAGCACACATCAATACAAGGCTATACAATCCAACATACACCCGACTCTATATAGCATGCAATTATTCAATACTCAAATAGGCAAGAATTCAAATTAGATATACACTAGGTAATCTATTACTTTAAGCTATACATGTCTACACATATGTACACATGCATATATTGGTATTCAATATTAGGTCTATAATCATGGCATTTCAATGGCTATATAAACTTATATATTACAATACAATATGCTACTTACTATATATATAATATACATACATAGCTAAGTTAACTATATTCATAAATACTTATTTAAGAGGCTATGTGTGTGTATGTGAACATGACAAAGGGGCAAGTGAGGGTTAAATGGGCACACATAGTGTATACATATCAAAGAGTGTCAAAGTGTAAGTGAACAAAGTTTAAAGTGTGATAGTGTTAACATAGTGTAAGGGGTACATGAGGTAATATAGGATTTGTGTTAACATAGAACATTACATCTCATTAACTTGTATATTGCATACATTACATCTATTATTACATTACATTCATGCTTGCATTCATTCATCATTCATTTATTCTCTTGCACTACTATATGCACCATACATTACATACTATGGAACCTACATATTCATTACAAGCCATACTTATACATACTTACATTAGATAGGATACTTACACCTCATACATCATTTATTTAACCATTTACTCATGCTTGTATTCTCTATTTAGTTACATAATGTATATACATTAACATGGGTTAAAATCAAATAGAACATTATATTACACACAAGGGTGCACAAAATGCATATGCCGAATAGTAACTCCTACTAATAATCAATACTGTACCAACTCAGCATGAATTAAATTCTAGGATTAAAGTATGTTATAGATCTATGTGTTAGCTTTCCGAAACTTTAAACGGATCGCATTTTCGTTTCCGGAAACTCCCGGAATCGCGAAAATACCGAGAACGCGTTTGTCTTTCGTACAGCTGACACTCAAATAATTCTCCAGAAAGTTACAGAAAGAAATAGGCCTATTAATACATGTTTTTGGAAAGCTAACTTCAATATGCTTCTTTTAAAAAAAATGGAAGATTAAACCGAGGTTTGAGCTAGAAGTTATGACATTTCTAAGTTAGGGCTGAAATTAAAAACGTGGATAAAAATCATGACGGATTTAAATAGTTTGAGCCAAAAGAATACACAATATATATCCTAATTATCCACAACAATAATAGCAATAATAATATGAGGAACCACACTCACAAACTTGATTATATAATCATCATGAACCATTTATTACATATATAAATATAGATACACTCTCATTACAATATATATATATATATATATATATATATATATATATATATATATATATATATATATATATATATATATATATATATATATATATATATATATATATATATATATATAACATGAACACATCCACAACACAAAGGACACTCCTATGACCTCCAAATGGACACAAAATGGACATAAATAGAGATACAACCATGGGGGTCATTCCTATGGGTTCAAAATAGACCTATATGCATGAGAAAATGAAAAGGAGAAGGAATTTATACCTCCCGGTAGATCGAATCGAAGAAAAACCTTCCCGGAGCGACACTGACACGTAGAGATTCCAAAAGGACACGAACGAGCTCCGAATCCTTCCAAACTTGGGTAGCTTTCTCCTTTTCATGGAGTAGAGGAGAAAAGAAGAAGATTTGGTGGAAGAAGGAGTTGATTTGGTGGAGAAATGATAGGGATTTGCTCTCTAGAAATTTGTGGAAGAACAAGAGAGAGAAAAATAGATGGATAATGACAAATGGGAGGCTCAACCCTATCCTTATTGTGGCAGGCCATAAAGGTGGTTTTGTCCTGTTAGGAAAAGTCCAAAAGCCCCTTTTTTAGTCTATTTACTAATACATTGGTAAGGGGTTAAGTCGGGGGTAGTTTGGTCAATCCTAAAATACTAATCCATATTAATACTAACCAAAATAATTAGTCTAGTCACTAACTAAAATTAATATCATGTGGACTAAAATTAATATTATGTGGGCCATGCCTAACTAGTGTGTGGGCCCGCTAGAGTCAAAACTACCCCGGGTCCCCGATACAAGTCGGAATGAGTTGAAATTCGAACCCGACTCAAATAACCCCAAAATATTACAATAAATAAATAAATAATTCAAAAATAATTAAAAAAATAAAAAATAACAAAAATACTCCTGTTTCTGGAAACTGGGGGTGACATCTCATCTCCTGAATTCTCCAGTCTCTTGAATTCTCTCTCCGTTTGCACGGGAAGAACTGTTGAAGGCCACGTGACTTCTTTCTGAGCCACATGGATCTATCCGAGCCGTATGGATCCCTGAGCCGCATAGACTTCTGAGCGCATAGGGATCCTGAGCCGCATGGGGATCCTTCTGTCGGAGCCGCATAGGTCTTTCTTTATTCTTTTCCATGCTTCTAAGACACATCTTCTCAGATTTGACACATATCCGTCTGGAAATTTTAGTCCCTAGATCCACTGACAAAGTCTCACTTTATCCTCCTTGTCCAGCGAGAAAATTGACTTCGGCAGGAACTGTTTTCCATTCTGCTCTATCAAATGCAATACAGAGCGTTTGCATATTTCTTCTAAGTCCAACCTGGCATTGGGATTGTCTTTCGTTTTTCCCTTTACGTCCATCATAATATTAATTATGCTATCAAACACATTCTTCTCAATATGCATGACATCAAGATTATGTCTGATCAGATTGGTACTCTAGTATGACAGATCCCAGAATATGCTCCTCTTTGTCCAGTTATGATCTCTACCAAATCCATCGCACTTGTACCCAGTTGTAGGATCTTCGATAGCACTTGGAAAATCTCTAACCTCCTCCCATATCATGGCTCCGCACCACCTTGGCGGTGGATCACCCTTCTCTACAACGCCGGCACGGAATGTATTCCTGTTCCTTCTGAACGGATGATCTTTTGGCAGAAATTGCCGATGATAATCAAAGAAGCACGGTTTTCCTCCGTATTTCAAGCGGAAAGCCTTACTATGGTCCATGCAATACGGACATGAGAGACGGCCATGAGTGCTCCATCCAGATAACATTCCATAGGCAGAAAAGTCGTTGATGGTCCACATAAGGTTTGCCTTCATCTGAAAATTATGCTTCCTGGAAATATCGTACGTGTTAGCGCTTACTTCCCATAACTGATTCAACTCATCTATCAAAGGCTGTAAGTACACATCAATGTTCCTCTTGGGATTGTTCGGACCAGGAATTATAACGGTTAGAAACATGTACTGAGTCTTCATGCACATCCAAGGCGGTAGGTTATACGGAGTGACAATCACCGGCCAGCACGAATACTGGGATCCCGAAAGACCAAAAGGAGTAAAATCGTCAGAAGATAGCCCCAACCTGACATTATGCGGATCTGAAGGAAAATCAGGATACACTCGATCAAAGTGCTTTCATGCTTCTCCATCGGATGGGTGATCCAACACTCCTTCAATCTGTTCTCGCATGTGCCAACTCATATTTTTGGCCGTCTCTTTCACCACAAATAATCTTTGCAACCGTGACGTTAAAGGTAAGTAGTGCATTGAATCGGTCGGTCTTCTTGCATCGGTAGACCTTCCTATACTAGTTGTCTTATAGCGATCAGCACTACAAAATCTGCACACATTTGCGTCCTTGTCGTCTTTGTAGTACAACATGTACCCATTGCGACAAGAATCGATTTTCTCGTATCCCATCCAGAGCGATCTCACCATCCTCTTAGACTGATAGAAGTCTTTAGGTAACTTAGCACCCGCCGGCAAGATCTCTATAATCAACTCCAACACTCGGTTGTAGCATTCTTGCGACATGTTAAAATCTGACTTACTGCTCAACAGTCTTGTAACCACCTCCAACGGTGAATGATCCTCACAACCAGGATACAATGGAGTTCTTGCATTCTCCAGCAACTCCATGAACTTTGCAGTATCGATATTCGGTGCCTCCTTAGCTGCATCATGAATGAAACTAGGTCCCGCAGCGTCGAAAACCATGTTCACGCACCCGTCGTCGTATGCATGATTATCTGAAACAGAATTAGGTCCTGCATGCATATACGGCTCAACGTAAGGCTCCGGCTCTGATGCTAAAGACACAAGTTCTCCGTGTGTGGTCCACTGATAGTAATTAGGCATGAAACCCCTCGAGTACAAATGATATGTCACTTCCACTTCTGGATAATATTTCATGTTATGACATTTCATACACGGACACTTAATTTTGGTGTCGTCCATGTACTGAGGGAACGCCTTAGCAAACTGCAGGAACTGCTCTACTTCCGCTATGTATTCATCCCGCACACCACACATATCATCAGGACGACGATTGTACATCCATGAACAATTTCACAAGTAGTATTCATATCTATTTGGAAATAATTCTGCGAAGATGGACACACATGTTCAGTACAGTAACTAGTCAAACTGGGTAAAGTTGAGTTGACTAATTTAATATATTGGACAAACTAGTCAAACTGGGTGAAGTTGACTAAGTCTAGGCAATTATCCTTCACTAGACATAGACATGAAATAAACACTGATATTTGCAGTGTCCGAACTTCCTAGTGTATATTATAGTAGAGAGATATGGTAACCGTGTGTAGGGGTGCAAATTGGGCGGGTTGGGTCGGGCTTGAGGTCAACCCGAGCCCAACCAGATGAATCATAAGCCTAATCCGAGCCGAAGCCCGGCCCGACCTCGAGTTCAACATATGAAGTCCAAGACCAAGCCCGGAGGATCGGGTTGAACTCGGGTTAGGTCGGGTCCATCGGGTAATGTTGACCAACTATTGACTTTCAGTCAACTGGTCAACTCTGGTTTGGTTTCGGGTCAATTCTAGTCACTTTTAGGCTAAGTTTGACTTTTGGTTGACTTTCGTTGACTTTTGGTCAAAACGGTCAACCGAGGTCAAAACTAGTCTAGGAGCACTATTTCTGACCATTACCAACCAAGGAAACCACATTCTAACCATATCTTAATATCTTAAACTCATACCTTAGCTTCTAGGCAATTACCTTAACTTACCCTATTACCTTACCAAGGTAAACTCACTATCAAATCCCTAACTTAGTTTCTAGGCACTTCTACCTCAACATGGTATCCTAATACCATGCCCTCGTATCCCGATACCATGCCATGGTATCTTGATACTCTAATTTCATATCTAGAAGTATCTTAGAACTTTACCCTTTCATAGGGTAAATTCTAATTACCTCACTAGTATACCATACCTCAACATGGTCACTAACACTCTAACTAACTCTCCCACCTAAACATTCAAGGATTAATGGGCTGATTTGAGATGGAAAGGATGGATGGATGAATGGATGTGGGTGAATGGATATATGGATATGTATGTTTGAATAGATGAATAAAAAATGGTATAAATGAATGGTGGAATGAATCTTTGGATGAATGTATAAATTAATGGATGGACTATGGCTGAATTGGATGCATAAATGAATGACTAAATGAATGGAGGAATGTGGGTGGAAGAATGAATGGAAGGATTAATGAGTGGTGGCTGAATTGAGTATGGATAGAAGAATGTATGGATTAATGAATGTGGAAGAGGGGCTGAATGGATAGATGGAATAGGGGACTGAATGGTGAGTGGTCGAAATGGATCACCGAATGGCTGCTTCTCCCCCCCACCCCCTCACACTGCTGCAAAGCAGCAGTTCCCAACTGCTACTGCTGCAGTTCCTTATACTGCTACTGCTGCTGTTGCATATGCAGTCCCCTGTGGGGACTGCTGCTGGCCGAGAGGTTAGCATGCCAAATGGCTCCTGCTGCTGCCATTTCAGCAGCTCCCCCCATCCTCCACTGCTCCCTCACTCTCTTTAACACTCTCTATATCCCTCTCTCTATCACTCTCTATATCTCTCTCTCTATCACTCTCTATATTTCTCTCTAAACCACAACAACACCTACACAAATATCTTTAGATTAAGATACATAGATATAGACACACGCACACCAATAAATATATACATTGACATACAATACACACACACACACACACACACACACACACACACACACACACATATATATATATATATATATATATATATATATACATTATATATATATATATATATATATATATATATATATATATATATGTGTGTGTGTGTCTCTCTCTCTCTCTCTCTCTCTCTATATATATATATATATATATATATATATATATAAAATATATATATATATATATATATATATATATATATATATATATATATATATATATATATATATAGAGAGAGAGAGAGAGAGAGACATATATATATATATATATATATATATATATATATTTATATATATATATATATATATATATATATATATATATATATATATATATATATATATATATATATATATATATATATATATATATATATAATATAAACACATATACACAACTTAAATACATAACAATGAAAATATATATAAGATACAATATGATTCATTATGATACCATGAAGAACATGTCTCCAACATCCAATGATCTAACACACTTTAACATCTAACTTGAAATTCACACACACACACACACACACACACACACGCGCGCACGCGCGCGTACGTACAAGGACTGTGCACAGCACAGTCCCTTATGCACAAACCCCTCCCCATAGTGTTAGGGTTAGGAATGACGCCGTGAACTCATCGTGTTAGGGGAGGAAGGGGTTAGGGGAGGGGCTCGACGAACTCATCGTGTCTAGATTTAGGGTTGGGGCTCGAACTCATCGTGTCCCTGTCCATGTGTCCGTGTTTAGTGCTAGGGTTAGGGATAGGAATTACCTGGGGGAGGGGCTCGACGAACGGCGGCTCTCGACGGCGGAGGAGGGGCGTTGGGTGGCGGAGGGGGCGTTGGCTCTCGGCTCTCGACGATTTGGGGGAGGAGAGGTCGAGAATGGGGGGAAATGAAATTTCTGAATCGGTATGTAAAAACATTAGCGACGGCTTAGAAATACGTCGATGATCGTCGCTATTAAGCGACATAGTCTTAACTTCGTCGCTAATTGTCGCTAATTTCCACATATTTGCTACGTGTAACAAAAGATGCCGCACGTCGTCACTGATTACCGACGTACGGCGACGTATTTTCTACTACGTCGCTAATTCCAATATTTAGTGACGTTACAATAGGACGTCGCTACATGACGTCGCTAAATTGACTTATTTTGGTAGTATCCGGAGTCGAGAGTGGTCAAGTAGCCAATCCTAGTATCGGTAGAGGGTCAAGTCAATGTAATATGGAACACGAGATCAAGTCAAGTGAAGTCAAGCACCCAAATAAATAACTCTATCGAAGTCATGTATGAAAATATAACTAATGATGACAAAAGGACTAGAGACAGAGAAATAAATCATGGCAAGAAAGGAAAATATGGAAAAGTAAATGAGACATAAAAAAGAAAGAATAATAAGAACATACATGTAAATAACTTTACAAAGTTTGGCAAAGTGTACTTGGCGGGAGTTTTGTCCAATCTGTGTTGAGACTGCAGTACCAAAGTTTAACTGAACCATCCATGAACCAATGAATCATTCTCCATGCAATATCTGTCAACCCCAAATCACAAACAAATATATATTATTTACTAAATACAAGTATGACTAACCACGCCTATATGGAAAGCTTGGATAGTTCTAGGTCATGTAATACCTATGTCACCTAGGCCATTTATTAATCATACCATCTAGAACTAGTTTACACTTGTCTTAATGATCATTATTCGTTAATAATATGGATTACAAACTCTAGGTCCAAATATTAAGTTTGTATCTCTTAATTTGTACAACAAAACCTACGATGCACGAATCAAGATAAGATGATCAACCACAAGGATAACAATCTTATCTTAGCGATCCATACGGTCGTTTGTCAATTTCAGCGATATAAGATCATTGGAATTGACTGATCTAAGTTTCGACGTACAGATTCCGAAATACAAACATAATGTACATTAATAACTTACATATATGGACTTATCATATATAGACCTTAATAATATTATTTAAACAAAAATTAGTCATATTGACTTCTCTACTTAATATAACATATATAGTATTAAATCTACATATAAAAGTTATACATTATTAACATAAAAATTTTATTTTTAATTCTGGAAAATATTTATAAATATTCTATAATAATAAATAATATATTTTATACATAGAAAAATATGTATATAATTCTTGTATTGATTCTACAATATTATTCCTAGACTTGGTATACGATTTAAGGCCCAAAATAATAAGTAACTAATATTAAATTCTGAAAAAACTATATAAATTAGTTTAAATAAGGTTTTCAACACTAAACCTTACATAATAAGTATTTTAGTAGAGTTTTATGAAGTTTTGACACTTCATGGACACAAGAAAAGCAGAATTGTTTGGAGTTTGGTGACACGACAAATATCATAAATTTTTAAAAATAGCAAACGGATGCGAAACCTGACTTTTAGATATGCATCGAAAGGGTCGTCTAGTTTCTAAATAAAAATATAAGAAGGTTATGAAGTGACCTTAAATAGGTGAAAAATGGCTCGCAACAGAATTCGTCGGTTCTGGACACCCAGTCGTAGATTCGATGCCACGGACAAACCGCTTGGAACTAGGGGATCCGATGATCAGGGATTGGAGTATACACATAGAGGTAACTTATAGTTTTAGTTTAAGGAGAAACGGATGAGAAAAAGTAGATGAAACCTAGTCTACAAGTCCACTAACCTGCTGTGATGAATTCATCACAAGTTCGGTCGAATTCGGGTGCCTTCTATGCCTCGTACCGACCAACTTAGAGACCGAGGCTCCTCGAGAAGGTGTCAGGGTGTTAGAGGAAGGTCTTGGAAAGGTCTTTGAGGTGGTACAAGGATTGGAGGTGGTCCGGAAGATGGATTTCTGGAGGTTGGAATAAAAAGTGCAAAAATAGAGAAGAAATTGGAGGGGGTTTGATTTTAATAGAGAATATATTTATAAAGTGTTCAAAAATCCTAGATGGGAGAGATTCACGTGAGGGGAAAGAAGTAAGGATATAGTAGAATTTGATTTGGTGGGATTTGATTGCCTATTTTAAAAGATACACCAATTCTATCTCCTAGGATTTAAATCGGGTCCAAAATAGGAAAATTATTATAGAATTTGATTTAGATTAGATTTAATTAATGTGACTGCATATTAATCCACAAAAATTAATCTAAAATAGGTGTAAGAGATTAGGGCACTCTAGAATAGGCTCTACGAACCCTACTTGCACTAGTTTTGGATCGGTGATATTTTGTGATCGATTTGAGTCAAATATATCTATAGTTTCGACTTGTGTGCCATTTAAAATTAAATAGCACATAGAAACTCAATTGAGTGGTACACCATTGGCATGTGCATCGTAAACTCAAAATGGATCAAAACCATATATTGGCTCAAGTGATTTGGATTGGAGTTGGGCCTTAATTGCTATTTGGAAAGCTAGTCAAATTTTTACGGTAGAGACTAAAATGACTATTTTATCCCTAAAGTTGTACAAAAAAAATATAGCACGAGAGAACATGCTTGGGTGGGACATTATATATCAAATTGAATGTGGACTCGCCTACTTCAAAACTCATGAAGGATGTTTTAAAATATTGGTATTTCTTGTGCTCCAAAAATCAGAACTACGTAAAACTACATCTATAGTTTTAATTAAGAATTCAATATAATCTAATAAATAGAAATAATATAAAAAAATAATTTTCAAAATCAGGATCCTCACAATCTACCCACCTTAAAAGAATTTTGTCCTCGAAATTAAAATAAGGCTCACTAACGAAGAACCATACTAGCGTAACTAGGAATAGTTCAAGAGATATGCTAGGTCACTACGGTGTCTCCTAATAACTCAAGTAATAATCAATCCTAAATAATTTGGTTTTGTAATATCTCTATCTTAAAACTATAGATGGTTATTTCTAGTCGCTCTTCTTGGTATTGACGGTCTTGCAATGATCTTGTTGAAGGCTTATCCTCCTACCATATATATTATCACAATTATATAAGTCTCATTTCACCTAACCAAGCTAAGTGATACCTACCAATCCATCTAATCCTAACTTTACAATTGACGTGGTATAATAGTAAATGGGTTGGGTTAGGCTATGTCTATATTTTTCTTGTAGAAGGTAAATCATTACACTAAAAACTACCACAATATTCTTAATCGAATGACTACCGTAAGGACGTAACCGGTTATGATCATATATTTATTTCTATACTGAGGACATCTACCCACCTTTAGTCACACTACTCCATTAAACACATGCTACCTTAAAAATTTATAACCCTTTCATACTAGTTGTAAAAATTACTACCACTAGATACCTGTGGCATATGAAATCTCTAATCCCCTCCTATCTATTGTAGGTCCTAAAAATCAAGTTGCACACATCAACAAAGTCATGAAGATTAAGAAATGAATCTTTAAAATAAACTGCGCAGACATCAGATTGCGCAGTATACAGATTGCGCATACTAGATTGCGCACACTACCAAGCGCGCAAGCTGACGTGGCAAATCATCATCATTACCTGACACAAATCAAATCTTCTGACAGCTGACAGCGCGGAGAACGAGGCTGTCGTTCATTTAATCGTGCAGCACGGCGCTCGAGGACAGCTGGCAGTGCAATCCATGTTGGCGCAATCCATTTCTGCGCAGTCCAAATCTGCACAATCCAAAGCCAGCACAATTCAGGTTGCGCGTTCTATCAACATAAATGACAAAATACACGTGGCATTTATGCCATCATTTGTTCATTACGTGGCAACCGTCTATACACGATCATGCGCATTTCAATCAAATGATGCCATGTGTCCAAGACAGTTAGCCCATGATCCAGCAACTGCCTGCACAATCTACTGTTGCGCAATCCAATTGCTGCACAATCCATCATGCGCAGTCCAGAATAACTAAAAGTTAGTTATTTTTTTCAGAACTCTATAAATAGAGTTTCATGTCTCTATTCAAAGGGATCAGAGATCAGAGATCAGATCATAGAGAGATCAGACTTTAAAGTTCAGAGAGTCCAGGAGTTCTTGTCCAAGTACTGCTGCATTCTTTCGAGGCTTTTGCCTTCAATTTTCGAGGCTTTTTGCCTTCAATTCCAGAGTTGTCTTCAACTTCAGAGGCTATCGTCTTCAAAGTTCATATCGTCCAAGGGATAAAGCAATCGTCTTCTAAATTGGATTCCTATAGTTGTATTTTCCCATAATTCAAATTGTAATCTTTTTTACAAAGTTTGTATCAATAAAGTTCTATAACATTTGTTTTTGCAAACAAAATGGCGACTCTGCTGGGGACGACTTTCTCCTCCGATGAGGAAGTGACAACTCAATGTGACGTAGCGTCTATCGGAAAGACACAGAAGACACTGGTTGTGAAGATCAACCAGACAGCCTACGAGGCTATGATCAACTCCAAGACCACTCCTCGCACTGCAACCACTTCTGCCACAAGCAAAGTGCACCCAGTGTGGGTCCCAAAGACTGCTGCACAGTCTATTGATGCTGCCAGCAAGACTTCTGCGCAGTCTGCTAGCAAGACTGCTGCGCAGTCCAAAGCTTCTGTCATCAAGCCTGCTGCACAATCTGTCTCTGCTACTGCTGCACAATCTACTGTTGCCAGTATACAGAGTACTTCATATGCTGCCTTAGCCAAGTACAAGACTCCTATGCCTCTGGCGCAATTGGCTGCCAATCTGTCTGCACAAACCAACACTCTAGCAACCAGAGTCCACCCTAAGCACTCTGTAGCAAGAACTCCTGATGCGCAAACCACAGTCTCTGTGGACAGAACCAGTGCACCATCCATTCATGCGCAAACTGCTCCTGCGCAATCCAAGAGTGACAGCCTTTTGGCTAAACTCTCCTCTTCTCATAACAAGGGGAAAGGCTCTGCTCCTCTTCCCAAACACACTGTTGCTACGAAGCAATCCACTGGGGGTAGTCCTTTGGCTATTCCTCTTCCTCTTCAAAACAAAGAAAAAGGCCCGTTGGTCTTTTCTCAAACTTCCTTGTCTCATGACTTGGAAGACAATAGAGGGAAACGCTCTGTAGCTAGCCCTTCTTCACAAAACAAAGGAAAAGGCCCTTTGGTCTTTTCTCAATCTTCTTCAGTTTTTACCGAAGAAGATCAATCTGAACGTGCCTCGACACCAATCAGTACTAGAACTCTTTCAAACAAAGATTCTTCTTTCCTTTATGACAAGAGAACTTGTACTGACCAAAGAGGTATTCTGCCTACCCCGGTAGCAGAGTTCCAGGACCTCCCAACCTTCAAGATATCCCGCTCAAGACATGGAAAACTGCTGGTGTCTCAAACAGAAACCCCTGAGGGTGAGTTGGCAGATTTAAGAACTTATCTTAACAGGCCTACTTCAGCAAAACGCAAACAGCCAATGCCAAAGATCAAACATCAAAGACAAACTTCCAGGGTCAAAGATCCCGACACTTATGCTAATGAAGTGAGCATTTCCCTGTACACTCAAGGGACTAAACATGAGAAGAATCAGAATCATGTTCCGAATATTGTCAAAGAACAGATTCCTCAGAGTTTTTCACGTCCTGCTGCTGTTCCCGATCTCTGAGAGCATCTCAGACAAAAACGAGATAATGTTTCAACACTTCCAGTTCAACCATCTGATCATCATTGCAACCACAAAGTCATCATCCAATATTGTTGTCAAACAACAAAAAGATCTGTCTTTGATCGTCTGACTTTTGCAAACTCTGAAGTAGTGTCAGAGGAAGATGAAGTCTTGTATGCTTCTATCAACATGACTTCCCGAGACACTGGGGGTAGAAGGTATTCTAAGCATGGCAAACCTCGTAAACCAAGTCAACGGTATTTAGAATTACTCCAAGAATCTTCTGAAGGAGTGTTTCGACATACCCGTTCTCGAAGCCGAGATACAATCGGTCAAAGGAATCTTCCTCAAAACCCTTCAGGTTATCTTCCTACTTCTCAGTCAGGAGACGACTCTTTCTCCGACTATGATGCATACAGCGAAAGCTCTGAACAGACAGTGTCTTCCACTGTACCAAGAGAATTGATAGCTTATGTTGTCAATGAAGATACAGATGCTTCAACTTCTACAAATCAAGAACAGCGAATCGCTGCACTAGAAGACAAGCTAAAAACTATGGCTGAAATGGTTGCTAGTATACATTCTATCATTGTGGCACAACATGCCACACCACCGACTGTACCTACTGCTGTAAATCCAGAGATCATAGCATCTTCAGTACCTGCCAATATTGGGCTGGGGGTAGTGTCTCCTCAAATGCCTTCTGTACAAGTACAAGTTCAAACTACACCTAGTTAGTCAAGAGCTGGGGGTAGTGCTTACAATGCTGTTCCTCCTCCTACCACTCTAACTCAACCTGTTCCTTCTTCATCATTTGAAGACGCCAATGACGCTGTCAAACTCTTACGAACCCAGTTCGAAGCTTTTAAAGAGAAAGATAACTTGCAAAGATTGGGGATCAAGCAGCCTTATCCAGTTGAATGGAAAGAAGTTCCGTTCCCACCAAAGTACAAGATCCCAACGATCTCTTTGTTTGATGGCAAGTACTTCTCCTAGTCAGTTCATCAATCATTTTGAGGTAATGACCGTTCAACTCCAACCAAATGACGCTCTTCTTACCAGAGTATTCGTCGGTTGTTTAGCCGGCGTAGCATATGACTGGTACAGAAGTTTACCCGATGGTTGTATCACTTCCTTCTCAGGTCTCAAACAAATCTTTCTGGAACGGTTCTATGAAGGATTCAATGACATGACTATGTCGGCTCTCAACAAAATCAAACAGAAACACAATGAAACCGCTGAGAGTTTCATCGAACGGTTCTGCCATGAAGCCTTGAAGATGCCTCCCGAAACTCCAGCTGCTGTCACTATTGATACTTGTAAGGCAAATCTTTTGTCTATCATTAGTATGTGGACAGGATCTACCCAGTTCCAAGATTGGCCCTCATTCATTGTCAATGCTAAAGCTGCGGAAGTGAGTGCTGAAAAATTCAAGCAATTTTGGGTACAAATGTCTAACCCCGATCGAGATGAACACCAGACATCAGGTGGTGGCAACCGCCAGAACAACCGTAAAGCAAAAGAGACTTTGAATATCAATCTGAACAAGAATAAAGAATCTTTGGCTGTCAATGTGGCTCCGCCTACATCCACTTTTACTCCTTCTGCACCTCTACCGAGAGAACCTCGTCCGAAAGTAGAATATTCCTTCGACGAGAATGATACTGCAAGCATCTTTGATTGCTTACTCAAAAGCAACAAGATTTAGCTCCCAGAACCAAAGAAACCTGAGTCAGTAAGACAGATCATCCTAAATATTGTGTCTACGACAGGTTCATTGGACACCCTACTCGAGCATGCTAGGTGCTCAAGGGCAAAATTCAAGAGCTTGTCAATGCTGGTGTCGTCACTCTGCAGCAAGACGAGAAGACCGTTACTGCGAATATGGTTTCAGTCCAGTTTGGTGACTTTCCTCCGCAGATGGTACAGCACGGTGTCATTCCTATTCCCAAAGCTACTCTTGAGATTGAGAATCTCCCGCCTCCACCAAGTGAAGGTCGTGTTCCCTTGTCTCTTGACAACGGTGAAGTTATGTGGATCCATCCAGATCTTGTTTTCGAGTTCGAAGTTTCCTCTTTTTCTAAGAAGAAAGACCGCTCCAAAAGCAAGACAAAGACTTGCAACATGGTGTCTTTTGACCCCAAAGTTGACAAAGAAATTCTGCTAGGCACCAGATCAGGGAAAGCTTACTTGAAGGAGTATCCTGATACACAAGAAAATCCTGCCACTTCTTCTGAACCTGTTCCAGTACAATCTACTTCCTCTGAAGAGATTCATTCCACATCCTCACCAGTTGTAGTGCCTATTCCTCCCAAGCCGGTGGTTGCTGACAAAGGCAAGCAACAAGTCCGCTTTGATAAACCCCTGAAGAAATCATCTCCTACAGGACTTGAAAAGCCGTACAACTTTGATATATTGGCTCAATTAGCCAATACACCAGCTAGGCTATCAATCTTCGAGCTCTTGCGCCTTTCCAAAGAGACTCGAGAAACTTTAAGTGAAGCTCTGATGCAGGCTAAAACTTGCTCAACTCTTCTCAAAAAGCTGGAATCAGAACCAGTCTCTTGCTGTCACTGTCATAGTGTCCTGGAGTTGATTCCAAACATCACTTTCACTCAGGATGATATGCTACTGAAGGATGATAGACATGATCGTCCTCTCTACTATACAGGATATGTCGATTCGATGAAAGTTGATCGTATCCTGATAGATCCAGGGTCTGCTCTCAGCATCATGCCAAAGACGATGCTAGACGCATTAAAGATACCAGTTCATAGTCTTTCAAGTACAATCACTACTATCTTCGGATTCAACCAAGGAAGGAGTGAACCTTTGGGTAAGATTCGCCTAAAGCTCCAAATAGGCAATCTTCGCACGAAGGTAACCTTCTACATCATCGATAATCATGGTTGTTCTTACAACGCTCTTCTGGGAAGACCCTTCCTCCATGAACATAACATTATTCCATCAACTCTTCATCAATACTTTAAATATGTCGATGGCAAAGGAGAAGTTCATAAAGAAGTTACGGACCTTTATCCTTTCAAGGGTGTCGAAGCGTATTGCAACGATGCTCATATGTATAAGAAAGAATTTATGAAAGTGGTATTGGCCATGGATACTGAAGAAGACCAAGAAGTAGTGCCCAAAGACACTCTTATTATACCTGTCAAAGGGCGTGTTTCTCATCCTCAGTCTTCTAAACTATTGGCTATTCACTTGCCAATTCAGAAGAAACCGGTTGATGGCGATCAAGATAAAAGGGAGCTCACCTCTTCTGAGCCACTTGTTATCGACTTACGTCGTAACAAAGACAAAAAGCAGCTCACTTCCTCTGAGCCTCTTGTTGTTGATTTAACTCACAACAAGGAAAAAAGGGAGCTCACCTCCTCTGAGCCGCTTGTCATCGACCTCCGTCGTAACAAGTCTCCTCTACGTTTTTCCTCTCCCCCTCTTGTAATTAATCTGACCAAGCCTGCTAAGGCTAAAGGTCCTGCTGTAAATACAGATGTACAAATTAAGGAAAAAGCATCTACTTTCCAGTATACTGATGTTATTTATCATACTAAATGCTATTTGGATATGTTAGATAGCATCAAATCATTTACAATGGGAGTTGTACAATCTCTTCAAATAGAAGTCTCATTTGAGGATCCAGATGACTCTTACCGTATTGTCCCTGCTCGAAAGAAAGGCGAAAGTCCAATACTTTTTAGTAAGGGACCAGAACAATAATTCAGCTATACGGATGATAGCAAGCTTAACGATACAGGACATCTACAACTCCGTCGTTATAGTCAACAATCAAAAGACATCATCCGTAAGATGGGTTATAACTCTAAAAATGGCCTCAACTACGGTAAGGGTAGATGAACTCCTATTCGCACGGCTGTTCCAAAAAGAAAATCTGATATGTACTACAGCAAGACCAAAAGAGGTCTCAGATATGCTTCTCCTCTGATGTTATCCCTATCAGTATCCGACTCTGATAGCGAAGAACGTTCTAACTCCTCTGATTCCAGATCATGGGATTCTGACACCAGCATTGCTGAAGTCCATCGTGTGATCGTATCTTCTAATATGGTCTCCGCTGAACTTCCGGAAGGCTATGATGAGGACGTTGAAGAAAATCCTGAAACAGATCCTTGGGCTCAACAGATGGATAAGCAGTGGGTACTCCGATTTGAACAAAGAGAACCTCCTACTGTAGATCAACTAGTTCAAGTTGATGTAGGAGAAAGTGGGTCACCTCGTCCAATCTTTATTAGCAAGAATCTTCCAGAAGCAGATAAGCAAGAGTTGATTCTTCTCATTAAAGAATACCTTGATGTCTTTGCTTGGAGTTATGAAGACATGCCAGGTTTAGATTCCAAAATTGCTACTCACAAATTGAACATTCTGCCTAATGTTAAACCAGTCAAACAGCAGCAACGGCGATTCAAGCCTGAAATGATGGACGCAATTGATGACGAAGTCAAGAAGCTTATCGCTTGTGGCTTTATTCGAGAAGAACAACATCCTGATTGGGTAGCCAACATTGTTCCAGTCCTGAAGAAAACCGGCAAGGTTCGAGTCTGTATTGATTTTCGGGATCTTAATGAAGCATGTCCGAAAGATAAATTTCCTCTTCCTATTACGGACGTCATGATTGACAATACCTGTGGGTTTGAGCGAATATCTTTTATGGATGGATTCTCTGGATATAATCAGATCAAGATGAATCCCAAAGATAAAAAACACACATCTTTCCGCACTCCTCGGAGAGTCTATTGCTACACAGTGGTGCCATTTGGTCTCAAGAACGCTGGTGCAACTTACCAACGGGCTATCAGTATCATTTTTAGAGAACATCTTCGTAAAACAGTCGAATGTTATGTTGATGATATTGCCGTTAAAAGTCGTCTGAAAGAAGATCACATCAAAGACTTGAGAACTATCTTCAACCTCATGCGCCAACATCAGCTCAAGATGAATCCCACCAAGTCATTCTTAGGTGTCTCTAGTGGCAAGTTTCTCGGCTTCGTCATTACCTCTAAGGGTATACACATGGATCCCGAGAAGATCAAAGCCATTCAAGAGATGCGTCCTCCACGCAACCTAAAAGAGCTACGAGGATTCCAAGGGCGACTTGCGTACATCAGGAGATTCATTTCGAACTTGTCTGGACGCTGCAGACCATTCACTCAACTAATGAAGAAGGGTGTATCTTTTATTTGGACTGAAGAATGTCAACAAGCCTTCGACGACATCAAACGATATCTTATGAACCCACCATTCTTGGTGCCACCAATCTCGGGCATTCCATTCTTAATGTACGTCCGTGCTATAGACCATTCATTGGGTGCTTTACTCGCTCAAAAGAATAAAGAAGGTCATGAACAGGCCATCTACTATCTCAGTCGTACTATGATTGGTGCTGAACACCGTTATAGTCCGGTTGAAAAAGAATGTCTAGTCCTTATGTTCACCGTTCAAAAGACAAGGCATTATATCATCGGTCAAACTATTCATGTCATATCCCGAGTCAATCCTCTTCGGGTACTGATGAAAAAGCCTAGTATGCTCAACTCTCGGCTGGCTATATGGGCCATTCTTCTAGCCCAATATGACATGGTGTATGTTCCTCAAAAGTCTGTCAAAGGTCAAGTACTGGCGGATTTCTTAGCAGCTCATCATATTCCAGAGACGTCCAAACTTTACGATGAAATTCCAGACGAGACGTTGGAAGTCAACATGATCTCTGAAGAATTTCCAACCTGGCGTCTATTCTTTGACGGAGCATCCAGAATCGGACTCAATGGTGCTATTGTAGCAGGAGTTGGAGTTGTTCTCGTTTCTCCAGACGGATCAACTTTCCAAAGAGCTTACTCTCTAGATGAATCCTGCTCCAATAATGTAGCAGAGTACAATGCTCTACTCATCGATCTTCAATTAGCCAAGCAATTGAATATCGAATATCTCGAAGTTTACGGCGACTCTAAGCTGGTTGTCAGCTAGGTTAGAGGAACTTATGAAGTCCGCCATCAAGATCTGGTACCTTACTTTGAAGCAGCGATCAGCATGGCTACATCATTCAAAGCTTTCTTTATCGACTATGTTCGTCGAGCTTGCAATACCGAAGCAGACGCCTTAGCCAATCTTGCAGCAGTCTTAGCCATTCCCATCAGAAGACAACAAGTGGTGGTTATCTCTAATCGAGAATTGTTTTGTGTCGAAAATAATCGTAACATCGAGTTCAGTAATCTTGCTGAAGTTAATGTTATCAATGAAGATTGGAGAACTCCCTTCATCGACTTCGTAGTCCATGATATACTCCCTGAAGATCTAAAAGAAGCTATGAGTATTCGTCGACGATCTTTATGATTCTACTACAACTAAACCACTAAGATTCTTTATCGACGGACTTATGACGGTCTTCTTCTACGCTGTTTAGCTGGTGATGAAGCAAAACAAGTACTACGTGAAGCTTATGACGGTGTTTGCGGAGCACATCAACCCGGTCCTAAGCTTCAGGATCGTATCCGACGCATGGGTTACTACTGGCCCTCTATGGTATCAGATGCCATTGAATATGCAAAAAAATGTCGAGCTTGTCAAATCCATGCAGATTTTATTCATCAACCTTCAGAATTTCTACATCCGACAGCCGCTTCCTGGCCTTTCGAAGCTTGGGGCATGGACATCATAGGTCCTATTAATCCTCCTTCTTCTAGAGGACATCGGTTCATTCTAGCAATAACCGACTACTTTTCTAAGTGGGCTGAAGCTATACCTTTGGCTGAAGTCAAAACCAGCAGTGTCATTAACTTCGTCAAACACCATGTCATTTATCGATTTGGTGTCCCTCGACGAATCATCCATGACAATGGACCGCAATTCATCAGCCAGAAATTCACAAGATTCTGTGATGATAACCGAATTGACAATGTCGCTTCGACAGCCTACAATCCTGCTGCTAATGGATTAGCTGAAGCTTTCAATAAAACCATTATCAAGCTCCTCAAAAAGTTTGTATCTACTAACAAACGGAATTGGAGTGAAAAGCTTGGCGAATGTCTATGGGCCTATCGAACTACGGTCCGCAATCCCACAGGCTTTACACCTTTCTCTCTGGTGTAGGGCTGTGAAGTTGTTCTTCCTCTGGAACTTCAAATCCCTTCTTTAAGGATTGCCATTGCTAACGAGCTCACTACAGAGAACAATGACCTTCTTCGACTTCAAGAATTGGAGGCACTCGACGAGAAGCGGTTAATGGCTCAGCAACATATTGAGCTATATCAAGCCCGCATCTCGAAAACTTTCAACCGCAAAGTTAAAGTTAGAGCCTTTCAACAAGGAGAACTTGTTCTAACAGTCAGACGTCCTATGACTATGACTCATATGAGCAAAGGCAAATTCGACGCAAAGTGGAAAGGTCCCTATGTTGTAAGCAAAGTCTTCTCAAATGGAGCCTATCAACTCTCAGAGCTCGACGGTCGAATTGTAATGATACCTATCAATGGCAAGTTTCTTAAAAAGTACTATGTATAAATGTAAATACTTGTAAATCATCAGACAAGTTCAAGTTCATAAATAAAATTTTATTTCATCATGAATGATAGTACATGATATTAAGGGAGATCACTATCATCCTTCTTAACATTGGGACGCGGACCACCGTCGTCCTTCTCAAAGACACGATCAGCAAAAGAACCGAAAACCTTCTTGCTGGAACCCACGAGGAACTTGCAAGCAGCCAGCCTCATGGCCTCTTCTTCTTCAGTCTTTTCTGGTTCAAGAAGGAAGTCCAGAATATCTCGCGGGGGTTTTGGTGCAGACGAACCTTCGCCTGCCTCTGCCTGCTTTGGTTGAACCAGTTCGGCCTGATATTCTTCAACGCCTTCTTCAACTTTTGGAGCGAGTTCAGTCTTCTTGGGTGCATCTCCAGACGACATTTTTATGTTAGAAAAGTGGAAGTGCTCCTTTCTACTAAATTTCTGTTCTATTTATAGGCAAAGATTCTCCAAATAACAAAGCGACACATTCATCCGGCGGTTCATCCGTTCATTCACATTCATTTGACGGTTCATCCGTTCATCTGATGGTTCATCTGTTCATCTGACGGTTCATCCGTTTATCAGACGGTTCATCCGTTCATTCACATTCATTTGACGGTTCATCCGTTCATCTGACGGTTCATCCGTTTATCAGACGGTTCATTTGTTCATTCACATTCATCCGACGGTTCACCCGTTCATTCACATCCATCTGACGGTTCGCCCGTTCATTCATTATCACTTGACGATTTGTCCGTTCATTCTACCATTCGACGGTTTATCCGTTCCTTTTGACGATTTATTTCGTTCACACCTTTTTGATGATTCGTTATCGTTCATCATCCATATCAGCAACTTATCATTCTTGATTAAGTTGTCAATTGAAATAATAATATTCGATATATTCTGTCACGTCCATATTACCTCTGAGCAAATATAATGAATATAATTATTTTCCTACAAAATTCAAAAATATATCATGTCCTGTACCTCTGAATATATTTTCTACATCTATTATTTATATCTGAACAAGATATGCAACAAATAATGGAGCCACAACAAAATGTCTTTTATTAATCAAAATATGAGACATTACAAAAAAACACATGTGCTACCAAAGATACAAAAAGTTCTTTCTAATGAGGTGGAGGTGTTATCAGACTAGCAGTTTGTTGTTTCAGAGTCTGTAATCGCTCTTCACGAGATGACATCACTATCCTTCTGGCTTCTTCCATCCCGGTTTCTTCATTGAAAGCAGGCATGGCCACCATTCGGTGAGTAATCTCAGTATCATGAGCTGCCACGTACTCATCCCTTTCTTGAATCAGAGCATTGAATTGTTGGATTGCAAGTTGATGATCAGTAACTTCATTTTCTAATTCCTCCTGGAGACGAGCAATCTCTGCCCTCAGCTCAGCAGCTCTTTGCTCTTTTCTCTCAGCCATCAAGGTCACTGATTCTAGCTTGGACTGATACTCAGCAGATTTTGCAGAAAAAGCTTCCAAAAGGTTCTGGAGATTCACCCTTTCAATGTCAGCTGCCTGAGCCAGTTGTTCGAACTCTGCCTGCACTAGAGACTCCACTTCTCCTTGGTTGAGCTCTTTATAGATTTTGATGGAAATCTCTAGCTCATTCAAAATATGATCCAGGAAAGTGGCCTGAGCCTCGTCACCTTGTTCTCGGATAGCCCTTACTAAGAGAGAGGTTGGACCTCTAACCATAAAAAATCAGTACCCTCTTTTTCCATCATTCTATTTACTATAGGTCCCAAAGACTCAAAAAAGCATCTGGTAAATGATTGGATCACAAGATTATTAATCGCTATAGCACCAGGAGTTGCAGCTACTCCTGTTGATGACGAGGCCGCAGGATGTTCAATCTCTCGCGTCTAGACAGCAAGCTCTTTGAATAAAAGAGCCAAAGTGGAGCTAGTTGCCCCTCCTGGTTGTTCCTCTGTAAAAGTAAAAATTGTTATTTTGCCTGTTGGTTGCTATTGTCTAAGAAGATTAAAGATGTAAACTGTCTTACCATGGTTGATTCCAGCAATGAGCCTATCATCTGCAGGAATAGACTCTAGCCGAGCAGAAGTAGCTTCAGCCATAACAGCTTGGCTACTGCCCGCTTCAGAACCACAGGATAAATGATGACTGCTACTAACAATCACCGTCGTTATAGGCACTATGTCCGTGCACGTCGGAGGTGCTAGAGGAGTCTCAAGATCTGCAGGAAATACAAATAAAGACGTTAGCTATCAATCTATTTAAGAGGAGATTGCTAATTTTATTTTATACCTTGAGGACCAGTGGCGGGAATTCCCTCCGAAGCTTCTTCATCTGCTGCTTTTTCTGGAGATATTTCTACCTCAACATCCTCTTCAGGATTTAAGGTATCAGCGACAGTTTCTGGAGATGCTTCTACCTCAACTTCCTTGTTAGGATCTAAGGTATCATCGACAACATTAGGACATATATGCACTTCATCATCCCTTTCGGGATTTTACATATCTTCATCAACATTCTCGGACGAAGAGCTCTCCTCATCTTCACCTTCTTCTGGTGCATTCCCGCTGGTAGTTGCAGCTTGGTCAAAATAGTCCTCCAGCGGGCTGTAGTTGCAATCTTCTAGAGCCGCAATCACTTCACGATCTTCCTCTTCGCGGAGGGTCCTAGGAGTAGGAGGAAGTTGATTCGTCTCCACAGCAGGTGAAAGAGATCGTACAACATCTTGCTCTTCCTCTATGATATTTCCTCTGGGCTCTTCGGCCTCACTTCTCGGATCAGGATCTTCCTTCTGCTCGATCTCTTCCCTAGGTTCTGGACTAGGAGTTTTATTCCTAGACTCTGAAATAGGAGTGGGAGATGGCATAGTGAATCCCGCCGCAGCATCCGCTACTATTGAAGACGGGGCTCGTCTAGAAGGAGAGGCCAGTCGATTTCTTCTTTGGGCCAGCTTCTTCTTTCTTTTCAGAGGCCTCTCAGGGCTCTCTATGTTTACAGTCTCGACTTGTCTTTGAACAGAGGTCGGTGTGGTAGCCTCTTCTTGCTGAATTGTCTCGGCCAGCTGTCGAGATTGAGATCTAGTGGTAATCTTTTCAGAGGAATGATCTAAGATCAGCTTCTTCTTTGCTGCCGGAGCGGGAGGCTCCTCTCTTCTCCTCTTATTGGCTGGAGATTTAGCCACCTTCAAAGAAATATGCAGTGGCACGTTAACCTCTTCAGGGAACATAGCGTCCCTTGAAGCTTCCAGGGGTGCATCTACTGGTTCATGCACCTCATCATTTCCTGTGAGTGACATGACGATTCCTTTCCTCTTCAATCTTGTTGAAGACGCGAAGCTATCCGCGAGATTGAAATTCTCAGCAAAGGTGTTCGAAGATGTATAGAATACTGAGTATGTAAATAGCATCCGAGGACCATGATTGCTATTTACTGGCATCGAGAACGTTACTTTCGTATCTCGAGCATTATAATAAGCCCAAGCTCGGGCCCCATCTATCAAGAAACCCTTTCCTTGAAGGCACGTGATAGCATTTCCCACATGGAATTGGTCGTACCCGAACTGCCGAACAAATCGACTGGGGAGATATGGCTCTAAATAACATTCTTCTTCAAACCGATACACCAAATGGGATGGTCGAATTGTCTTCAACCACTCAAAAGCTGCACGGCTCAAAGGTTGCATCTTCGAGTCAATCATTTTTGTCGGCATTTGTTCATATCCAGCAGGATGAGGAGTACAACAAAAGTTCCATCCTTTGCTCAGGTTCAGAGCATATCTACAATCTCTCAGAGAAGTATATTTCCACTTACCATGAGAGTATCTCCGTAAAAAGCTGTCGTCGACCGGTCCCATACCGGGGTCCATCAAAGTAGGATGGTGAAGAAGCAATCACCCAAATAGATATGTATACGGCAATTCCAACCGAGGAAATTCTTTTTCACCCTTAGCTTTCAACATCAGATCGACGTACAGACGAAGACTGGCATTCAACCTACAAGTCATCGCTGACAAAAGATCCATCTTGTAGCCGAAGACTAATCTAACGACGGCAAAAAGAACACCGCGTTGGAAGCGGTCTACAGCTCTCGATCCTGGGACTACAAATCGACGGAGCCAATATGTCAGAAACCCTGCTAATTGGGCTTCTTTTGACATAAATCTATGTCCTACTCTCAAATAACTCTCGAGAGTATCTCTTTTCTTCAAATGAGGACATTGATGATCATCCTTCATCTCTTCATCCAAATCCCCACTTTCCTCCATCAGTTTTACCACGTCACTGCTGCTCAGTGGTCTAAAGAAGTCAGGATAGCATCTATCATGTTCCTTGGTCTTCGTTTCTTTAATGTGGTTAAGGAATATATAAGGCAACCATTTTGAGGAATAACAGGTATTTGATGTAGCACTTTTGTAGAACAGAGAACAGATTTTATAATGACATAGCAGTTCTTCGAAGACTGCTACCATTTTTGCGTACGCTTTTCAAAGTTTGTCCAACTCATCATTGGTTGGGACAAATTCTTTATTTGGGACATCCCCCATTGGCAAGTAAGAGATGTACTGCATCTCATGAAGTGCAAACCCGATTTCTCTGCCAGGAGTCATGAAGGTCCCTGTTCAGTAATTGTATCTTTCTGGTAGAGCCAAGAACAGATGCGAGTTGGGGGCAAAACCATAAACAGTGGCATGCACTGCTTGGTACAAATTGATTTGCTGAAGTTTGTTTTCAAACTTGGTCAGAATCCAGTTTGCTATGCAGTTCCATCTCTTAAAATCTGGATTCACCAATCCAGTTAATCTGAGGTCCTGCTCAGGATACCTTCCTTCGACCTTCGCAAACTCATTTGCGAATATTGGAGTTCTGACAGACAATAACAAGGAAGAATTCTCTGGCGGAATACAACCGGGTTTCAAACCTCTTAACAAGACACTGTACCGTTCTAAGGAACTGTAGAACATGTCCTTCTTGTTCGGCCCCTTCTTCACAAAAATCCTTCCTGGACGGGCATCTTGGAAAGGTGTAAGGTTCCATTCCATCTTCCTCGGATAGCTCGCATGAGCATACCGGGATAAGGGAAGGCAGTGGAAAACATCTGGTATCGAGAATGACCTATCCTTCTGATGGACAATCCTTTCTTCCATCCTTGGTCTCGGTTGAGAGATTTTCTCAAAAGCATCGTCGAACAGAAATAATGGCTTCTTGTGAATGACAGCGTCTGCTGACTCCAGAGGTTGTCCATTCATCAAACATAGCAGTGTCTCATTATCTTGGGCTATCAAAATAGCCTGACGGGAAGTTGGCAGATCATATTGAGGATAGTGTACATGGAAAAGGTCCTCTTTGTATTCTGACTCTGAAAGAGTTCCTATAAAGTCCTCATATCCAGGATCTTCTCTAGTATTAACTACATTAGACAGAGAAAACAAAAAATTCAGTACAAGACAAGTCAAAGATTTTGTCATCAGTTTGCGCAAACATCAGATTGCGTAACATCAAATTGCGCGATATCAGATTGCGCAATAATCAGACTGCGCAAACAAATAGTCATCAGTTTGCGCTGATAGTCTCGCGCAAATCAGCAAATTGTGCTGACTTTTGCCAGCACAGTTCAACCGATTGCGCAGAATGTCGTCCTTCATAAAAGAACGAACTGATTTGTGCAACGAGAACCCTAAAAAGGGTGGCGCAATATGATCACATCTCTAAAAAGAGATAGATTCTGAAAGAATAAGTGAGATCAAAATCCTAAAAAGAGTTTTGATTAGGTCATCTACCTATCAGCGCTGGATGAGCAGTTTCGTGACGAGAAGTACGTCGCGCAACCCTTGCCGAAGATTCGGCGGGGGCCTTGCCCTTGGTAGCGGCGGAGGAACGCTTGGGAGCCATCGAAGATCGTTGGAGAAGAAAGGAAGAAAGAGCTCAGAATTTCTCTCAAAGTGCACGAAGAAGGCAAAGTAAAGAAAGAAAAGAGAAATAGAGAACTATTTATAGTTTTTGAAAATGAAACAGCCGTCTCAGATTGCGCCTGAAAATGGGGCTAATCCCTCAGATTACGCAGACAGCTCATTTCATGCGCAAATGGATTGCAATTTCAAAATTCAAAGTATTTCAAAATTTTGAATAAGTTCAACTTTCGAAAACTTTGAAGGAGGTCTTGTAGGTCCTAAAAAAATCAAGTTGCACACATCAACAAAGTCATGAAGATCAAGAAATGAATCTTTCAAATAAACTGCGCAGACATCAGATTGCGCAGTATACAGATTGCGCATACTAGATTGCGCACACTACCAAGCGTGCAGGCTGACGTGGCAAATTATCATCATTACCTGACACAAATCAAATCTTCTGACAGCTGACAGCACGGAGAACGAGGCGACCGTTCATTTAATCGTACAGCACGGCGCTCGAGGATAGCTGGCAGCACAATCCATGTTGGCGCAATCCATTTCTGCGCAGTCCAAGTCTGCGCAATCCAAAGCCAGCACAATTCAGGTTACGCGTTCTATCAACATAAATGACAAAATACACGTGGCATTCATGCCATCATTTATTCATTACGTGGCAACCGTGTATACACAATCATGCGCATTTCAATCAAATGATACCATGTGTCCAAGACAGTTAGCCCATGATCCAGCAACTGCCTGCGCAGTCTACTGTTGCGCAATCTAATTGCTGCACAATCCATCATGCGCAGTCCAGAATAACTAAAAGTTAGTTATTTTTTCAGAACTCTATAAATAGAGTTTCAAGTCTCCATTCAAAGGGATCAGAGATCAGAGATCAGATCATAGAGAGATCAGACTTTAAAGTTCAGAGAGTCCAGAAGTTCTTGTCCAAGTACTGCTGCATTCTTCCGAGGCTTTTGCCTTCAATTTTCGAGGCTTTTTGCCTTCAATTCCAGAGTTGTCTTCAACTTCAGAGGCTACCGTCTTCAAAGTTCACATCGTCCAAGGGATAAAGCAATCGTCTTCTAGATTGGATTCCTATAGTTGTACTTTCCCAGAATTCAAATTGTAATCTTTTTTACAAAGTTTGTATCAATAAAGTTCTACAACATTTGTTTTTGCAAACATCTATAAAGCAATCAATGTTCAATGAACAAACAAATTTATAATATAACTTAATAATTTCTGATAAATTCTATAAAACACGATCATTCGTCACTCCGAAATAGGAAGGGATGAGAAGCAATGGCATGATAAAACAAAGGAAGAATAGTCGAGAGCAAATGCAAAGTTCAAGGACGATAGAGAAATTTCTAAAAGAATTGTCAAGGAAGTTGTGGATTGAAATTCCTAAGGGTTTAGTCATGTTCGTAGGCCGGTATAGTAACGTAACCGAAATGGCTAACTCGACCTGCATGGGCCACCAAAAAATATGTAACGTCCAAGTCCCAAATACATAGGACTAGGATACATATACATGCCAGCTACATATCAAGTGGACTCCAGCCCAGCTCGAATACGTATAAGCTGTCTAAGATAGGGTCTAGAATGGCAAGTCAATTATATCTCAATCCGTAGATAATAATCTCAAGTAGGAACCATTGTATTAATGTTGATCAAACAATAATACACTTATGCCACTTGAATATAAATACAAGAATATATAATTTGTAGTAAGGTTGGCCAGACCTTCATACAATCACCTAAACAAGCTCATAACAAAAAGTAAGCTTGTAAAACTAGGCTATACAGCAGAAGATGTCATCATGAAATATGAAAGACGAAAGAATGATAGAATATCACTATCGATACCTGAATACGGAAGATATCATCGTCCACAAATCTATCCTTCTATTTTAGCAGTCTCAACAAATACCTGAAAGAAAATCAGCAATAACCTGGAGAGATCACTAGGTCCTCGGGGGACTAGCAAGACACATAATTACATGCCTACTGTACAGTAAATAACATGCAAGAGAAATAGGAAAAACAACTTCTAGATCAAGAATGAAGAACATATGGAAGACTCTATAAATCATGACATGTCATATGAAAGTAATACTAAATATGACTACAAATGAATCGAATGATTGTAGCTCTGCCGTGGAACTCCCGGTCCTATAGCTAGTAGTGTAATGTCCCAAATTCGTGATACATATTTAGTGTACGTATACGTATTTTGGACCCATATTTTATTTATTCATGGTTAGTTATCTTGGTTTATTTTGCACTGACTTGGTTTTATTAGCATTGATAGTTTAATTAGTTTTAATGGTTCATTGGTTTATTTGGGCTTGGTTTATTCCTGGGTTGGTTCGGCTTGGTTTGGTTTGCTTGGTTAATTATGAATCATAGGGGTGAACCCCCTACATACCACCACCATCCCTATTTATTAACCCCTTCTCCTTTCTCTCTCTTCATTAATCATCTTCTTCTTTCTCATTTACTCCTTACCTACAAGAGGGAGAGAGGGGTCGAGGCAAGTGCATCTTGCTTCATGGGGGAAACCGAATTTTATTGCTTCATTCTCTTCCTTACAGCATTTTAACTTACTTTAGTACCTGGCATTTCTACTTTCTATGGCTAGGTTCTTGTAGATCTAAGTTTATACTATTTTTGGATTTCTTGGGTTTTGATCTATTTAATCTTGTTATTATCAAGTTATGATGGTTCCGTGTTATAGAGCATTTCGTTCTGCCCTATTTTGACCTATGGAAGTTCGGATTTGGACCCCGGATGACGGTTCTATGCAGCTTGGTGGCCATGGCTCCTTGGTGTTCTTCTTCTCGGAAACTTGGAGAAGAAGAACAGTATTTGACTTGACCGCATAAACATTTCATGCGGCAAGTGTTCTCCCAGCCGCATGGACTTTCTCCGCTTAGCCGCATATGCGCCCTCGTCCTCCTGGCCGCATGAACTTGTACTCCTCCTCCTGGTCGCATGGGCTTGACTTGGCCGCATGACACTTCATGCGGCAAGTGACTCAGCCGCATGGGACTCTCAGCCGCATAGGACTGGATCCCTTTCCTGGCCGCATGGACTTCTCTCCTAATTGAGCCGCATATGCGCCCTCCATTCCCTAGCCGTATGCACTTGCTCCCACCCAGCCGCATGAAGCCCACTCTTCCGCTGGCCGCATGAGGCCCAACCCCTTGGAGCCGCATGCGCCCTCGTCCCCTGGCCGCATGCCCCTCCCTTTTCTGGCTGCATGGGGATTGGTTTCCTGACCGCATGCGCCCTTGCACTTCCTGCCGCATGCGCTCTCCTAATTGGGCCGCATGTGTCTTACCCTTTCCTGACCGCATATGCCTGAGCCGCATGACTTCCAATAGCCTTGTGTACTATTATTTATCCTTATTTGCCCATATTTTGTAACTCCTTCATCGTATATTTTACGTCCATTTTATATCCTTACGTCTTTTGTCATGAACTTGATAATCATGGATTTGTTTAAGATGTTTGGAATGATACCTGAGCATGACACGATAGTGACCCGTAGTGGTGCACTCTTGACAAGTAACCTGACATGACCTGATAGTGGCCCGCCGTGGCGCACTCCTGACAAGTACACTTGGCATGATAACCTGGCATGATATATCTTGATAAGCTGTTGCGACGGCTACCTGACATGACCTGACCTGTATAAGTAACCTTGACACCGTGGGCGATTGTGCTTGTACAAATAATCCAGTCCTGTCTTGCATCATGTCTAGGAGGGGACCCCTGAGTACCACGGTCAGGAGTACCTACTGAAATGGACTAAGGTTAATGACTAGTATAATTCACTAGACATGAAGAGATGTTCCCCAGTTACAGGTGATCCCGTTATCCCGGCCGCAAATGTTTGGACTTGTAGCCTGCCGACGAGTAGGGCACATTTCCAGCCCACTGTTATGTAGAGCACCCGCCATTGTCACTTAAATGATTGAACTCTATTGTCACTCTTATGTATTGTACTCTCTAAATTGTCACTATAATGATTGCCTGGATAACCTGGATAGATGCAGGGCCTGTGACTACTTGGAGCATCTCATTGCATCTTGCTAGTAACTAGGATTGTGATAACCCTTGTTAGTTAATGTAGAAAGCCGTAGGCAATGATTGGCCGTAATTGCTTGGATGGAGTCTAGTCCAGTATAGTTTTGTCTAGAAGTGATTGATCGCAAGATTGTACCAGAATGATTGAATGATTGTCACTCTAGATTGTCACTGTAATGATTGTCACTCCAGATTGTCATTATAATGATTGTCACTCCAGATTGTTACTATAACGATTGTACTCTATTGTCACTCCAGCATATTGTACTCTTCATTGTCACTTTTATCATTGTACTCTCTTCTTTTCACCTTAATGATTGGCACCTTTAGCAATAAATGATCAGAGACTAAGTTCTGTTCAGGCGAAGGGTTACAATCTCGGTCCTTGTTTGGTTTAAGGATTGTAACCTGGCTTCCGGAACAGTACCTTCGTTTTCTCTTCATATATTGCCCAGCTATATTTTATTTAGCATGATTCTCCAGTTCTTTTATGTCAATGATGCTTCTCTTAATTATTTCCTCTGATTGGGGCAAGTGTATTGGTAGTGTACAAACCTCAATCTGTGTTATTTATTGTTGTTTTCTTATGTATTGAATGCTAATGATTTGTTGGTTTTAGTTCTTAAGTGAAGCCTCCTTTGTGGCACTTGCTCTTTCTGGGGTCTGACCCAGCTGGTTATGTATGGCCAGATACCGGAGCAGCACCAAAGGATCTCCCTGCTTTCTAGCCCGATGGTGGTCACCAGGCGTAACCAGGGCATCGAGTGGGTTTCTTTTGTTCTCCCGTTGTAATATTGTAAATTATTCTTTTGAGGCGTTTAGCCGACGAGCAAGTGTTAGCTCGATTGTACTTACTTACTGTCCGCCTACGGGCTGTAACATGATTGACAAGCCCCGAGGGTTGATCATGTATGACTGAACACCTGCTAGTCCTCACATTTTGTAACGACTAGCTTCATGATCATTCCGAATATATAATGTATGGGACGTCTTCTATTGTGTATTTGGTGGTCTGACATCTTGTAACTATTATTAATTGGTTGAGATTGAGACAATAGACTATTTTATGACCTTAAGAGACTGATGGATTGTAGTAAAACCCTCACATATCTAGACAGCCGTGACCGTATAGCGGTGTGGATTCCATTCCGTTATACGTAGCTGGCTATGTCTGCCCCCGCTCTCCAGTATTCTGGTTCTGGGGCGTGACAAGTAGCCTTGTCTTGGTACTCCTTAACTATAGTGAGTCTCTATTGTAGCCCTGCCATAGGTCTCCCGAGTCGAGAGTGGTCAAGTAGCCAATCCTAGTATCGGTAGAGGGTCAAGTCAAAGCAATATGGAACACGAGATCAAGTCAAGTGAAGTCAAGGCGTCCAAGTAAATAACGCTATCGAAGTCATGTATGAAAATATAACTAATGATGACAAAAGTGATAACAGACTATAGACAAAGAAATAAATCATGGCAAGATAGAAAAATATGGAAAAGTGAAGGAGACATAAACAATAAAGAATAATAAGAGCATGCATGTAAATAACTGTACAAAGTTTGGCAAGGTGTACTTGCCTGGAGTTTTGTCCAATCTGTGTTGAGACTGCAGTACCAAAGTCTAACTGAACTATCCACTAACCAATGAATCATACTCCATGTAATATCTATCAACCCCAAATCACAAATAAATATTATTTACTAAAGACAAGTATGACTAACCATGCCTACCTTGAAAGCTTGGGTCTTTCTAAGTCGTGTAATAGCTATGTCATCTAGGCCATTTATTAATCATACCATCTAGAACTAGGTTAAACTTGTGTCAATGATCATTATTCGTTAACCATATAGATTACAAACTGTAGGTTCAAATATTAAGTTTGTATCTCGTAATTCGTACAACGAAATCTATGATGCACGAATCAAGACAAGATGATCAACCACAAGATTAACAATCTTATCTTAGCGATCCATATGGTCACTTTGTCAATTTCAGCGATATAAGATCACCGGAATTGACTGATCTCAGTTTTGACGTACGGATTCTGAAATACAAATATAATATACATTAATAACTTACTATATATGGACTTACCATATGTAGACCTTAATAATATTATTTAGACCAAAATTAGTCATATTGACTACTCTACTTAATATAACATATAGTATTAAATCTACATATAAAAGTTATACATTATTAACATAAAAATATTATTTTTAATTCTGGAAAATATTTACAAATATTCTATAATAATAAATAATATATTTTATACATAGAAAAAGTGTGTATAATTGTTGTATTGATTCTACAACATTATTCCTAAACTTGGTATACGATTTGAGGCCCGAAACAATAAGTAATTAAAAATATTAAATTCTAAAAAAATTATATAAATTAGTTAAAATAAGGGTTTCAACACTAAACCATACACAACAAGTATTCTAGTAGAATTTTATGAAGTTTTGACACTTTTGGACACAAGGAAAGCAGAATTTTTCAGAGTTCGGTGACATGACAAATGTCATGAATTTTTAAAAATAGCAAACGGATGCGAAACCTAACTTTCAGATATGCATCGGAAAGGTCTCGATGTCTAGATTCTGAATAAAAATATAAGAAGTTTAGGCGCTGAACTAAATTAGGTAAAAATGGCTTGCAACAGAATTCGTCGATTCTGGACACCATGTCGTAGATTCGACGCCACGGACAAACCGCTTGGAACTAGAGGATCCGACGATCAGAGGTTAGAGTATACATGTTGAGGTAACTTGGTAACTTTTAGTTTTGGTTTGAGGAGAAACGGATGAGAACAAGTAGATGAAACCTAGTCTACAAGTTGACTAACCTGCTGTCATGAATTCAGCACAAGTTCGATCGACTTCGGATGCCTTCCGTGCCTTCTATCAACCAACTTAGGGACTGAGGCTCCTCGAGAAGGTGCCAGGGTGTTAGAGGAAGGTCTTGGGATGGTTTCTGAGGTAGTATAAGGATTGGTGGTGGTCGGAAAGATAGATTTCTGGTGATTGGAATAAAAAGTGCGAAAATAGAGAAGAAATTGGAGGGAGCTCGGTTTTAATAGAGAATATATATATATATATATATATATATATATATATAATATATATAAAGTGTTTGATAAAGTGAAAATCCTAGATGGGAGAGATTCACGTGAGGGGAAATAAGTAAGGATAGAGTAGAATTTGATTTGGTGGGATTTGATTGCCTATTTTAAAAAATACACCAATTATATCTTCTAGGATTTAAATCAGATCCAAAATAGAAAAGTTGTTATAGGATTTGATTTAAATTAGATTTAATTAATGTGGCTGCATATTAATCCACAAAAATCAATCTAAAATAGGTGTAAGAGATTAGGGCGCCGTAGAATAGGCTTTACGAACCCTACTTGCGCTAGTTTTGGGTCGGTGATATTTTTGTGATCAATTTGAGTCCAATATATCTATAGTTTTGACTTGTGTGCCATTTAAAAATAAATAGCACATAGAAACTCAATTGAGTGGCACACCATTGGCATGTGCATCGTAAACTCAAAATGGATCAAAACCATATATTGGGCCAAGTGATTTGGATCATAGTTGGGCCTTAATTGCTATTTGGAAAGCTAGTCAAATTTTTACGGTAAAGACTAAAATGACTATTTTACCCCTAAAGTTGTACATAAAAAATATAGTACGAGAAAACATGCTTGGGTGGGACATGATATATCAAATTGAAGGTAGACTCGTCCACTTCAAAACTCATAAAGAATGTTTCGAAATATTGACATTTGTTGTACTCCAAAAATCAAAGCTATGTAAAACGACATCTATAGTCTTAATTAAGAATTAAATATAATCTAATAAATAGAAATAATGTAAAAAAATAATTTCTAAAATTAGGGTCCTCACATGTGCTCCATGTGAAAATAATAATCGTGTAAGTAACGTATCTTGATCAGATCCTTGTGTATTGATTGGGACGGGGGAGTAGAAGTGGTTATGTGATTAAATCCCCTAGTGTACTAATGTATATGTCGATTATATCCTCACGTATAATGGAGTTACCATAGATTACTCATATGCAACCTAAACCAATTACATAACTGTCTTGTGCTCTGAATCACTTATATTTATTATAATTTACATATTCTCCATTCTGTTCACGTATTCAGTTTTCTTATTCATATTTTCTGTATTCTTGTACTTCCATTACAGCATGTCATGTATCTTATTCTATTGCTAGTTTTATATTTTCTACTATGCAATAAAACTGCTTTCAGATTTATGTATTTTGTTCCAATTCTAACTGTATATGTTGACAAAATTTTACAGAAAACGTGAAGAATTTTTGCACCATTGAGTATGGCACAGACTTAGACGACACTTGCGACCTGGATCATCAGGAGGATCCAGCTAGCCTAGAGGAGACACCAGTAGTGCCTAGATTAGACTGCTAGGACATTATCTGGATTTGTCTCAAGTTATCTTTTGTTATGTTATTATTTCATATATTCTGTGTGATGTGTTGATAACACTTAGATTTATTTCTATTCTGGCTTGTATCGTACTTGACATTCTATCTCTTCTATTTCGTGTTGTTATTCCTCCTTAGCTTTTTTGTGATTGAGATGTATATTTCTGAGATTGTCCTCTGTATAGAGAGTATATACTGGACATGTACATATATTGTGTTTAGTTATTATTGACACCTAGGACAGTGTTCTACCACCAATGCTGTGGCGTAGGCTGGACGTACCCACGGTCTCGTACGCTTTTACCGGGTAAGTATAACGCCCCAGAACCAGAATACTGGAGAGCGGGGGCATACATAGCCAGCTACGTATAATGAAATGAAATCCATCCCACTATACGGTCACGGCTGTCTAGATACATGAGGGTTTAACTACAATCCATCAGTCTCCTATGGTCAATAACAAGCCTAATTGTCTCAATCTCTAGCAAGCGAGTAAAGTTACAAGATGTAAGATCACCAAATATACAATAATAAGGCGTCCCAAACATTACATATTCAGCTGATCATGAAGCTAGTCGTTACAAAATATGAGGACTAGCAAGAGTTAAGTCATACATGATCAACCCTAGGATCTGTCAATCATGTTACAGCCCGTAGGCAGACAATAATAAGGTATACAATACGAGCTAACAGGTGCTCGCTGGCTAAACGCCTCAAAATAAAATTTTTACAATAGAGTGGGAGAGCAAAAATAAATCCACTCGTTGCCCTGGTCACGTCTGATGGTCACCATCGGGCTGGAAGGTCGGTAGATCCTCTGAGGTAGCTCCGAAATCTGGCCACACAAAACCAGCTGGGTCAGATCCCAGAAAGAGCAAGTGCCACAAAGGAGGCTTTACTTAAGAACTAAAACCAGCATATCAGAAAATGTATTAAAGCAGTTAAAAGAACTGAAAGTAAAGAGATAACAACAATCATAATGGAGTACGAGGGAACCATTCAAGTAGCCAGGTCACAACCCTTAAATCAAACAAGGACTGGGGTTGTAACCTTTCACTTGAATAGAACTCCATCTCCAATCTTGTTGGTAAGGTAAATCATTACAAGCATGACGTGGGGTGCAATAATACAATAAACGAAAAGAGGACTTAGAACTGTTCCGGGAGCCAGGTTACAACCCTTAAACCAAACAAGGACCGGGGTTGTAGCCCTTCACCTGAACAGAACTCGGCCGCTGATCTTTATTGCTAAGAGTGACAATCATGCGATCAAGCTTGCAACAATCGAGCATTGAAACCACACCATACAATCGATTCCGGCCAATCAGTGTCTACGGCTTTCTACATTAGCTAACTAACTTGCCACAACATGCAGTGAGATATTCCTCCAGCGACAAGTCCTGCAGCAAATCCAGGTTATCCAGGCGACTTAGGTTTATTAAACAGTGCATCGTTCTTTTCCACATATCAGTAAATTTAGACTTGTGCCCAACTCGTCGGTAGGCTGCAAGTCCCACAATGGTGGCCGGGATAACGGGATTGCCTGTAGCTGGGGAAATCTCTCATGACTACTGAATTCTTCTAGTTATTAGCCTTAGCCATTTACAGTGGGTACCCCTGACCGTGGTACTCAGGGATCCCTGTCCTAGACATGATACAACCACTATCGGTTTAATTGTACAAACGCAATCATCCACGGTGTCCAGCCCATTCAACCTTGTCATGTCATACTTACTGTTAGGAGTGCGCCGCGTCGGGCCACTATCATGTCATGTCAAAAGTGCACCACTACGGGTCACCATCGTGTCAGAGAACAATTAAATTAGCACAAGTGCACATTTACTAATTAAATATTAAAAGGGACAAGGGCTGTGGGGGACCCATACGGCTCAGGAAATTTCTATGCGGCCCGCAGTCACCTGGCCACATGCGGTTGAGCAAAATATATAGGCACAATAAATATAAGCATGCATGCTTACTGGCAGTTAAATATATTAAATACATTAAATACCACATATAAATAGGTATTATATTTATATATTGATATATATTAAAAGTATGCTAGCATGCTTTGGTATATGAATTTATATGCATGCGGCTGACTTTCTTCCCCTGCAAGATAATATTAAAAATCACGGTAAAAGCAAGCCATGCGGCTCTCTATTGCTCCCATATGCAGCTGAATGGGTTAGAGAATGAATAAAGTATGTTCTATTGCTCACTTTAGAGAATGCATTTAAAATATTGTAATAAATGCATGCATTTGGAGGATGCAATAAAATATTACATTAAATGCATATGCGGCCTGTTAAGTTATCATACGTGGCTGAATGATTGCCTTATGCGGCTCTCTACTAGCCATATGAGGCTATGCTTGGAACTCCAAGCAATGGCACCGATTAGTGCATTGCATTAAGGCATATATATTGCCATGCACGTGGATGCTTGAAGCAAAATGACAAATGCTTTGGAAGCACTCATTACTGATGCTTGCTGCTTGATATTCCAAGCTAATGCTTGGAAAGCATTAAATGCTTGGAAGCATTAAATGCTTGGAAGCATTATTGTGGGTTATAATGCAAAAGTGCTTTTGTTATGGGTTATAATGCAAAAGTACTTTTTTAAAGATTGCTTCACAATGCTTTTCCTGGAGTGTATGCGGCTAACTCATTTAATAATACAAAAATGCATGCATTGCATTCTTAGAATGCCATGCGGCTATAATGCAATAAAATGCATTAATGCATTCTCTGGATGCACTCCAAAAAGGCTTATGCGGCTGGCTTTTCCTAAGAAAAGCAAAAAGGACGGCATTAAAATAATGCCATTAAGAATGCATTCCATGAATGCATTAAATATATTCTAATGAGTCATGTGGCTGACTACTGTGCATATGCATTGCAAGCAAGCTTGCCAGCACATGTTTTTAAATAATGCACATGTGGCTCACAATTGCATACGGCCAATTGCTGAAAATGCCCATGCGGCTCAGCAATTTCTCGTAGGTCAAATTGGACCTAACAAACGTCTCTGCAATCATGGGATTATCAACTTAGCAAAATATGCAAGTTTGATGGATCAAAATCCTGGAAACCGAAAATATCACAAAACTAGATTTATAAGAATTTAACCATGGAAATGAAAAATGTCAAGTACTAAAGTGGGTTAGAAACACAGGAGAAGAACAATTAGACAATAAAAATAGATTTTCTCCATGAAGCAAGGTGTACTTGCCTAAGCTCTCCCACTCTCTCTCTCTCTCTCTCTTTCTCTGGTGGTTGAAGAAGTAATGGTGGGAAAGAAGAAGTAATGAAGAGAGAGAAATGTTAGTGGAATATTTATTGAAAGTGGTGGTGGTAGGTGGGATTATTTAATGAAAGTGGTGGTAGGTGGGATTATTTAATGAAAGTGGTTCACATAAAACCGAACCATGCAAACCAAGCCGAACCAAGTCAAGTTGGGCCGAACCAACCAAGAAAACATGCAATATGGGTCTAAATACGTACACGTATAGCGAGATACGTAATACGAACAATGGTCATTACAACTCTACCCACCTTAAAAGAATTTCGTCCTCGAAATTTAATCAAGTGGTTAGAGATGCAAGGACAAGCTATACTACTCACATGCAAGCTATACTAGTTAAGCAATCAAACAATCATTCATGCAAGCAAGGAATCGAAGACATGAGGTATAGGAAGGATATTATACCTCACGAGTCAAACAGGTCGGGATATCGCGATCGAATATCATCCTCACGCTCCCACGTTGACTCTCCCAAAGAGTGATGACCCCAAGCAACACGGACTAACTTGATAGTCTTGTTCTTGAGTATCTTCTCTCTTTGGTCCAATATGGATACGGGCCTCTCCTCATACGAAAGGTTGGTACCCACAACCAATTTCGAATGATCCAGGATGTGGCTCGGGTCCGGGACATACCGTCGTAGTTGGGACACATGAAATACGTCATGCACCTCACTCAGAGATGGTGGAAGAGCGAGACGATAGGACACGTCTCCTACTCGCTCCAGAATGTCGAACGGCCCTATATGCCTAGGACTGAGCTTTCCCCGTACGCCGAAACGAATGACGCCACGGTTAGGCGAGATCCTCAAGAATACATGGTCGCCGACCGAAAATTTAAGGGGACGCCGATGAGAATCGGCCCAATGGCGCTGACGATCTTGTGCAACGCGAAGATGATCTCTAACTCTTCTGACCACTTCAACTGTCTGAGCGATCATCTCTGGACCAAGCATCTGCCTCTCTCCTATATCATCCCATGCTAGTGGGCATCTGCACTTTCTTCCATACAGCGCCTCGAACGGAGCCATCTGGATACTGGCTTAGAAACTATTGTTGTAAGAGAACTCCACCAGGTACAGGTGATCTTCCTACGAACTACCGAAGTCGAGTGTATAAGATCTCAACATATCCTCAAGAGTCTGGATCGTGCGCTCCGAGTGACCATCTGTCTGCGGGTGATATGCTGAGCTGAAATGGAGGCGAGTTCCCAAACTCTCTTGCAAGCTACGCCAAAAGTGTGACATAAATCTCGAATCCCGGTCCGAGGTGATACTGACTGGTACAATATGGAATCTGACAATCTATCGTAGATACATCTCTGCTAGCTGAGCCGTCGATTGACCCACTCTGAACGGGAGAAAGTGAGCCACCTTCGTGAGCATGTCAACTATAACCCAAATAGCATCTCTACCGGCTGGGGATCTAGGTAATCCAGTCACGAAATCCATGGTTATATGTTCCCACTTCCATTCTGGAATCGGCAAGGGCTGAAGAAGTCCAGCTGGCCTCTGGTGTTCAGCCTTGACTTGTTGGCAAACCAAACACCGAGAGACAAACCGAGCTATCTCCCTCTTCATGCCATTCCACCAAAAGTGCTGACGGATATCACGGTACATCTTCGTGCCACCAGGATGAATTGAATACTGAGAACTGTAGGCTTCCGCAATCATCTCCTGTCTGATATCTCCACTGGGTACACAAAGACGCTTACCATGTCGAAGTGTACCATCTTCATGAATGCATAATTCTGGTCATCGTCCTACTTCACATTTTGCTCTAAGCCGCTGAAACTTAGAATCGGAGGACTAAGCTATCTTGATCCTCTCAACTGTACTGGACTGTACTTGCATGCTGGCCATAAATGCCACATTAGTAGGAAGGACAACTTCTATACCCATCTTCTGAAGATCTGCTAACAACTCTGGTTGCGCTGTCAGAAGGTAAACTCCGGCTCTTCTGCTTAATGCATCTGCCACAACGTTGCCCTTCCCAGGGTGATACTGCAGGTTGACCTCATAATCCACAAGCAGCTCTAGCCATCTTCTCTGACGCATGTTAAGGTCCTTCTGGGTAAAAACATACTTCAGACTCTTGTTGTCGGTGAATATCTCCACCCTATCTCCATACAAGTAGTGTCTCCACAACTTAAGTGCAAACACTACAGCTGCCAAATTCAAGTCATGGGTTGGGTAATTCCTCTCATGATCACGAAGTTGACGTGACGCATAAGCTATTACCTTCCCATGTTGCATCAAAATACATCCTAGACCCTTGCCTGAAGCGTCACAGTACACTGAAAATCCTCCGGTCCCATCTGGAAGTGTGAGAACGGGTGCCGTCATCAAGCCTCGCTTTAGCTTCTCAAAAGATTCTTGACATTCTGTTGTCCAAGCAAACTGCACATCCTTGCGGGTCAACTGCGTCAATGGCGCTAAAATTCGAGCAAAGTCCGAAACAAATCTCCAGTAATAGCCGGCCAATCCAAGAAAACTACGAACTTCTGCAACTGTGCGGGGTACTGGCCAGGTTTCGATAGCCACTATCTTCTGAGGATCCACTTCCACTCCACCCTTGGTGATGATATGACCCAAGTATGAAATGCGATCGAGCCAGAACTGGTATTTACTAAACTTGGCATACAACTGGTGCTCTCGGAGAATCTGGAGGACAACTGTGAGATGCTGCTCATGTTCCGCTTCACTCTTGATGTAGACCAGGATATCGTCTATGAACACGATCACGAACTGATCCAAATAAGGCATGAAGATACGATTCAAGAGGTCCATGAATACGGCCGACGCATTGGTCGCTCCAAAGGGCATAACAAGGAACTCCCAATGCCCATATCTAGAGCTGAAAGCCGTCTTCGGGATGTCCTACTCTCTGACTCTGATCTGGTGGTATCCTGACCGCAAATCAATCTTCAAGAATACTGTCGCTCCTCTGAGTTGATCAAACAAGTCATCTATCCTGGGGAGAGGATATCTGTTCTTGATTGTCACTGAGTTCAAGGTACGATAGTTAACACATAATCTGGACGTACCATCCTTCTTTTTCACAAGAAGCATCGGGGCTCTCTAAGGCGATCCACTTGCACGAATGAATCCCTTGGTCCGGAGTTCTTCAATCATCTTGTACAACACCTCCAATTCTGATGGCGCCATCCTGTAGACTCTCTCTGACACTGGTGCTATTCCGGGAATCAAGTCGATAGTAAAATCGATCTCCCGCTCTGGCGGCATTCCTGGAAGCTCTTCCGGGAAAACATCTAGAAATTCCTCGACTATCCGGGGTAACTGCACTGCTGCTACAGCCATCCGCAGTAATAGAGGAGAAGGTTCCACTTTGCCTCGAGAAAAGGAGAACTCCGGCTCTCCTGGAATGCTAAAAAAACTCTGCCAATATGGCAGTCTATCCTAGCATACTGGTCTCTCAACCAATCCATCCCTAAGACCACATCATAATCGGCCATCGGGAATTCTATCAGCCTAGCAGGAAACTCTCTACCGCTAAACACGATTCGGCACGAGGAAAACACTCTATCTACTCCCACAAGACCATTACCAGTAAGTATATTGAGCCTTACTGATAGTGACTCGGGCTCCAGTCCTATCCGTGTCACGAATCGTGCAGACATAAATGAATGCGATGCACCATAATCAAATAACACTGAAGCCAGAAAAGTGTTGACGAGAATAGTACCTGCCACTACCTCACCTGGTGCCACTCTTTCTTCTCCCATGGTCAAAGCCAACACTTGACCATGTCCTCTGGGTGCCGGCCCTCTCTGCTGGAATCCTCGTTGCCTATTCTGGGCTTGCGCCTGGGCAAACTGCTGAGGCCTTTGCTGATGAAAAGCCTGGGTCTGCGTCGACAATGGCCTCGGGAAAGAAAACTGCTGCTGGACTGGTACTGGGGCTGGTCCCCTCACTGATGAACTGGTCCTGGCTGGTGATGAGTCAGTCCTGAACGGGTATGACCCTACCTTGTGGTCTGGCGCTCCATAAAGCAAATACAATCCTTGAGCCTTGTGACACTCTGAAATAGCGTGTCCAGGCTTCCCACAATAAGTGCAGCCCATGGGGGAAGACTGCTTCTGCTTCTGCTGCTGAGGATACGTCGGTGTTGAATGCTGAACCGACGTAACAGAAACTGCCCTTCTCGGAGCTCCAATGGTCAAAACTCTGGCTGCCGGGGCTGGGGCTGACGACTGATTCATCTGGCCGTGAGATCGCTTTCGACCTTCGGTCCTGTCCACAATCCTCTGGGAGGTATACTCATGCCTCCTAGCTGCCCTCAATACCGTATCAAAAGTCTGATGCTCGAACTGCTCTACTGCCAGCAAAATCTCCAGGTGGAGTCCCTGTTGAAATTGCTGGGCTCCATCGAACTCGGTCGCCACCAAGGTGGGAGCAAACCGACTAAGCCTAGAAAACTCGGCCGCATATCCATCGACCGTCATGTCCATCTGCTTCAAATTGGTGAACTTGGTCTGAAGATCGTACCGAGCCACCGCATCGAAGTCCTTGGTCCGGAACCTCTCTCGGAATACTGCCCAAGCAATAGGCGCCACCAATCCAACGGCCTGTGCCATCCACCAGCTGTGGGCTAGATCTAATAATTGCAGGTGCACCACGGCCACCTTCTCGTCTTTCGGGGTCTTTGCTGCCTCCAATATCACTTCTGTGTCCTGAAGCCACGCATCAGCAGCGATAACATCTTCGCTGCCATCGAAGAATGGAGGATTCAGGCGCTTGAAACTGTTCGCTGCACTGTTCCTATGATGTCCACCTCTGCCCAGAGCATCTGCCACTGCCTGATGCAAGGCATCTCCTCGACGATCCTGCGATGCAAGCAACTCCCTGATAAGTCCAACTAAGGCTCCATCATCCTGTCTTGCGGGCTGGGCTGACTGTACCGGGGGTTCTGGATCTCCGGAAGGCATGGCCCGGGAGGCTGCTCCTGAGTGCTGGGCCTGGTCTTCTTGTTGCTGCTGGTCCACAGGGTGCGCTTCACCTTGCTGATCAGCAGGTCCAGGAATAATACCGCTGAAGAAGACGACATAGGGAACAATAAGGAAGGACCAAGACAAATTCAACGATACAAGCATGTGATCAGGTCGAGAACCTCAGGATTTAGAAGATACGGGCAGAGATCAAAGGCGAGTGCTGATTGAGACATCTATTCGATAAACCCTCACATATCTTGATTTACAAGACCTGCATGGGCCACCACTTAAACCATGTAACGCCCCAGAACCAGAATATTGGAGAGCGGGGGCATACATAGCCAGCTACGTATAATAAAATAAAATCTATCCCACTATATGGTTACGGCTGTCTAGATACATGAGGGTTTAACTACAATCCTTCAGTCTCCTATGGTCAATAACAAACCTAATTGTCTCAATCTCTAGCAAGCGAGTAAAGTTACAAGATGTAAGATCACCAAATATACAATAATAAGGCGTCCCAAACATTACATATTCAGCTGATCATGAAGCTAGTCGTTACAAAATGTGAGGACTAGCAAGAGTTAAGTCATACATGATCAACCCTAGGATCTGTCAATCATGTTACAGCCCGTAGGAAGACAATAATAAGGTATACAATACGAGCTAACAGGTGCTCGCCGGCTAAATGCCTCAAAATGATATTTTTATAATAGAGTGGGAGAACAAAAATAAACCCATTCGTTGCCCTGATCACGTCTGATGGTCACCACCGGGCTGGAAGGTCGGTAGATCCCCTGAGGTAGCTCCGAAATCTGGCCACACAAAACCAGCTGAGTCAGATCCCAGAAAGAGCAAGTGCCACAAAGAAGGCTTCACTTAAGAACTAAAACCAGCATATCAGAAAATGTATTAAAGCAGTTAAAAGAACTGAAAGTAAAGAGATAACAACAGTCATAATGGAGTACGAGGGAACCATTCAAGTAGCCAGGTCACAACCCTTAAACCAAACAAGGACCGGGGTTGTAACCTTTCACTTGAATAGAACTCCGTCTCCAATCTTGTTGGTAAGGTAAATCATTACAAGCATGACGTGGGGTGCAATAATACAATAAACGAAGAGAGGACTTAGAACTGTTCCGGGAGCCAGGTTATAACCTTTAAACCAAACAAGGACCGGGGTTGTAACCCTTCACCTGAACAGAAATCGGCCTCTGATCTTTATTGCTAAGAGTGACAATCATGCGATCAAGCTTGCAACAATCGAGCACTGAAACTACACCATGCAATTGATCTCGGCCAATCAGTGTCTACGGCTTTCTACATTAGCTAACTAACTTGCCACAACATGCAGTGAGATATTCCTCCAGCCACAAGCCTTGCAGCTAATCCAGGTTATCCAGGCGACTTAGGTTCATTAAACAGTGCATCATTCTTTTCCACATATCAGTAAATCTAGACTTGTGCCCTACTCGCCGGCAGACTGCAAGTCCCACAATGGTGGCCTGGATAACGGGATCGCCTGTAGCTAGGGAAATCTCTCATGACTACTGAATTGTTCTAGTTATTAGCCTTAGCCATTTACAGTGGGTACCCCTGACCGTGGTACTTAGGGATCCCTGTCCTAGACATGATGCAACCACTATCGGTTTAATTGTACAAACGCAATCATCTACGGTGTCCAGCCCATTCAACCTTGTCATGTCATGCTTACTGTTAGGAGTGCGCCGCGTCGGGCCACTATCATGTCATATCAAAAGTGCACCACTACGGGTCACCATCGTGTCAGAGAACAATTAAATTAGCACAAGTGCACATTTATTAATTAAATATTAAAAGGGACAAGGGCTGTGGGGGACCCATGCGGCTCGGGAAATTTCTATGCGGCCCGTAGTCACCTGGCCACATGCGGTTGAGCAAAATATATAGGCACAATAAATATAAGCATGCATGCTTACCGGCAGTTAAATATATTAAATACCACATATAAATAGGTATTATATTTATATATTGATATATATTAAAAGTATGCTAGCATGCTTTGGTATAAGAATTTATATGCATGTGGCTGACTTTCTTCTCCTGTAAGATAATATTAAAAATCACGGTAAAAGCAAGCCATGCGGCTCTCTATTGCTCCCATATGCGGCTGAATGGGTTAGGAATGAATAAAGTATGTTCTATTGCTCCCTTTAGAGAATGCATTTAAAATATTGTAATAAATGCATGCATTTGGAGGATGCAATAAAATATTACATTAAATGCATATGCGGCCTATTAAGTTATCATACGTGGCTGAATGATTGCTTTATGCGGCTCTCTACTAGCCATATGCGGCTATGCTTGGAACTCCAAGCAATGGCACCGATTAGTGCATTGCATTAAGGCATATATTGCCATGCACGTGGATGCTTGAAGCAAAATGACAAATGCTTTGGAAGCACTCATTACTGATGCTTGCTGCTTGATATTCCAAGCTAATGCTTGGAAAGAATTAAATGCTTGGAAGCATTAAATGCTTGGAAGCATTATTGTGGGTTATAATGCAAAAGTGCTTTTGTTATGGGTTATAATGCAAAAGTGCTTTTTTAAAGAATGCTTCACAATGCTTTTCCTGGAGTGTATGCGGCTAACTCATTTAATAATGCAAAAATGCATGCATTGCATTCTTAGAATGCCATGCGGCTACAATGCACTAAAATGTATTAATGCATTCTCTGGATGCACTCCAAAAAGGCTTATGCGGCTGGCTTTTCCTAAGGAAACCAAAAAGGACAGCATTAAAATAATGCCATTAAGAATGCATTCCATGAATGCATTAAATATATTCTAATGAGTCATGCGGCTGACTACTGTGCATGTGCATTGCAAGCAAGCTTGCCAGCACATGTTTTTAAATAATGCACATGCGGCTCACAATTGCATGCGGCCAAGTGCTGAAAATGCCCATACGGCTCAGCAATTTCTCGTAGGTCAAATTGGACCTAACAAACTTCTCTGCAATCATGGGATTATCAACTTAGCAAAATATGCAAGTTTGATAGATCAAAATCCTGAAAACCGAAAATACCACAAAACTAGATCTACAAGAATTTAACCATGGAAATGAAAAATGCCAAGTACTAAAGTGGGTTAGAAACACAGGAGAAGAACAATGGGACAATAAAAATGGATTTTCTCCATGAAGCAAGGTGCACTTGCCTAAGCTCTTCCACTCTCTCTCTCTCTGGTGGTTGAAGAAGTAATGGTAGGGAAGAAAAAGTAATGAAGAGAGAGAAATGTTAGTGGGATATTTATTGAAAGTGGTGGTGGTAGGTAGAATTATTTAATGGAAGTGGTGGTAGGTGGGATTATTTAATAAGATAGGTTCACATAAAACCGAACCATGCAAACCAAGCCGAACCAAGTCAAGTTGGGCCGAACCAACCAAGAAAACATGTAATATGGGTCTAAATACGTACACGTATACCGAAATATGTAATACGAACAGTGGTCATTACAACTCTATCCACCTTTAAAGAATTCCGTCCTCGAAATTTAATCAAGTGGTTAGAGATGCAAGGACAAGCTATACTACTCACATGCAAGCTATACTAGTTAAGCAATTAAACAATCATTCATGCAAGCTAGGAATCGAAGACATGAGGCATATGAAGGATATTATACCTCACGAGTCAAACAGCTCGGGATATCGCGATCGGATATCATCCTCACGCTCCCACGTTGACTCTCCCAAAGAGTGATGACCCAAGCAACACGGACTAACTTGATAGTCTTGTTCTTGAGTATCTTCTCTCTTTGGTCCAATATGGATACGGGCCTCTCCTCATACGAAAGGTTGGTACCCACAACCAATTTCGAATGATCCAGGATGTGGCTCGGGTCTGGGACATACCGTCATAGTTGGGACACATGAAACACGTCACGCACCTCACTCAGAGACGGTGGAAGAGCGAGACGATAGGACACGTCTCCTACTCGCTCCAGAATGTCGAACGACCCTATATACCTAGGACTGAGCTTTCCCCGTACGTCGAAATGAATGACGCCACGGTTAGGCGAGATCCTCAGGAATACATGGTCGCCGACCGAAAATTCAAGGGGACGCCGATGAAAATCGACCCAATGGCGCTGACGATCTTGTGCAATACGAAGATGATCTCTAACTCTCCTGACCACTTCAACTGTCTAAGCGATCATCTCTGGACCAAGCATCTGCCTCTCTCCCACATCATCCCATGCTAGTGGGGATCTGCACTTTCTTCCATACAGTGCCTCGAACGGAGCCATCTGGATACTGGCTTGGAAACTATTATTGTAAGAGAACTCCACCAGGTGCAGGTGATCTTCCTACGAACCACCGAAATCGAGTGTACAAGATCTCAACATATCCTCAAGAGTCTGGCTCGTGCGCTCCGACTGACCATCTATCTGCGGGTGTTATGCTGAGCTGAACTGGAGACGAGTTCCCAAACTCTCTTACAAGCTACGCCAGAAGTGTGACGTAAATCTCGAATCCCGGTCCGAGGTGATACTGACTGGTACACCGTAGAATCTGACAATCTGTTGAAGATACATCTCTGCTAGCTGAGCCGTCGATTGACCCACTCTGAACGGGAGAAAGTAAGCCACCTTCGTGAGCGTGTCAACTATAACCCAAATAACATCTCTACCGGCTGGGGATCTAGGTAATCCAGTCACGAAATCCATGGTTATATGTTCCCACTTCCATTCTGTAATCGGCAAGGACTGAAGAAGTCCAGCTGGCCTCTGGTGTTCAGCCTTGACTGGTTGGCAAACCAAACACCGAGAGACAAACCGAGCTATCTCCCTCTTCATGCCATTCTACCAAAAGTGCTGACGGATATCATGGTACATCTTCGTGCCACCGGAATGAATTAAATACTGAGAACTGTGGGCTTCCGCCATCACCTCCTGTCTGATATCTCCACTGGGTACACAAAGACGCTTACCATGTCGAAGTGTACCATCTTCATGAATGCATAATTCTGGTTGTCGTCCTGCTTCACATTCTGCTCTAAGCCGCTGAAGCTTAGAATCGGAGGACTGAGCTATCTTGATCCTCTCGACTATACTGGACTGCACTTGCATGCTGGCCATAAATGCCACATTGGTAGGAAGGACAACTTCTATACCCATCTTCTGAAGATCTGCTAACAACTCTAGTTGTGCTGTCAGAAGGTAAATTCCGGCTCTTCTGCTTAATACATCTGCCACAATGTTGGCCTTTCCAGGGTGATACTGCAGGTTGACCTCATAATCCACAAGCAGCTCTAGCCATCTTCTCTGACGCATGTTAAGGTCCTTCTGGGTGAAAACATACTTCAGACTCTTGTGGTCGGTGAATATCTCCACCCTATCTCCATACAAGTAGTGTCTCCACAACTTAAGTGCAAACACTACAGCTGCCAGCTCCAAGTCATGGGTTGGGTAATTCCTCTCATGATCACGAAGTTGACGTGACACATAAGCTATTACCTTCCCATGTTGCATCAAAACACATCCTAAACCCTTGCCTGAAGCGTTACAGTACACTGAAAATCCTCTGGTCCTATCTGGAAGTGTGAGAACGGGTGCCGTCATCAAGCCTCGCTTTAGCTTCTCAAAAGATTCTTGACATTCTGTTGTCCAAGCAAACTGCACATCCTTGCGGGTCAACTGCGTCAATGGTGCTAAAATTTGAGCAAAGTCTGAAACAAATCTCCGGTAATAGCCGGCCAATCCAAGAAAACTGTGAACTTCTGCAACTGTGCGGGGTACTGGCCAGGTTTCGATAGCCACTATCTTCTGAGGATCCACTTCCACTCCACCCTTGGTGATGATATAACCCAAGTATGAAATGCGATCGAGCCAGAACTCTCATTTACTAAACTTGGCATACAACTGGTGCTCTCGGAGAATCTGGAGGACAACTCTGAGATGCTGCTCATGCTCCGCTTCACTCTTGCTGTAGACCAGTATATCGTCTATGAACACGATCACGAACTGATCCAAATAAGGCATGAAGATACGATTCATGAGGTCCATGAATACGGCCGGCGCATTGGTCGCTCCAAAGGGCATAACAAGGAACTTCTAATATCCATATCTAGATCTGAAAGCCGTCTTCGGGATGTCCTACTCTCTGACTCTAACTGGTGGTATCCTGACCATAAATCAATCTTCAAGAATAATGTCGCTCCTCTGAGTTGATCAAACAAGTCATCTATCCTGGGGAGAGGATATCTGTTCTTGATTGTCACTGAGTTCAAGGTACGATAGTCAACACATAATCTGGACGTACCATCCTTCTTTTTCACAAGAAGCATCGGGGCTCCCCAAGGCGATCCACTTGCACGAATGAATCCCTTGGTCCGGAGTTCTTCAATCATCTTGTACAACACCTCCAATTCTGACGGCGCTATCCTTTAGACTCTCTCTGACACTGGTGCTGTTCCGGGAATCAAGTCGATAGTAAACTCGATCTTCCACTCTGGCGGCATTCCTGGAAGCTCTTTCGGGAAAACATTAGAAATTCTTCGACTATCCTGGGTAACTACACTGCTGCTACAGCCATCCGCAGTACTAGAGGAGAAGGTTCCACTTTGCCTCGAGAAAAGGAGAACTCCGGCTCGCCTGAAATGCTAAAAACAACTCTGCCAGTATGGCAATCTATCCTAGCATACTGGTCTCTCAACCAATCCATCCCTAAGACCACATCATAATCGGCCATCGGGAATTCTATCAGCCTAGCGGGAAACTCTCTACCGCTAACCACGATTCGACACGAGAAAAACACTCTATCTACTCCCACAAGACCATTACCAGTAAGTATATTAAGCCTTACTGATAGTGACTCGGGCTTCAGTCCTATCCGTGTCGCGATTCGTGCAGACATAAATGAATACGATGCACCAGAATCAAATAACACTGAAGCCGGAAAAGTGTTGACGAGAATAGTACCTGCCACTACCTCACATGGTGCCACTCCTTCTTCTTCTATGGTCAAAGCTAACACTTGACCACATTCTCTGGGTGCCGACCCTCTCTGCTGGAATCCTCGTTGCCTATTCTGGGCTTGCGCCTGGGCAAACTGCTGAGGCCTTTGCTGATGAAAAGCCTGGGTCTGCGTCGACAATGGCCTCGGGGAAGGAAACTGCTGCTGGACTGGTACTGGGACTGGTTCCCTTACTGATGAACTGGTCCTGGCTGATGATGAGTCAGTCCTAAACGGGCATGACCCTACCTTGTGGTTTGGCGCTCCATAAAGTAAACACAATCCTTGAGCCTTGCGACACTCTGAAACAACGTGTCCAGGCTTCCCACAATAAGTACAGCCCATGGGGGAAGACTGCTTCTGCTTCTGCTGCTGAGGATACGTCGGTGTTGAATGCTGAACCGACGTAACAGAAGCTGCCCTTCTCGGAGCTCCAATGGTCAAAGCCCTGGCTGCCGGGGCTGGGGCTGACGAATGATTCATCTGGCCGTGAGATCGCTTTCGACCTCTGGTCCTGTCCACAATCCTCTGGGAGGTATACTTATGCCTCCTAGCTGCCCTCAATACCGCATCAAAAGTCTGATGCTCGAACTGCTCCACTGCCAGCAAAATCTCCAGGTGGAGTCCCAGTTGAAATCGCTGGGCTCTATTGAACTCGGTCGCCACCAAGGTGGGAGCAAACCGACTAAGCCTAGAAAACTCGACCGTATATCTATCGACCGTCCTTCCCATCTGCTTCAAATTGGTGAACTTGGTCTGAAGATCGTACCGAGCTACCGCATCGAAGTACTTGGTCCGGAACCTCTCTCGGAATACTACCCAAGCAATATGCGCCACCAATCCAACGGCCTACGCTGCCCACCAGCTGTGGGCTAGATCTAATAATTACAGGCACACTACGGCCACCTTCTCGTCTTTCGGGGTCTTCGCTGCCTCCAATATCACTTCTGTGTCCTGAAGCCACGTATCAGCAGCGATAGCATCTTCGCTGCCATCGAAGAATGGAGGATTCAGGCGCTTGAAACTGTTCGCTGCACTGTTTCCATGATGTCCACCTCTGTCCAGAGCATCTGCCACTGCCTGAAGCAAGGCATCTCCTCGACGATCCTGCGATGCAAGAAACTCCCTAATAAGTCCAACTAAGGCTCCATCATCCTGCCTCGCGGGCTGGGCTGACTGCACCGGGGGTTCTGGATCTCCGGAAGGCAAGGCCCGGGAGGCTGCTCCTGAGTGATGGGCCTGGTCTTCTTATTGTTGCTGGTCCACAGGGTGCACTTCACCTTGCTGATCAGCAGGTCCAGGAACAATGCCGCTGAAGAAGACGACATAGGGAACAATAAGGAAGGACCAAGACAGATTCAACGATACAAGCATGTGATCAGGTCGAGAACCTCAGGGTTTAGAAGATACGGGCAGAGATCAAAGGTGAGTGCTGATTGAGACATCTATTCGGTAAACCCTCACATATCATGATTTACAAGACCTGCATGGGCCACCACTTAAACCATGTAACGCCCCAGAACCAGAATACTGGAGAGCGGGGGCATACATAGCCAGCTACGTATAATGAAATAAAATCCATCCCACTATATGGTCACGGCTGTCTAGATATATGAGGGTTTAACTACAATCCATCAGTCTCCTATGGTCAATAACAAACCTAATTGTCTCAATCTCTAGCAAGCGAGTAAAGTTACAAGATGTAAGATCACCAAATATACAATAATAAGGCGTCCCAAACATTACATATTCAGCTGATCATGAAGCTAGTCGTTACAAAATGTGAGGACTAGCAAGAGTTAAGTCATACATGATCAACCCTAGGATCTGTCAATCATGTTACAGCCCGTAGGAAGACAATAATAAGGTATGCAATACGAGCTAACAGGTGCTCGCCGGCTAAACGCCTCAAAATAAAATTTTTACAATAGAGTGGAAGAGCAAAAATAAACCCACTCGTTGCCTTGGTCACGTCTGATGGTCACCATCGGGCTGAAAGGTCGACAGATCCTCTGAGGTAGCTCCGAAATCTGGCCATACAAAACCAGCTGAGTCGGATCCCAGAAAGAGCAAGTGCCACAAAGGAGGCTTCACTTAAGAACTAAAACCAGCATATCAGAAAATGTATTAAAGCAGTTAAAAGAACTGAAAGTAAAGAGATAACAACAGTCATAATGGAGTACGAGGGAACCATTCAAGTAGCCAGATCACAACCCTTAAACCAAACAAGGACCGGAGTTGTAACCTTTCACTTGAATAGAACTCCGTCTCCAATCTTGTTGGTAAGGTAAATCATTACAAGCATGACGTGGGGTGCAATAATACAATAAACGAAAAGAGGACTTAGAACTGTTCCGGGAGCCAGGTTACAACCCTTAAACCAAACAAGGACCGGGGTTGTAACCCTTCACCTGAACAGAACTCGGCCACTGATCTTTATTGCTAAGAGTGACAATCATGCGATCAAGCTTGCAACAATCGAGCACTGAAACCACACCATACAATCGATCTCGGCCAATCAGTGTCTACGGCTTTCTACATTAGCTAACTAACATGCCACAACATGCAGTGAGATATTCCTCCAGCCACAAGCCCTGCAGCTAATCCAGGTTATCCAGGCGACTTAGGTTCATTAAACAGTGCATCGTTCTTTTCCACATATCAGTAAATCTAGACTTGTGCCCTACTCGTCGGCAGACTGCAAGTCCCGCAATGGTGGTCGGGATAAGGGGATCGCCTGTAGCTGGCGAAATCTCTCATAACTGCTGAATTGTTCTAGTTATTAGCCTTAGCCATTTACAGTGGGTACCCCTGACCGTGGTACTCAGGGATCCCTATCCTAGACATGATGCAACCACTATCGGTTTAATTGTACAAACGCAATCATCCACGGTGTCCAGCCCATTAAACCTTGTCATGTCATGCTTACTGTTAGGAGTGCGTCGTGTCGGGCCACTATCATGTCATGTCAAAAGTACACCACTACGGGTCACCATCGTGTCAGAGAACAATTAAATTAGCACAAGCGCACATTTATTAATTAAATATTAAAAGGGACAAGGGCTGTGGGGGACCCATGCGGCTTGGGAAATTTCTATGCGGCCCGCAGTCACCTGGCCACATACGGTTGAGCAAAATATATAGGCACAATAAATATAAGCATGCATGCTTACCGGTAGTTAAATATATTAAATACATTAAATACATTAAATACCACATATAAATAGGTATTATATTTATATATTGATATATATTAAAAGTATGCTAGCATGCTTTGGTATATGAATTTATATGCATGCGGCTGACTTTCTTCCCCTGTAAGATAATATTAAAAATTACGGTAAAAGCAAGCCATGCGGCTCTCTATTGCTCCCATATGCGGCTGAATGGGTTAGAGAATGAATAAAGTATGTTCTATTGCTCCCTTTAGAGAATGCATTTAAAATATTGTAATAAATACATGCATTTGGAGGATGCAATAAAATATTAAATTAAATGCATATGCGGCCTGTTAAGTTATCATACGTGGCTGAATGATTGCCTTATGCGGCTCTCTACTAGCCATATGCGGCTATGCTTGGAACTCCAAGCAATGGCATCGATTAGTGCATTGCATTAAGGCATATATATTGCCATGCACGTGGATGCTTGAAGCAAAATGACAAATGCTTTGGAAGCACTCATTACTGATGCTTGCTGCTTGATATTCCAAGCTAATGCTTGGAAAGCATTAAATGCTTGGAAGCATTAAATGCTTGGAAGCATTATTGTGGGTTATAATGCAAAAGTGCTTTTGTTATGGGTTATAATGCAAAAGTGCTTTTTTAAAGAATGCTTCACAATGCTTTTCCTGGAGTGTATGCGGCTAACTCATTTAATAATGCAAAAATGCATGCATTGCATTATTAGAATGCCATGCGGCTACAATGCACTAAAATGCATTAATGCATTCTCTGGATGCACTCCAAAAAGGCTTATGCGGCTGGCTTTTCCTAAGGAAAGCAAAAAGGACGGCATTAAAATAATGCCATTAAGAATGCATTCCATGAATGCATTAAATATATTCTAATGAGTCATGCGGCTGACTACTGTGCATGTGCATTGCAAGCAAGCTTGCCAGCACATGTTTTTAAATAATGCACATACGGCTCACAATTGCATGCGGCCAAGTGCTGAAAATGCCCATGCGGCTCAGCAATTTCTCGTAGGTCAAATTGGACCTAACAAACTTCTCTGCAATCATGGAATTATCAACTTAGCAAAATATGTAAGTTTGATGGATCAAAATCCTGGAAACCGAAAATACCACAAAACTAGATTTACAAGAATTTAACCATGGAAATAAAAAATGCCAAGTACTAAAGTGGGTTAGAAACACAGAAGAAGAACAATGGGACAATAAAAATGGATTTTCTCCATGACGCAAGGTGCACTTGCCTAAGCTCTCCTACTCTCTCTCTCTCTTTGGTGGTTGAAGAAGTAATGGTGGGGAAGAAGAAGTAATGAAGAGAGAGAAATGTTAGTGGGATATTTATTGAAAGTGGTGGTGGTAGGTGGGATTATTTAATAAAAGTGGTGGTAGGTGGGATTATTTAATAAAAGTGGTTCACATAAAATCGAACCATGCAAACCAAGCCGAACCAAGTCAAGTTGGGCCGAACCAACCAAGAAAACATGCAATATGGGTCTAAATACGTACACGTATACCGAGATACGTAATACGAACAATGGTCATTACAGTACGGGTTGTGACACACAGAGGGACGATTAAATACTGTATAGCTTAGGGCTATTTACGTCCCGGTTGACAGAAGAACCCTTTCGGCTTGTACCCAAACAAATCTATACTTCTAAAACTTTAGGATTAAAGGGATTTACAATATAAGTAAACTATTTTCTTTTTCCTAAATTGAAATATTAATAATCCAAATAATATTTATTGCTGCAATATTGTATTTAACAATTAACTATTATTAATACAATGATAATATCTAAAAATATGAATTTGCAAACTGATGTTAATAGGTGACTAGAGAATAGAAATTATTTAGCCTTTGAATCCGTCCTCTGATAACCAATATGTATTGACTAGTGAATGAGAGAGCAAATTTGTATGTAGTAAACTTGTGTGAACAGAATTGAGCGAGTAAACCAATTCACTTTGTAACACAAATTTTCCTCCTTGTAGAAGAAATTTTTATTTCTATTAGAAGCTATATTCTAACAAAATTTAACATATATAGCAGCAAGGAATTGAAGCGTTATAAAGTTTTGTAACAGAAGCAAAAGAGGTTTTTCTATATGGTAGAAGCTACCATATAACAAACTGGAAATTGCTGAGAAACCCAATTTTGGGGTTGGTTTTTATGAAAAATCCACCCGCATGATGGATTTTATGAAATGCCCAGAATTATATATTTCCACGTTAAGTATTCCAAGATTCCCTTTAGATGTTCTGTATTTACAAAATTAATACCATAACTGCCCCTCCGCACAAACTCAGATCTGGATTGCGATTTTTTTCTTCTTCTTCTTCTTCTTCTTCTTCACGAGAGATCTGAATTCCAGTGCTCTCATCTTCAGCAGAGATCGCAAAGATCGTTCGTAGTTCACCATGCTTTTTTTCAGTCGAACTCCGATCATTGCTCATCTTCTTCTTCTTCTTCTTTGACAATTAGGTCAATTATGGAGAGAAGATCTTCTTCTTCTTTTCCATAAGAGTTAGCATCATTTTGAAAGAAAAACGAAAACTCTTGAACCTTTATTCATGTCAAATTTCTTTCTACAAATAAAAAAATAAAAAAATAGGTTTCTGTCAACTGTTCTCCGTCGATATCATACGAAGAATAGTCATTCTCCTACATTTTTAACAAGGATAATGGCATTCTCCGTGTTGAATGGCATTCTCCATGTTACTAACACGAAGAATGGCATTCTCCTGTGTTTTAACATTTGAATGACCATTTTCCGTGTCATTTAACACGGAGAATGTCATTCTTCGTGTTATTTAGCACGGAGAATGACCATTCTTCGTGTAATTTAGAAACGGAGAATACCATTCTCCGTACTAAATTACACGAAGAATGGTCATTCTCCTACGTTTTAACACTGGGAATGACCATTCTCCGTGTAAATTAACACGGAGAATGGTATTCTCCGTGTAAATTAACACGGAGAATGACATTCTCCATGTTTCTAACACGGAGAATGGCCATTCTCCTGCGTTTTAACACTGAAATGACCATTCTTCGTACTAAATCATACAGAGAATGGTCATTCTCCGTTTTATTTAACACGGAGAATGCCATTCTCTATTTTATTTAACACGGAGAATGGTATTTTCCGTGTTTCTAACACGGAGAATGGCCATTCTCCTACATTTTAACACTGTAATGACCATTCTCCGTGCTAAATTACATGGAGAATGACCATTCTTCGTGTAATTTAGCACGGAGAATGGCCATTCTCCGTGTAAATTAAGACGGAGAATGCCATTCTCCATGTTACTAACACAGAGAATGACTATTCTCCGTGTAAATTAAGACGAAGAATGACATTTTCCGTGTTACTAACACGGAGAATAGCCACCCTCATGCGAAATTAACATTTTTCGTGTTCTAACACGGAGAATGACCATTCTACTACATTTTATGGTCAGTTAAAACTTTAAAGGGCCATAACTTTTGACTGGGAGGTCGAAAAGAGGCCCGATTTATCCCAAAATGAGCGTATCTTCGAGGAGCCTGAGATTAACTGCTTCTCCATTAGACAACCTTCAAAATTTTAGAATCACAAAAAATGATGTTTGGGCCTCCGTTTTAGCACTTTTGCTGTTTGTCTCGGTCTTTCCGAAATTTTTCGACGAGTTTTTGAAGATTCTTGAGGAGAAAACCTAGATTCGAAAGTGAGCAGCGTATGGAAGAAGATGAAGTATCAAAACATTTTTTAAGAGTAGTTTCGTGGATGTTTTCAATAAATTAGAAGGAATGGCAAAAAGGTCATTCGGAACCCTCTTTATATATTTTTTGCTAATTCTGGGCACGCCATGAAATGTTATTGTGCGATGGGTTTTTCATAAAACTTTTTTATTTTTTGGGCATTTCATAAATTTCCCCTATAACAAATTTTCTTTAAGCAAAAAACATTTAATATATATGGCAATAAATTTTCCTATAGAAACTACTTGACTGTTATTTTATGCAACTGCTTTTTGGTAATAAACAACATCTGAGGAAGTTTTGAAACGTTAACAGCAAAATTGAACATGTATTATAATTGTTAACAGAAATATATACGTAACAGTAATGTTTTATTGATTAACTCTTAGATTGTTAGAAATGTTTGGTTTTTTTTAATAATATGTAAACAAAATAAACAAAAAACAAAGCTACCGGTCTCCGGGGAAGTCGTGCACACAGTACTGCTGTCACGCCCCAGAACCAGAATACTGGAGAGCGGGGAAATGACTCAGCCAGCTACGTATTACGGGTAGATGAATACCGTATAATACGATCAATGATGTCTAACTAGACGAGGGGGTGCATACTACATGAAAGTCTTACTATGGTCATTTCATATCTATTGTCGCAATCATTCAACGCAAGAAGCAAAAATAGAGAACATGTAAGATAAAGCAGTAAGGCGTCCCAAACGCTCAGTCAAAATATTCTGGAGATCTGGCTTTACAAAATATTACCAGATGGTATAGTAACATGTACACAATTGTTATCAGCTGCAGTATGACTTAGTTACAATTATGCAAAGTAAGTACAAGACAATCCGACTAACATGTCGGTGCCAAACGGCTAAGTATAAAGTAAATAACAAAACGAACGGTGAAGTAAGGAACCCACTCGAGTCCTCCTGCGATCATTCCCCTAGTATTGACCATCTTGGAGGTAGAAGTAAGCTGGATCCTCGGGGACTGGCTCTAAATCTGGCCATGCAAAACCAGAGAGGTTAGACCTCTAATAGCAAGTACCACAAGGAAGCACGATATGAAGGACTAAACCAGTAAGTAAGAGAATATAATAATAGATCTCTGCTTTCCACTAGGATTTTCATAACATCACGACACTTCGAACCAACCTCCCAACCAAACAAGGACAGAAGTTAGCCCGTCATGTCCTGACATTCTGATCATCCCAGTTAGGTAACAGAGTAGCACAGTACACAAATAAATCATCTTGAACGGCCAATCAACTACTACGGCTTGCTATTGTGGGTCCCAAGTTATCCTGAAATAATGCAAAATAGGGATTCCTCAGTTCTTACTATGCGCGAGCAAGGCTAGTCTATCCAATCAATCAATTGCGCCATTCATGTAGTTAGACGAGTCCCAGCGGGACGCCCGCCGTTATAGCATGTATAATAATATAAGCAGATACCGTTCCCTGCCCGTGTGACAGATTTACAGTATATATGGGAACCAGCCGGCCCGTCGGGCACTTAATAGTCCCAAGGGAGCTGCCATATAAGAACTCGGGAATCCATTCTCTCCATGCCATCATTATTTTATTTAACTTAATAGTCTCTACGTTGAGTGAAATCCCATGCCGTGGATCATGGTCATTCAAATTAGTACTTTCGTACGGGGTACGATATGCACAACCCTACAACGATACCCGTGCGGCTAGGTTGTAGGTCTTACATAGCGTAATGCAACAATTAAATCTAACCACGGAATAATCATGCCTTGACCATAAAGTACACATGCTGTTTTTGTAAAATAAATAAATAAATAAATAAATAGATTGAAACCTGCATGTGCATGTATGTCAATATTCGGGATTGGCTAATCGATTTCAATAATTCATAACATGAACGTGTCTCATTCATTCAATTCAATAAGACGACTAGCCAGTCTCTTAGTTCCAACTAGGAACACATGATCAATTTAGTCAAGATAACCATTACTATAAATGGTGACAAGGCATGAAAGTCAATTATCATTAATTGGGGGCGAGTCTATAACTCTTAGGGTCAAGTTCCAGTCTTACTGGATTTCCTTAAAACAATCAAGACACAAGGTACGTTCTACACAACCATATGTATTAAAAATATTAACATGCTAAGATTATCGAGTTCATGCAAAAAGGTATAAGGACATAATAGAAAATTATCATGCCAACATTAAATGAATAAGTATAGAACAATAGAAGTACTCAGGTCAAGAAGTCACGCCAACAAGTCTACGCTAAGGCCAACAAGTCACGCAAGAAGTCTATGCTAAGACCAACAAGTCACGCAAGAATCGTGCGCGTAAAAAGTACTCCAAATTAGGCTAGGAGTGAGCGTGAAAAGTGATACACGCTGGCAAACGTGAGCGTGAAAAGTCACGCACGCAAGCACAGCGTGAGCGTGACTAAAAATACACGCACGCACAGAGTGAGCGTGACTAAAAATACACGCACGCACAGAGTGAGCGTGACTAGAAATACACGCACGCACAGAGTGGACGTGATAGAAAATACACGCACGCAAGCACAATGTGAGCATGAAAAGTCACGCACGCAAGCACGAAGACATGAGCGTGAAAAGTCATGCACTCAAGTACAAAGACATGAGCGTGACTCAAAATCCACGCACGCACGTAAGGACGTGAGCGTGACTAAGTATTCACGCAAAACACGTAAGTACGTGAGCGTGACAAGAAATTCACGCCAACACGTAAGGACGTGTGCATGACTAACAAGCAGCTCTACCACATGAACTATCTATCTCCGAAAACACGCTAAGTTGGTGGACCAAAACCCATGAACAGCCGAAAATGTAACAACTTAGATCTAGAGAAAACAAGCCACAGAAATAAAAAATGCCAAGCACTAAACTCTCTCAGGATCATGAGAGGAAGAGTAATGATCCATAAAAATGGATGAAGGAGAAGCAAGATTGCACTTGCCTACTGCTACTGCTGGTAGGTGGAGAAGTGATGAGAGGAAGAAGAAGGAGTAAATGGTGAAGAAGAGTTATGAGGAGAGAGAATGAGATGGTGGCTTTAAATAGCAAAGGGGGTGGTAGGTGGGAGCTGGGCCGGGTTTATCCACCATGAACCCGAGAAACCCATCATAGGTCGAACCAAATAAGCAAGACAAAAAGCAGGAAATAACAGCAGAGAATAAAATGCAGATAATAAAATTGCAGACATAAAATTGCAAGAAATTAATTAACATGAAAATTAAAGAGCAGATAATTAATTAACATAAAATTATAGGAATTTAAATACAGGATAATACATGATAAATACTAAATAAATACTTATGAGTTGTACATGTATAAAAATACGCATTCTGGGAACGGGAAGTGACAACTGCCCTAAGAGTTAATCTGGATCTATGTGTAGACTTTTTCGAATGATTCTAGTGATAAAATTTTCGTTCTACTGGTATCGCCATTCTCCGTTTTATTTAACACGGAGAATGCCATTCTCCGTTTTATTTAATACACAGAATGGTATTCTCCGTGTTTCTAACACGGAGAATGGCCATTCTCCTGCGTTTTAACACTGTAATGATCATTCTTCGTGCTAAATTACACAGAAAATGACCATTCTTCATGTAATTTAGTACGGAGAATGGCCATTCTCTGTGTAAATTAAGACGTAGAATGCCATTCTCCGTGTTACTAACACAGAGAATGACTATCCTCCGTGTAAATTAAGACGGAGAATGACATTTTTCGTGTTACTAACACGGAGAATAGCCACCCTCATGCGAAATTAACATTTTTCGTGTTCTAACACGGAGAATGACCATTCTACTGCATTTTATGGTCAGTTGAAACTTTGATTGGCCATAACTTTTGACTGGGAGGTCAAAAAGAGGTCCGGTTTGTCCCAAAATGAGCGTATCTTCGAGAAGCCTGAGATTAACTGCTTCGTTAGACGACATTCCAAAATTTTAGAATCGCAAAAAAATGATGTTTGGGCCTCCGTTTTAGCACTTTTGCTGTTTGTCTCGGTCTTTCCAAAATTTTTCGACGAATTTTTGAAGATTCTTGAGGAGAAAACCTAGATTCGAAAGTGAGCAGCGTATGGAAGAAGGTGAAGTATCGAAACATTTTTTTTAAAAGTAGTTTCGTGGGTGTTTTCAATAAATTAGAAGGAAGGGCAAAAAGGTCATTCGGAACCCTCTTTATATATTTTTTGCTAATTCTGGGCACGCGATGAAATGTTATTGTGCGGTGGGTTTTTCATAAAACTTTTTCGTTTTTTGGGCATTTCATAAATTTCCCCTATAACAAATTTTCTTTAAGCAAAAAACCTTTAATATATATGGCAATAAATTTTCCTATAGAAACTACTTGACTGTTATTTTATGCAACTGCTTTTTGGTAATAAACAACATCTTAGGAAGTTTTGAAACGTTAACAGCAAAATTGAACATGTATTATAATTGTTAACAGAAATATATACGTAACAGTAATGTTTTATTGATTAACTCTTAGATTGTTAGAAATGTTTGATTTTTTTAATAATATGTAAACAAAATAAACAAAAAACAAAGCTACCGGTCTCCAGGGAAGTCGTGCACACAGTACTGCCCTAAGAGTTAATCTGAATCTTTGTGTAGACTTTTTCGAATGATTCTAGTGATAAAATTTTCATTCTACCGGTATCCCGTCGTCGCACACAACTCAGAAATATTGACCCGAACTTAGCTTGGCCAGGAGTTTGAAAAGAACTCGAAAGTGAATAAGGCTTTGAAAAGAAACGACACCAACAACTTATGTAGGAATATTTTTTTTTCTTTCTAAGTGTGTACTCAAGGAGAAAGAAAACCATGCATTATATAAGAAGTCCTACACCCCAATGAAATAAATGGTATTTAATGAGAAAATATTGATATAGATAAGGTGTTAAGGAATTAAAAAAGGAGCCGTTTGGAAATTGAATAGGAAGTAGTCGTTGGAATATGCTAACGTGCAAAGAAACGTGGTATTTTGGTACAGTTGTACAACAATAGAAGAGGGCCACGTGGTGGCAGAGGTGCATGGAATAATGGGATTTTGAAGGTACATAATGCATTTTCCATGTACCTCGATTTGGCTTCCATTTGGAGATTCTAAGGAAAGGGAAATTGTTGCACAATCATTACTAATAATAAGCCGACTTACAACAAGTTGTAAAAATTGTTGCGCAACTGTTGCTAACAATGAGCCTTTTATATTATTTCATTGATAAATTAAGGAATTACATGATTCATATCATTAATGATATGTGAAGAAATACAAGTAGGAACATCTTCATAACTGAAATTAATGTTTCTCAAAAAAAAATGAGCCTTTTATATGACTTTATGTAATTTTTGCAAATTATTAATAAATTTGTGATAAATACTTAAAACCCTTGCATAACCGTTGTCCATTCAACTCACTTTGATAATACTTTCATAAAACTATTGCTTGACCGTTGTAAAAAAGTGTACTAGATAATGGTTAATATTTAACCATTGCAAATATATTTAATTTAGAAACAAGTATTTCAACCGTTTCGTAACTGTTATAAATTATAGTTTTAGCAACATCCATATAAGCATTACATTAAAATTGTTGCAAAATAGGAATATTTTTTGTAGGGGCAATGCTACAGTTACAAACAAACTTTTACAACCTTCTTACAACCACTCACACATTTTCTGACATGTGGGCCAGGTGGTAGCCTGGTCCACATGTCAGCAAATGGGTGTAAGTTGTGAAAAGGTTGTAAAAGTTTGATTGTAAACTAAATATTTCCCTTTTTGTAGTGATCTTTACTCTTTTTTGCAAAGACAGTCACATACTTCTTCTTTACTCTTTTTGGAATAAAAATGTGATACTTTTCTTCTTTTCTACTTCATTTACAGTGTTTGTACATTGTACTGTTTATGTACCATGTATCATAAATATATAATACACACGATCAAGGACGTGAGTACATGTGGAGTTGTAAGATAAGAAGACCAATGGACGCCATCCATTACCGAGGTACGATACCATGCCATTCATTCCCCTCCACACGGTTTCCGTGCTCTTTTTTCTTCTATGTACAACCATCACAAGTTGTTGGCGTCGGACACATGGTATCCCTGTGTCGGCCGAGGGAAAGAGGGGGGTTGTTTGTCCTGCAACTGGTCGACTCTTTCCTCGTCCGCAATCGTACGTCGTGTTGCGAAGGTGAATCCGATTATTAAACCTACGGTCATGACGGCCAGCACTGCCGCTCCCACGAATGACGACGTAGCATTCCCCGTCCATCCACCCTCTGCCGTAAGGCTGCCTGTTGTTCATGCTTGACGCAGTGCCCAATAGGACTGCTGCCAGAGCGAAGCTGATCCTGCAGTGTTTGGTTGATTTCATCGATACATTATTTTGCATGCATATTCCTAATACATATATATATATATATATATATATATATATATATATATATATATATATATATATATATATATATATATATATATATACACACACAGATGGAATTAATTTCACCGTGATGAGTAAAAGATATACTTACCAAGATAGGAGTAAGAGTGTGACTGGAACAGCTTGGTTTCTCGTGGGATTTGTCTTTCCGCGAAGGCCGGTGGTGGCTGCTGAAGTGGTACCAACAATCTGGGCGACGGAGAGGCAGACGAGCGCTATGACTCCCAGACCAAAAGCCGGGCGTCTAGGCAGGGAACAGAGGTTCCCATCCGCTCTCATATCCTTGTCCTTCAATAATCGATTGGATAGCCTCTAACTAAATTAGTTTCAACAAACATGCATGCATGTATCGATGGATCGATCGAGGGAGGGTTATAATAGAATTTATAATCAATATTGAGTTAAAGTACCTTCACCCTCCTGGATTCTGCGGCGACGCAGCAGGAGAAGGAAATGAAGCCGAGAAGGATGAGCGTAGCGCATATTACAGGCCTCTTCCTGTATCTCGGTTTCTCCATCTTCTCAAGAAAAGAAATTTCTAGTTGATTGAGAGGCTATATATATATATATATATATATTAACAAAAGGTTGATGGGTGTATGTACAACTTGGAGGGAAGAAACAAGTCCAAATTTTGGAACTGATCCTGATCTTGGCTGACTGGCTGGCTGTTTCCTGCATAAAACCTCCTCCTCCTCATTATTATTATTATTGTGAATAGAAGAAGAGCAGGTCAACTTCAAAATCAAACTTGGGGCGAGCGCCATTTGAGAACAAGTCCATTTTCTATTCTGCGATGGAACGGAATGGAGATTGTTAGTGCGTGGGCCAGAGGAGAATATTCCTTGTAATTTAGAGTCTTTCTTCCCTGTGGGCCAGAGGAGAGTATTCCTTGTACTTTAGAGTCTTTCTTCCCTTCCTTTTGTTCTCGCGCCTTTTGATCTAGCCCAATTTGTTTCGGTTTATATCCTTGTTAGCAATTCTGCAAACAAAAAAATTTCGAGATGATAAAAATACAAGTACAAATCGACACAGTACAAATAAAATACGTTAAAATATTTGACAAATGGATATATTGAGATTAGAAAGTTGAAATTCTTAAACATGTTATCAAATTTGGTTAATTTAAATAGATTATCATTGTATTTTTTGTATCAAATTTTTTAATAATTTATACGAAACATGTTTAAAATTTTACATATTTAAAATTTATGTACTAATTCGAATATTTCAAAAATATATAAATATTATATATTTTTAAAAGATATGAATTTTTTTACATATAGTACTAATTTTATTCTGTTGATTGGTAACAAAGGTACACATAGGAACTGCATGCGTATACTATTGCGTTGGACAGAATGTAAGGAGACAAATCATCCCCACAAGCGTGACATGACTGATTCTCGGCCTTAGCTTTTACAAGGAAAAAGGAGGAGATGAAGCTACTTCTCTTTCAACTGACTTGATATGTGAGTACATGTGTATGTTTGTACGTAATTTGTTAAGACTTGACGCTTGCTAAACGACAGAATCCGAATATAGTTCTGGACACTGTGTCACCTTCACACACTTTTTAGTTATGGACGGTAAATTCCGTAAGTGCATATAACTGACTCTTTTTTATGTAGGGTAAATTCCGCTAACTTTTCCTGTTTGGCTGTGCACCTTTAGGTACTGTTTGGGAAGGGTGGAAAGTGGGAGGAAAAAAAAAAAGTTGAGGGAAAAGTGAGAGAAAATTTTTAAATGATGGTGTTTGGAAAGGGGGAGAGAACATGGGGGAGAAAAATTTGAGAGGAAAAAGTAGGTGGGTCCCACCAAAAAATTTTCCTCCCAAATGTGGGAGAAAAATGGAGAAAGATGAGAGGAATTTGAGTGAATTTACCCCACCACCCCTCAAAAAGTTAATATTAAAACATCATTTGAGAATACCAAAGAGGAAATAGTAATTATACCTATATCCATAAACAAATAAAAAATTATTTTTAAACTTTTCATTCCCCTACTTTTTGTCCATCCAAACAAAGGAAGGAAAAATTAACTTTTCTTTCATTTTACCCTCCTCCATTTTCCTTCCCCTCAAATTTTCTTCTCCCTCCCCACAAATGTTCCCAAACACAGGGTTAGGAAACTATCGCATTTTCATGTCCGAATGTGAATAAAATTGGACTCTTTTTTGTTGAAGTCGGAACTCGACGTTTGGTTGCAAAAGTGAAATAAGCACTTTTATTTGACCCTTTGTAGTTTTATGTCGGTTGAGAAAATTTTATTTTTCCACCCATAAGAAAAACTGGAGGAAGTAGGGAGGAAGAAGGAGAGTTGTGGTATTTGATTGCACGCAAGTGAAAAAGTGATTTTTTATGAGTAAATTAAATTTTGGAGTAAACTAAAAAAATGTGTCACGATATTCGAATAAATTAAATTTTGGAAAATCATTACAATATTTGTCAACGAAATTTTTCTTGAATACAATTATTGTTCACTTAGAAATTAGGGGGTAAGCAACATCCACTTTCAATGATCATCCAAACGGTCGAACTCCTATTTTCTTCATTTTTAATATTTTTTTTCCACTTTCAAACCATCCAAATAATCCAACTTTTCTTCCGCTTCCAATTCCACCATCCAAATAATATTTTGAAAGACAAAACTTATGCGTACACAACGCATACACAAATTCTACCTTTTTTCTCTTTCACACTTTTCTTACACTTTTGTGCAACCAGACGGTCCCTAAGTGCATATTAGCACGAGAAGATGTGAAGTTACTATTGTGGTTTATTGAAATTGGTCTCCAAAAAATAATCTCACATATCCATATGGTAATCCCAAGTGTGTATTTCAATATAAATTTTTTCATTTATTGGCTTGTGCACATGTGAAGTGGTAGCCCTTGTAGGTGGTATGGTGGGATATTTTTCTATAGGACAAGGTTCAAGGCCTCCAAGCAACATATATGTTTTTGTCACTCATTTATTGGGAATCTCCCTTAGGAGCGACTCATGCGAAGGATGCAAAGTGGCATTTTGATGACGCACTTTGCACTTGAGAAGACACACATTCCCGTTATCGCGTGTTGTGGCAACTTTTTTTGCAGCCGTGCTAGATTTTTGCATGGAGGGTGCTCACAGAAAAATTTGGCCTCTGTAATGCAATATAAAAGTTTAAATGAATTTTCTATTTTAGCTGCTCCTTATTCGTGTGGATTTGGAGATAATGGTTAGTAAATGTCCTTTATTCGTAGGAATTATCTCCAGATTAAGTATGAGACTGATGTTAGGGTTTGGCTTGTGCCTCCCCTATATTTTTTTAATCTTTCTTTACATAAGTAGACAAAATATATTGCTACGAGAGGAGAGTTAGCATCAATCAAAGAAGATCCATGAAGTGTTGTACGTGTCACGACTCACACCCGAATATTGGACATGAGTACGTGGGCCACGTCTAACCTATGTCGCAGTATCAACGGTAGAGCACTGTCAAGTGCACACCAATTATCTCAACAACTAAATGATCTATATAAACTATATGTACTCAATCACACATGACTAAGGTAGATATGAATAAGAAAGATAATAGTAACAAAAGATCAAACAGAAAACTACAAATGATCAGACATATCCAAAATATATCGGAGATAAACTCGATAATGAAAACACAAATCTAGATAAGAAATAATGGTCTAGAGCTCCCAAAAGTCAACTCACGGCAAAAGGAATATCGAGAATCTGCCTCAGCTAGCATCGTCATGTAGTCCAAGAATATGGGGCAAAACAACTCCTAAAATTTTGGTTATCCAGTCAGGATTGGAGCAAACTATGTAAACTAACAACAGTTTCATTTAAATTGACAAAACTATAAATAACAGTAAGCAATGAAATATATGATGGATAAGTAGAACTTGTTCGCCATTAAAAAACAAGGAGCATAATCTTTGTTATTGAACTATGCATTTTAATTACAAACAGAACAGAGTACAATGTAGGACTTAGACGTAGTCCTAGGAGTACACTTTTATTTTATTTGAGAACTGTGTCGATGGAGCGAGTGATAATACGTTGACTCCGTTGACGATCTGACGACGATATCTAGTTCTCTGAAAGTCTGGATTTCTCTAGATGCCGGAGCGTTTGAGGAGCTTTTAACAAGTGGAAGCTCCAGACCTTTTTACTTACAGAATTAGATGTTCCTTTTGTGATGAAGGAATAATTCTTCAATTTATAGGCAGCAAAATGATCTGCTTATGCGCGCATATGTGGTATACGCCTGGAGAACTTGCACGTAGGGACGCCACGTGGCTGATGCTGTTGGGCGCATGGATTATGCGCCCTGAAGTTGCGGCTGAATCTATTCTAAACTGCACTGTTGGACTGCGGTGGAGCTGACACATGGCAGTTGTTGAGGTTTTGTTGTTGCTGAGATCTTGGGTGGTTAGCACCCATTCGTAGGCAAAACTATGTCAAATGACGTGACACGTGTTCATGGCTTAAAAATCTCAGATTTGGTGGGGAGTGGGCTGTCAGGATGCGCCTAGAATCCGGCACATGAGGAGACTTGGCTCATAACTTTTTAGGAGTCACAAACAAGTCTGGACACATGGTATTTGAGGCGCATGCAAAGCTTTCGGGCGCATGGCCATGAAGGCGCATGTAAGGACTTGCTCTCTGTGTTTTAGGATCAGGAGTAAGTCGGAGGAACATGGCTTTTGAGACACATATAGATTTCTGGGTGCATGGCCGTGGAGGCGCATGCGAGTGGTCAGTCGGCCACGCAGCAAAGCACAACTGTAACCGACATAATGTAATGATGAAGACGACGTTGGCGGCTCTTCATTTTTTGTAAAAGCTGTCAACTGTTCTGACATCGAGGCATGGACTGCTGTCGTTTCAGTCACTTCAGCATTAAATGCTTCGACGGGTGGCGAGCTTCGTATGGGGATATCGATTTGTGCCCCACTAAGCGCACGGGTCTGTGCTCAATGGAGCGCATGGGTTTGTGCTCTGTTGGACGTATCAGTATGGAGCGCATGGTGCTGACAGGTGCATTTGGTGCATGACGCATCCCCATTGGTCCGTCAGTTGAGTTCTTCGAGGCAATGATGGCTGTTTGACTTGGCTGAATTCAAAGAGACAGATTCATCGACATTATTGCAAGTTTATTGCACTGAATTCGAAGAGGCTTCCACTTAGTGCGTGGGCATGAGTTGCCCCGGCCTGTAAATAGATTTGTGAAGAGTTTTGTTTCTTATTTCACTTGGCTTTCCTCATGGAGACGAACTCGACCGATTCCATGCCTTAGCGAGAAGCTGCATGGTGGGTTGAAGATCTCTTCATTCGAAGAAGCTTTGACGATGAACTCTTTCAAAAGACTGAGATGCGTCGAGTTTGCTATGGACACAACAACTTATGTTCGAACCCCTTGTCGACAGTGTTCTTCTACAATATGGCGTTGGATGCCTTTGTATCGAAAGATCGGGGTCATCGTGCCCCGATTTTTGTTATGCTAGAAGAGCCATCAGGTTCGGGTTGACTGCTAACCCGTGTTCTGCACAATAAATGGTTCATTAGCCGAATCACTCGAAGAAGTGATTCGCTCTGACAAGGAAGAGTGATGTGCCTATATTGAGATGTCAGGGTGATGCACTTGCAAAGTGATATGCCTAGTTGTAGTTTAGGCTTTCTTCTTTCTAGTAGGATTTTTTTTGTAAAAAAGTTTTGGACATGTAATGGATTTTCATATGAAATAAAAGCCTAACTTTTATGTCTTTACTCTTTGCTGTTTTTGCTACGCCAAGTGTTATGTTTGAGTTCCTCGACGTATGTCAATTTGGGATACATGATGTTTCAGGGTGCGTACGAGTTCTGGCCTTAGATGCGCCAGGAAATTCTATGCTTCTACAAGACCCCCTTCAACGTTTTTAAAACCTTTTGCCAAGTTTTCGAATACTTTAAACCAAGAAGCATGTACAGTAGCTATTCTGGGCACATGGCTAGTCCGTGCATTGTAGTGGGGGCGCATGCTCTTCTCGATTTTAAATGCAAGAAGATAACTCCTTGAAGTTTTAAAGATATACAGCCGTCAATTTCACAAGAGTCGAAGCGACAGCTGCTAACATCAGGCTTTATTGGTTCATGCGTGTGGCTAAGGCCTATAAATAGGCATCTATGAGAAAGAGAGAGTCTTCTACTTCTACTTTATTCTTATCCTTCTTTCTTTCTTTTAAAAAACCCTAGCTCTCTTAGAGAGTTGGCTCCCAAAACTCCCCATGGCGGTGCTGGCCGAGGAAGGAGCAAAGGTAAGGAGCCTGTGGAGGTTGATGTGGAGGAGGCTCCCGTTGTTTCAGAGACGCCCGTCGTCGTACTGCCGATGATGATCGGTGGGTGATCTGCTGCCTTGGGCTTTCATGCACAAACACTTTGTTGTACCATTGCTAAGGCGCGTGAATAAGATTGAATGAGTCACATCTCGATGACACACCTGAACTTCTCAGTGTTGACGTGCATGGAATTTGTCCTGATGATGTGCCGAAGCTTCTTCTGCTGACGTGCATGGACTTAGGTCTTGATGATGTGCCAAATCTTCTTCTGTTGACGCACATGGACTTAGGTCTTGATGGTGCACCGAAGCTTCTACTGCTGGCGCGCATGGACTTAGGTCCTGATGATGCGCCGAAGCTTCTCTTCCAATGTGCCTGGGCCTCGGTCTTGTGTATGCGCTTTGGTGAGATTCTATCTGTGCACACAGGTTTTTGTCCAGATGATGTGCCAGACCGTTGATGCGCCTCAGATGCTGACTTGAACTTTTAGGTCTTTTGCTAACTGTGAAGGGCTTTAGTCCTTTTGGCTGACAGTTTGTCTTACTGTATGACAGTATCGATAATTTTATCCTTACTGAACGAAGTCTTTTTAGACCCTGCTCTCTGCCAGATGGGTCTGGACTTTAATGAAGAAGTTGTCAACCCGGCTAAAGCTACCATTATGTTGGACCAGCCTCCGGAGAGGATGATGCAAATTTTAGATCAGCACTTTAGTTTTCTCTAACAAATGATAGAGAGTGGCAAAATCAAATATGCTGAATCTGACAATGTATCCTTCTTGAAACCCGAATTTCTGTTGGTGACCGCCTGACCTCAACTGAAGCGAAGGTGTTAAAGGTCAAAGAGGACTGGTTCTTCAAAGAGAGGGATGTGAATATGTACATTTGGCAAGTAGAGCGTCAATTGCCCTTGACGGCCTTTCGCAGTCTTGCTTCAAAGAGAAGAATGAAGAGGGAGCTTACTCCGTCTTAGGAAGGGGTAGTGGCGGGAACCATTCGGATTGACACCACCTCCAATCGGAGGGATACCTTAGTCGCTTCACGGGCTGGAACCTCTTATCATTTGTAAACTTTGTGCCCTGGAAGCTTATATAGTGATGTTCCCCCAGACAACTTTGTCTTTAGTGCCTCGACATTTGTCAACAGCATGCTAGCAGCCAAGATTTCATACCCAAAAATGGAGTTTCGGGTCAAGGGTTGGTGTTATTATGTGCAGAAGTGGGATGAGTTGACACTGTAGATTTTGTCGAAGTTCAGGAACGAACTCAAGGATACTGGTTTGACTGCTGCTTTCCGTGCTACTTGTAAAAGTATAGAAAATGTGGGGTTCATGCGGATCGCAATTGACCGCATGAGTATCCCGAAACGGATTGACCTGCATGAAGAAGAGCCACATGACAGACTCAGAACGCCCCTGCAGCCCATCTTCACTAGACTGACTTTTGAGCCGCAGAGAGAATAGTTACTTATGCGGCCAAGCCGATTAATCCTTCTGATAAAGCTGACTCTGGTCTGATAAAGCTGACAAACTCTGGCAAAGATTGACAGCTCTGACAACTCTGATGCTCTGAAAAGAAGACAAGACATGATTAGACTGGACAAGCGACCTGAGCCGCATGAACCTTATGCAACTAAATCTATGTATTTCATGCGGCCAAGGATAACTACAATCCGAGCCACATGAGCTTTATGCGGCCCAGAATATAAGAACCTATGCGGCTCAAAAGTCTCCAAGCTACATGCGGACTAAGGGAGACTGTCGCATGAGTTCTATGCAGCCCAGCATGGCCGAACTCTGAAGGGCCTATGTGGCTCAAAATGATGCAAGCAAACTGGTCATATCTTACGACGAGACACGTAGCAGACTAACCAAGTCTCAACCTCCCAGATTCGCTACAACATAATTTCAACAACCCCTACCAGCTGGCAACCCGAGATTGAGTCTTTGTGCGCTGTGAGGGACACGTGGCCCATTATGTGACCCAAAAAGCTGCTACTGCAGAAAATACTATAAATAGTAGGGTATTACACCCAGGCAAATGGTTGGCAATCCAAGGCTGGTAACCTACGAAAGCTAATTTCTTCAAGAGCAAGAAGCGCGTCAGATAGTCCAAGGAGTAAGACTGAGTTGCTACACTTTTCCAAGCCTCTATCATCACCCCCAGAATCAAAACTAAACAATTGTACTTAGATTGTCTCCCAGGCTTTCTTTCTTGGCTTTCTCTTATACAAGCGAGTTTGCAGTCAAGTTCAATTTATCTGTAATTTGTTGTGCTTGATATTTAATGGCAAACACGATGGCGACTCTGCTGGAGACATCTTTCTCCTCTGTAAGAAGATGGTGATGCAATCTGACGCATCCAAGCTCGGCTCTACACAACAAATGCTCGTGGTTCGATTTGACCAACGAGCATTCGAAGAAATGCTTTCTGAAGGAAGCACCAGCCCAACGCAGAAGCAATCCAACCCAAAAGGAGCCCACAGCATGTTGAAGCGCAAAACTGTTGCCTCCGACCAGGTTCTTGAAGAAGCTCCTTCTGCGGCCTAAGACGGTGGTCAAGACTCTCATGCGGCCTTGTTTTCGACCGCAGATAACCCCACTTTCCCCAAATCTAGCAAAAGAAAATACTACGATGCTAAATTTTTGGAGGCACAACGAAAATCTATACGGATAAGGAAGAGACTGCATAAGAGAGATTAGTAGATGACTCATGCGACATCCAACTCTAGCCACAGACAGATCGTCCATGCGACAGCCAACTCTGGCTGCAGACAGATCACCCATGCGGCGTTCAACTCTGGCCGCATGCAGATCGCCCATACGGTAGCCAACTCTGGCTGCAGGTAGATGGCCCATGCGGTAGCCAGTCCTGGCCTTAGACAGACTGTCTCATGCGGCCCTATCAGAAGTTCTGTATTCGACTGTCTCTCATGCGGGCCCGACTTCATGCGGCCCATTGATAATGTGGGATATATCAATTTGGTCTCTTTTTACTATACACCTTCGGGTGCTAAGTCAAAGAGGTCTAGGGCAGTACGTGTCCAACAAGCCCAGTCAACTGTCCAAGTTGCTGACCATCAGCATGCACCGTTAACTGTTATACGAGATCCTGATGGAAAGTTGTACAGAACCACCCGCGTCCAGACCCATAGGGCTAACGAACATGGTGGATCTCAAAAGTCTCCCTCCAACGATCGAGAGCAAGTGCTTTTACTAGCCTCATATCAGGGAGCAAACATGATACCTACACTCCTGTGTGCTCGGGATACCCGAGTCCACAAATGGGACGCAAAGGTAGATCAATCCTCTACCGATTTGTGAGAGATGATTACTCACAAATGGAAGGAGAAGGAAGCAACCATGGCGTGCGATGAGCCTCTCCCGGGATGTCGTTGCACCAAAGTCATCATCAACTGCTGCTGCGATAAGTCGGCAGCACCTGAAGATCGGTAGTCCGTTTTCCAACGACTGTAGCACCCAAAACCCTTCCAACAATAACTTGAGGAACATGTGCAAATTTCGGGAGACGAAAAATTTCTTGTCGCCTCCTGTAGTTCAACCCGGAAGGTTCTTCCCGACAAGGGAGGAAAGAAGACATGCTCTTCCAGCCCAACAATCTCCGCCAGCATTGCAAGGAAATTCTCGTTTGGAGGACTGCCACCGACAACCACAGAGGGTGTCTACCTAGGCACTCGATCCAAAAAGAAGCTTCTAACACCTGGGAGTGCATCCTTGACCTCTCTGGGGGTAGATGAGTCCGGGGGTAGCAGTCCCCTCAAAGTATGCGACAACCCGGTGTTCCAGGAGCATACACAGGGGTTAGCGATCCACTGAAATTATGCAACGGACGTGGACGTCCCTGAGGATGACCGCCTCCGCGAAGACGATATAGCTTCTTGTACAGGGGGTAGCACCCCTTCCAATTCCGAGGAGGAAGACATTCTGACATTCTCCAACGATTTCTCGGTACGAGGGTACGATACAGAGAGCACCTCTGCTACGATCCCTTCCACTTCTACCCAAGTACGAACAGTCTTTATGGCCGACGATGATCATGAGGCGCCTACTGACCGATAACGTCTAGAAGTACTTGAAGCCATGCACTTCTCCTTGGTCAAGTCAGTAGACGAAATCAAAGCTGCCTTGCCAACTGTCACTTCCCGTTTCTGGAATACGTATTTTAAATACATGTACTGCTGGAATATATTTATTTAATATTTATCATGTATTATTCTGTATTTAAATTCCTTTAATTTCTCGCTAATTATCTTTCTGCATTTTACTTTCTGCTTTGCTTTTGGGTTCAGCCTATGTTGGTTTATTTTTCGGGCTTGGATGGTTCAACATGAACCCAACTCCCTACCTATCACAACTCCTTCATTTAAAGCCCCATTTCCTTTCTCTCTCTTTATTACTTCACCATTACTCTTCTTCTTTCTCATAAACTCTCCCTCACCTACCCAGCAGTATAGACAAGTGCCAACTTGCTTCTTGATGGATTTCCATTTTTGTTGTTCCATTGTCTTCCTCTCAAGATTCTTAGATACTTTAGTACTTAGCATTTTCAATTTCCATGGCTCATTTCATGTAGATATAAGCTCAATACATTTTTGGATTTCTTAGATTTTGATCTAGTAAATTCATTATTTTTCAAGTTTTGATGGTTCCATGTTGTAGAGAATTTCGTTCTACCCCATTTTGACCTATGGAAGTCCGGATTTGGGCTTGGAATGAAGGATTTATGGAGCATAGAAGCAACGGCTTCATGGTTCTTCTTCTCAGAAATTGGAGAAGAAGAACAGTGCTAGCCGCATGCTTCCGTGGCCGCATGAACTTCTGTGGCCGCATGAATTTCCGTGGCCGCATGGACTTCCGTGGCCGCATGAACTTCCGTGGCCGCATGGATTTTCATAGCCGCATGAACTTCCGTGGCCGCGTGAACTTCCGCGGCCGCATGAACTTTTGCGGCCGCATAGACTTCCGTGGCTGCATGAACTTCCGTGGCGGCATGAACTTTCGTGGCCGCATAAACTTTCGTGGCCGCATGGACTTCCGTGGCCGCATGGATTTCCGTGGCCGCGTGGATTTCCGTGGCCGCATGAACTTCCGTGGCCTCATGAACTTTCCTGGCCACATGAACTTCCGTGGCCGCATGAACTTCCCTGGCCGTATGAACTTCCGTGGCCGCATGAACTTCCGTAGCCGCATGAACTTCCGTGGCCGCATGAATTTCCGTAGCCGCATGAATTTTCGCAGCCGCATGGCACTTCCTGGCCGCATGAGATCCTGACCACATATGCATTCTCAGCCGCATGAGAATTGATTCTCAGCCGCATAAACTTCTCTAATTTCCCGGCCGCATGAACGTCACCACAAGAAAAATCCCCTTTTACAACATTCCATCTACAACACTTCCTAAAAATATTATAAAAAATGGGGGTCTTCTATTTATTATAAAAATGTTATAAAATACATGTGCAAACAACGTTTTACATTCAAACGTTAAGGCTTCTACAATGGTCATTCACAAAAGTTGTGTATTATTATTTTTAACAACGTTTTAATAACATTGTAACATTTATTAATTTTGACAACGGTTATTTATTGTTGCCAAAGTTACTAATTTTAACAATGTATTTAAAATATTATAAAAATGCCATGTTCAACAACGTTTAACAATAGTTGTACATTGTTTATATTGCACAATGTTTGTTTGATGTTGTAAAATTAATTTTGTTTTACCATGTTATATAAATGTTGTATATGTAATATCAATTTGCAATGTTTATGAAACATTATAAAAGGGTTTTATTTAACAACTTTTATAAAATGTTGTACAATATGTGTTTTTTACAATATATAGACAACGTTGTAAATATATCTTTAAAATATTTCTAGGATAATATTATTCGAAAAGTTGGTCTTATTAGGTCAATACCTCACTTGGTAGCAGTTCATGGTTAAATGGATCTGTCACATGTTGAACCATCCCTTCCACGGCTTCGAAAGACAGACCTAATATATATATGTTGGAGAAGAGGATATAGTGTATCTTGTTGCTAGTACTTTGTTACAACCTCCACCTTGTTACAACTAATTTGTTGTAACCTACATCTTGTTGTTACCTACTTGGTTACAACTAACCAATAGTTTAGGAGCCAAACTTGCCTATAAAAATAGGCTTTCTCTCATTGTATTGCAAGAGTGACAAAACTAATGAAAAGCTTTCCTCTTCTCCCGTGGATGTAGGCATTGCCGAACCACGTAAGTTCTGTGTGTTCTCTTTTTGCTCTCTTTTTAATACTTGTTTCTTTATGGTATCAGAGCAGGTTTTCTTAATTTCTCGTATATGAACAAGGTCGATGGTCAGGCCAGAGATCTGTGTTACATATACGCAATTGGGATCCTGTTCCTCCTGTCTCTTCTCACTTCGTAGAATACGGATGGCCGAATCGGATGTGCATGGAGGGTCCAACATTAAGCTTACCTCCGTCCTCTTGAATGGCCTCAACTACGTTCCATGGTCTCGTGCAGCATATCTCGCCCTAAGTGGAAGATCGAGATTGGGGCACATCATTGGAACGACGAAGGCTCCAAAAAAGGATGATCCTAAGTTCGAAGAATGGCAAACTCATGATCATCAAGTCATGTCATGGCTCCTTAATTCAATGGAAGGTAAAATTTCTGAAATTTTCTCCTTTTCAGAAACAACTAAAGATCTTTGGGATTCTATCAAAGATCTCTATGGCCACCAAGAGAATGGTGCGCGGATCTTTCAACTTCAACAACAAGTTGCTGGATGTAAGCAAGAGGAGACCTCGTTTACCGAGCATCTCGGAAAATTGAAAGGTATGTGGGATGAACTTAATATTTATCGTCCTCCTACTACTGATTTCAAAGTTCTTCAGCAACGTGCAGAGCAAGACAAACTTTTTCAGGTTCTTGCAAGTCTTAAACCAGAATATGAGGCCCTACGTGGACAAATACTTCTCGGTGCTGAAGTTCCATCTCTCAGCGCAGTTTGCTCTATCATTCAGAAAGAAGAAACTCGTCGGTTGGTAATGGGTGGTGAGACTAAAAGTCTCAAATCAGAATCAAGTGCATTAGTGGTAGGCAATCGTAAAGTTGAAAAACGCTCAAATAATGAAGTGGTTGGTCCCTCACGACGACTATGTGAACATTGCCATAAACCCTATCATACAAAGGATCGATGTTGGGAGTTGCATCCCCATCTTAGACCCACAAAAGATCCAAAACAACGAGTGGCTAACAATGCCACTACATATGTGGCTAATATCACTACACTTGGTTCTGAAGAAAAAAGTTTGGTTGGAGAACTGACCAGACTGCTTCAAAAATTTAGTAATGTTGAATTGTGCTCCGAGCCATCTACCCATCTGACAGGTAATCTATATGCTCTCACTTCCTCATTGTTTCAGTCATCAAATTGGATTATTGATTCTGGTGCTACGGATAATATGACAAATGATATGAGTTCCCTTTTACATTTCATTTCCCGGGACAAAGAAACGGTGTCAATAGCTAATGGCACTACTGTTCCTGTTCTTGGATCAGGAAAACTATCTTTTTTTCATCACCACCCTATGGCTGATGCTCTAGATATACTGTCATTTCCTTCAAAGTTGCTTTCGGTTGCTAAAGTTACTAACGATCTGAATTGCAATGTCATTTTTTCCCCTTCTGATGTTGTTTTTCAGGATCGAGTCACGGGGAGGACGATTGGTAAAGGAGTATTATCTCATGGTCTTTATGTTTTGAAAAGCGCACCTCAAGCTTTTGTTTCCCAAACAACGACCCTCTGGCATAAGCGTTTAGGACATCCGTCTGCTCGCTCGTTATCCCGTATTTTTCCTGATCTTGTTGCTCAAAATAATCTTTGTGAGGTATGCCAATTTTCGAAGCAGACTCGATTACCTTTTGGCACCTCAACCAATGTTACTGCTGCACCATTTGAATTAATTCATTCTGACGTTTGGGGACCTGCCCCAACCGAATCTTATGACGGTTTTAAATACTATATAAAATTTATTGATGATTTTTCAAGAGCCACTTGGATTTATTTACTCAAACATAAAAATGAAGTTGTCTCAGTTTTTCAAAATTTTCAATCCATGATTCTCACTCAATTTTTGGCTCGCATTAAAATCCTCCGCTCTGATAATGGTACCAAGTACACTATGACTCTTCTTGGTAACCATCTTCAGAAGGAGGGCATCATTCATGAAACAAGTTGCGTTGGCACTCCACAACAAAATGGAGTTGCAGAACGAAAAAACCGGTATATTTTAGAAGTCACACGAGCACTGATGCATCAAATGAATGTTCCTAAACGATACTGGTCACATGGTGTTCTTACAGCTGCATACTTAATAAATCGACTTCCGAGTCGAATCCTTGATTTTAGATCACCAATCGAAGTTCTAAAAAGGCATAAAGTAAATATTTCTCATCTGAGAGTTTTTGGGTGTCTTTGTTTTGTGCGTGTTTTACCTATCCAAAAAGATAAACTTGACTCTCGATCAATAAAATGCATCTTTTTGGGATACTCTTCTACAAAAAAGGTTATAAATGCCTCGATCCAACATCAGGAAAACTTTTTATCTCACGTGATGTGAATTTTTCTGAGAACATACCTTTTTTCTCAAGTAATGATGCGCCGCAGGGAGAGAACACACACATACCGTTACCGGTTATTGACGATTTCGCAAGTAGTGTTGCGCCGCAGGGGGGAACACACTCACACCGTTACCGATTGTTGATGAGGTGTCTGTTGATACCTCTGATACTTCACCACCTTCTGATATCGAGCCTACTCTTCCTCTTCGCAAATCTACTAGAGAGCGACAAACTTCAACAAGACTACGAGACTTTTACTCCTATCATACTTCCTCTAATTTTATACAAGATTATTTATCTTATGACTCCATTTCTCCTTCTCATCGTACCTTTCTTAGCAAAATTGTTACTGAACCAACCAATTTTTATGAAGCCAATGCTCATGAAGTGTGGCGGAAAGCAATGGAAGAAGAACTTCAAGCTCTTGCCGATAACAAAACATAGAAAATAGTAAAATTGCCTTATAGAAAAAAACCTGTTGGTTGCAAATGGGTATATAAAATTAAATACAACAGTGATGGATCAGTAGATAGGCATAAAGCTAGGTTTGTGGCTAAGGGATTTACACAAACTTATGGAATAGACTATAAGGAGACCTTTGCACCTGTTGCAAAAATGAGCACTATTCGAGTTTTATTATCAGTTGCTGTAAATTGTGAATGGAATTTATATCAAATGGATGTTAAAAATGCATTCTTACATGGCGATTTAGTAGAAGAAGTTTACATGAAGTTGCCACCAGGACACCCATGTGAGGCCCAACCAGGGATGGCATGTAAACTACAAAAGGCCTTGTATGGCCTAAAACAATCACCAAGGGCATGGTATGCCAAGCTCAGTTCAGCTCTTGTAATAAATGGTTTCAAAAGAAGTGTCAATGATTCATCATTATTTGTTAAAAAAATAAGAGTCGAGTAACAGTTGTACTTGTATATGTTGATGATCTTATCATAACAGGGAACAATGAGGAAGCGATCAAGGAACTCAAATCTAATTTGGAGCAACGATTTGCTGTAAAGGACTTGGGAAGTCTAAAATATTTTCTAGGTATGGAGATTGCCTACTCACGTAAAGGTTTATTTCTTAACCAACGTAAATACTGCTTGGATTTGCTAAAGGAAACTGGAAAACTTGGGGCTAAAGCAGTTCCAACTCCTGTAGATACCTCTATTAAACTAAGTTCTGAAGGTACACCTTTACAGGATATTGAGCAATTCCAACGTCTACTAGGAAGACTAATCTATCTTACTATTACTACACCTGATATCTCTTATGCTGTAAGTTTGATTAGTCGTTTTATGCATAAACCATGTGACAAACATCTGCAGGCAGCAAATAGATTCTCCAGTACTTAAAAGGGTCTCCAGGTCGTGGCATTTGGATGAGAAAAAAATGGACATATCGATGTTGAAGGATACACAGATGCAGACTGGGCTGGTAGTCAGACGGATAGACGCTCTACCACCGGATTTTGTACCTTAGTTGGTGGAAATCTTGTAACATGAAAAAGTAAAAAACAATCGGTAGTTGCACGCTCCAGTACAGAAGCTGAGTATCGATCGATGGCCTCCACATCAAGTGAATTGGTTTGGCTTCATGCACTATTATGTGATTTGGGATTTAAGCCCTCTTTACCCATGAAGATGTATTGTGATAACCAATCGGCCATTCACATTGCATCTAATCCTGTGTTCCATGAGAGGACCAAACATATAGAGGTTGATTGTCACTTTGTTCGTGAGAAGGTGGAAGAGAATACTATATGCACACCCTACACAAGAAGCAAAGATCAGTTAGCCGACATCTTTACCAAGGGTTTGACAACAGATCGGCTTCAAGATATTTTGACCAAGTTGGGATCAATTGACATTTTTGCACCAACTTGAGGGGGAGTGTTGGAGAAGAGGATATAGTGTATCTTGTTGCTAGTACTTTGTTACAACCTCCACCTTGTTACAACTAATTTTTTGTAACCTACATCTTGTTGTTACCTACTTGGTTACAACTAACCAATAGTTTAGGAGCCAAACTTGCCTATAAAAATAGGCTTTCTCTCATTGTATTGCAAGAGTGACAAAACTAATGAAAAACTTTCCTCTTCTCCCGTGGATGTAGGCATTGCCGAACCACGTAAGTTCTGTGTGTTCTATTTTTGCTCTCTTTTTAATACTTGTTTCTTTAATATACTTCTTACATCAATCCCTTCCCCCGCTTCTTGCTTGTTATAATATTCTTTATTGTAAAAATCAGCTCTCCTCCACCTCTACTTTACTATTTAAAATGCTGCTTTAGCTTAGGGTGTGTCATATATTCAATTAATGAATTATTAAAAATATCTAACAAATATTAGAACTTTTAAAGCGTAATCATCGAGATAAATAAGTTTTTTTTATTTACATGTTTTTACAACTTACTTTGCTTTTACACCCTTGATTGTTAGTCTTTTTTGTTCAATTAACTTTGATAATTGTTTAATATTTATATATTATTCTTGTTGGTCCCAATCTTGATTTTTTCATGTTGGTTCAAGAATTATGTTTTGATATTGGCATATGTATAACTTACTATGCAAATATCCTACTCCCCATAAAGTCTATACAAGGATTGGAGATTTCAGTTCTATCAATTTGCTCAATTTACTTTTTGGGTTCCCTTTAAGATCTTGTAAGTGCATCAACTAAATAATATTATGAATTTGTTTAGAAATTTGTTTGAAAACAACTCAAAATTTTGAAATATGGTAGTTACGGTAGCCGGAGCGGGTGCCTCAGGCCCAAAATTTTAGAATATCTAAATGTCATATATTATATTATCAAAAGACAAATCAGTTAGTCAGAATGAAGAAAAAAATTAGTGCAGTCGCTATCAAAATTAAATCCTCTCTCCTTCTGTTGCTGATCTAACATTATGATGCTACAAATCTTCTTATACCCTTTAGTCGCTGCCAATCCCCTTTTTTTCCTTCCGTCATTGTCAACTTCCTCTCACTCTCTCTCTCTCTCGCTGTCCTGTTGTATTTAATTGAACAATAGAAAGAATTGCAATTTTTTATTTTTTTATTATTTTCATAAGAATTATTTGAAACATTATCAGTTATTTATTTGTTTAGAACATCAATTTTTTGCTTGGAATATCTTCAATTGTATTAGTATTTCATTATAAAATATATTATTTTGGATATTATATTTGTTTATTATTTTTTCTTAAATTTTATGTTCATAATACTATTTTATTGTTGTCCATAAAAAAAATTGTATGAGCATTAAGCCTTGAGGGCACAACTTTTAGGGGGCGTTTGGTATGCGGAACACTATATAGCCGAGAATTCTATATTCTCGAAAATCAAATTCCAAGGAATTAAATTTCCTGGAAAATTACATTCCCATGATTGGATTTGGTGACTATATAAACATTCCCGGGAAAAAAAATAAAAATGATAAAAAAAACTAAAAAATGAAGAAAAAAGGAAACAAAAAAAGAAAAAACGTCAAAAAAGGAAAGGAAAAAAGTAAAAAAATAATTAAAAACGAAAACAATCCGACCAAAATATAAAAAAAGAAAAAGATAAAAAGGCAAAAAAAAAAAAGACTAAAACGACAAAAATAAAAAAAACCAAAAATCCAAAAAACAACAAAAAATGATAAAAAAGACCAAAAAATAACAAAAACAAAAAAAATATAGAGAAATGAAAAAAACCACAAAAAGAACAAAAGACAACAAAAACGACAAAAAAGACAATTTTTTTTACAAAAAACGACAAAAAAAGAAAACCAAAAAAGACAAAAAACAACAAAAAACGACAAAAATGTCAAAAAATAACAACAAAAACGACAAAAGACAACAAAAAATGACAAAAGACTAGTAAAAACGACCAAAAAATATAAAATGAGACGAAAAACGACAAACAAAAAAAGAGACAAAAATGACAAAAAGCAACAAAACGACAAAAAATGAGAAAAACGACTTAAAAAGACAAAAAAGAGACAAAATCAACAAAAATACAAAAAATGACCAAAACAAAAAAAAATGAAAAAAAACAAAAAAAGACAAAAAACAACAAAAATGCCAAAAAAGGACAAAAATCGATAAAAAGAGGAAAAGGATAAAAAACGACAAAAGATAACAAAAGATAACAAAAGACAAAAAATAACAAAAAAGAAACAAAAACTACTAAAAACGACAAAAACTGATAAAAACGGCAAAATAGTGACAAAAAGAGAAAAAACGACAAAAAAAATCAAAAAACGACAAAAAGGACTAAAAATGACAAAAAGCAAAAAAAATCGATAAAAACGGACAAAAATGACCAAAAAGCGAAAAAAACGATAAAAACAACAAAAAGGGCAAAAAACAAAAAATGTTCAAAAATGATCTAAAAAGTAGAAAAAAGTTCAAACAAAATTTTTTTTTGGCACGGGCAAAAGAAAATTATCCACCTATTCTTAAGGGATATGATTCCCATGTTTTATGGGTAAACTATTTATCCGGGTATTTTTAACTTCTGGGAATAAATTTTCATAGTCCAAAAAAACCATGGTAATAGATTCCCACCCTAAATTTTTTTCGGGAATAAAAAAAATATAGCTTACCAAACATGGTATTAGAGTTTGTCTCAGGACTCAAAATTTAAAGTTCGACATTGGTAGCTACCTCTTGTAATTTCAACAAATGACAGCTGCCAATCCAGCATCTTTCCCTCTGATACAATTAAAACCTATTGATGATAGTTGGCTTTGAAGCAACTAAAACATATGAGTACACATACATTATGTTAGTGAAGGATATCATCGTTCTTCATGCGATATTCTGTATAAACTCCAGTAAGAGCTGAAAGGTAGGAAAAAGATCATACTGTAATTTTGTCGGATATGATCTCTTTTCGTCAAGCAAAACAATAACTTACCTAAAGTATATAAAAAAAGACTCACGCTAATCTAGTTTAGGTACATTACACGTATAAAAATAATCTATGATATTATTTTATAAAATAGATAAATATTTAATTTGTATTATAATATTCTAAATATAATTTAAAATTATTTTAATTATGATTTATTATAAGTATATTTTTTGAATCTTTGTTATGTGTTTAGTTAGATAATACGATGCAGTTAGTTTAAATATAATTTTAATGTTGAACATATTATTATATTTTCATGTTATTTTTAAAAAAATTTCAACAACTACATAAGAAGAAAACATATGCAATAGTTATTTTTTAAATTTTTATGTATTAATAAGAGAAATATATATACTATTTGGAAAACACATTTTTAACCATTCTAAGCCGTATTTAATATAGAGAATGATCATGTATGTATTAATTATAATCCGAACCCGAATCTAGAAACCGAATACAACTAGTCTGTATTCTCTCTCACGTTTTCTTCTTTTTCTGTTCTCTGTCTCGATTAGAGGTTACTCATGCCTTTATTTCTTTATTTTATTTAGGGTTTATAGTGATTCCAAATTTATGAGAAATAATTTAGAATTTTTGATCATTAAATAAAAAACACACTAAATATTTTAGTTGCTTTGAGATAAATAGTTGGTACTCCTTTTTCCGTCACTAATAATAAAATATTTTTATACTAAATAAATTTAATAAAATAATAATAATTTAATAAGTGTAAATATTTGTTGGACTTGGTCAGCAGAAATAGAAAATAGGTATAATTTTTTCTGTTGTGTGCCACTTTTTTTCTCTCCAAATATTTTCCCCCTTCTAAAATATTTCCCCCTTCTAAACTTTTTCTACTCCCAATTAATAAAAGGAACGAAAGCCCCTGCCTCCTCTAAAATATTTCCCCCGACCCCCTCTAAAATTTCTCCCCTCCCTCCATCGATTTACTGCCGTTCTCCTCCTCTCCTTCTCGGTGTCAAAGGCCTGCTCTCCTCCTCTCCGCATCCTCGATTATCTAGGTCAGCGATTCTCCTTCTTCTTCTACTTCTCTATTTTTTATTCCCTCCTCTCTTCAACTTATTTTCTTCTCTAATATTTTGTTTTTGTTTTACAGCTGCTTATCAAGTCCTTCGTCCAGGGAGAGAAGATCCTACCCGCCGGCACCGGTATGTTTGAAAACCTAACCCTTTTTCTTATGTATTTTTCACTTTTTTTAATATTTTTTTCTGCGGTTTGCTTCTATGCTCTTATCTTTTTTTTTTTTTTTTGCTTTTTAAATCTATTATAGAATTATTGTGTTTAGGGGTTAATGATTTCTTTGTTATTAGGATTATTGCTATAGAATGATTTTTTTAGGGTTAATGATTTCTTTGTTATTAGGATTATTGTTATAGAATGATTTTTTTAGGGTTAATGGTTTCTTTGTTATAGAATTATTATTTTTAGGGATGACCTGCACAACAGAATTTAGACTATTTATTAGGATGAACACACATCATGATATCGGCTAAATACCAATGCACCAGTAAACACAGATTATGAATAGGAGTAGATCAGTTAGTTATATGTGTAAAATGAACTACTGCAATTTTTAGTTAGTTCAGATCATTCACTGAAATTTGGAGATTTTATACATTTTTATTAATATAAAAAAACTATGATTCACTACTCCCTAATCCCATTTGCAACTCATCAACGATAAATCTTGAGATTGTGGAAATTTGAACTGACAAGACTAAATAAATTTAAGGCCACCCACAATAGATAGTGAAAAACATGTTTATGTATATGATCGTACTTGTGCATGTGCTCATATGTAAAGATTATGAAAAGCTCTAAAAGTCATCAATAGTTAAATCCCATAATCCACATACTAAAGCAAGAACAAAACAATAGCATACTCAAAAAGGCATCTAAGGAGTTTGAGATTTGAATGTGGCAACCAGTATGTTTCCTAAGTTGATACAGAATAAATCTACTGTATATTTTCCCCTCTCGAGTATCATATCATAGAATGTGGATCACCAAATAAAATGTACTGGGTATAATATTTTATGTTTAGAGCTAAGCAGTTAGTTCTACACTATGATAGAAGAACCTGAGTAGTTCATATTATCATTTGTACTTCTACAATCTTTTGGATACAATAATTATGGGATAACAATTTTAATGAGAACATAAAACCTCATATCATAAATATACAAAAACAAACGTGGGCATAATCCAAGCAGCAGTAAGAATGAGTATGTAGCTTCACTTTCTCTTCACCCTCTTTCCCTGTTCGTTGTCCCTCGCCAGTGGCTGCAACTGCGGCACTAAACATCTTTGCACCTTTGGCAAACTACAGATACATATGAATACAATGAAGCAAATCAAAAGCATGAAAATAATCACTACTTGAAGAGTCAGACAGCTCAAAGCAGAGAATTGTTTTTGAAGCAAAGCAATTTACCAATAACATCAGCACCAAGACCAAATGATCTTTAAAGATGAACATCGATTACAGAATTAATGCCAGCCAGCCCGGTGAACTTCCAAGAAACCAGTGTAGTGAGCAGCAACACTCTGAACAGGCAAGGAAAGTTCTTATTAAATGTGACCCATAAAAGGAGTACATTTTGGTTTCCTTCTAGAACATCAAATATTACTTCTAGTCTAGCATTTGCTGCAAAGATGTCAAGTCTTTCAGCTTGGCAACAGTGGAGGGTACCTACAAAGCACCTACTAAATATTTCTCCAAAGGAGGTCTAATCTAACAAAAGATTAACTTCCAGACATCGTTCTGGCATAACTATTATAAAGGGGCCATCCTTTACAGAATTACTTCACAGCCATATACCTACAGTTGATTACTAGCATTACCATCTGACTGTGCTCAAGCAAAGCATTCTTTTTCTCACCATATACCTACACAAGTCGATGTCCTTTAAAGTGCTTCACCTTTTCTCAATGAGTATATCCGTGTATTAAACTATTGCTCAACAAGACCAAAGCGACTCTCCCAGAAGATAGAGAACTCGTTACATGAAGGAATAAAAAGTCCATGTAATTTTGAACCTTATATATATATAAGTTTAAACCCAGATGATACACACACACACACAGAGGATGAAAGGGTTCATATGATCTGAATATTCTATTGAAGAACAGTCAACGACTTCTGAAAAGAAAAAAAAATCCTGACAATTCATCTATAGATGCCCCAAAGTCCATGAAAGGGTTCATATGATCTGACTATTCAATTGAAGAACATTCTGCAATCCTATTAAAGAACATTCAGCTACTTCTGAAAGAAATCATGATAATTCATTTATAGATGTAAAAGTCCATGTATAAGATTCCAAAAGCCAGGTAAGATTTTAAAATATTATTAAAAAAATCATCATGATTATTTCAGCTCATCCAATTGTATGTTTACTGTATAATACTGCACTAGTCTCACGACTTAACTATGTAGAGCCAACATAAAAAACCCTGGGGCATCTAGTTGTTTCAGAACTGATGATAACTAGATCTTAAGTCTTTAACTTCAGAAATGTTGGAAAATGTGAATGTATATTTGTTATAATAATAATAATTTTTTCTATCAACGAATCTATGAAAAGGTGTACGAATCTTTTCATTGGAAAAGGTGTATGAATCTATTTATTGAAAATGTGTCCCCTTTCCATCGTGTCTCTTTATTTCTATAAATACAAATATGTTTCGAGCATTCAAGTATTCATTCAATTCATCCATATTGCATTAGTTAGTCTAAGAGAGAGAGACAACCAAGGTTGCTTCGACGAGTTCCTACGGTGTGAAGTGCTGCTACCGAATGAAAGAACCGTTGTATCCTGGGAGACTAATCGCCATTAAACCGTAAGCACCGGTGCGGGACGAATATTGTCTTAAGGACATTAAACCAAGTTCAAGTCTCTGTATCATTTATTTATTTTATTTATATTTTAATTTCAGAGTCTAAATACATAGTTTGAGAATTTATACTAACAAGAAATCCATTATTCCATAACTTAATAACTAAAGAAGGTTTTCTTTTCTTTGTGATAGAATAGGGACACCCCTCATCAACTGCATCCCCATGTTCAAACTCGGGTTTTCTCATTCTAAAGGGAAATTTTCAAGCACTTTGGTATTTCTCCCTTAGGGCAGCACCTTGATAATTACTTCAGCTATGAAGCAAAATACAAGTTCAAATTTAAGAACGAAATCAAAGTCACCAGGATATTTTCGTTAGAAATATGCTTGGTTAAAGTTAAGCTAGATATTTGAACCTTGATATAAGTTCTTCATGTGTTTGTGATAATCTTTTGTACTTAGGTAAATGAAGTTGGTTCTCTTTTTATTCCGATCTAGTAAGTTTTTTTCTATTCTTGCAGGTCATTAATAACCGTCTAGATGAGACTGCATATTTGATCCTCAATAGACAGAACGTGGCTAACTCAGTTGTGATAATCCAACCTTCGTTAGTGTCTTACTCCTTCTAGTCGGGACCAGAGCCTGTTCTCCTGGATGTAACATGTTAGCACAATACTGTAGGTAATAATATCTGCATACAAACCACCTTCAAATATTTTATGCATTCATGTGGCTATGCTATTAATTTGAGCAATAATGCTTCACATATCTAGGATTTCTTTAGAAGCATAATGTAACCTTGAATTCTTCAAATCTAAGTTTAGGAATGTCTTTTGGATCACCACCACTGTCAACACCATAAGTATTATCTGGAAAAAGAGCATGCAACAAATTAATAAACAAAGACGTAAGATATCATAGTAGATTAAATTTTGAGCCCAGTCACTCAATGATGTAATGTCAAGTCAGGCAATTTGCATATAGATATTACAAGAGACTCTGTCATTAACCTATAACTTTACCAAACAGCTATATTCATTCTGTAGTAAGTACAAGTCTCCTTCGACTGGGTTTAGGCGTACACATACTGTGGTTAACAAAGGACCTTTGAATGTAGTAATCATAGTTGTCAACTTAACCTTGAAAATAGTTCTCGAAAAATATGAAAAATATGTAAAATAGTTCTCGAAAAATAGTTGTCAACTTAACCAAATGTCACAAATAATAACCAGAACGACAAAATGGACTTTCTAAAGCATCAAAAGCTATTGATAACTTAAAAAGATTAATCTTTTATAAAATAAAGGTTGTCTGCAACCCTCCTGAATACACATTAGATAGCCAAATAAAGGAGAAGCATGAGATGGTTCATGGAACCTTTATAGGATATTTCTTCGGCAGGGTCATTAAGCTCATAATACCAGCCCTCTTGTTGGAACGTCTGGAAGTCAACATATTTAGAAAAAAGGACAGCATCCAAGTACACATCAACCAAATTGTAGAAATCCTGAACAAATGGGCGAAGGGACATACCAAAAAGGTTAACTATCATCACATTGGAATAACAAATGGGCAAAGGGACATCCAAGTACAGGGTCTGCCATTTTTTTTTCTGGCATAACAAGTTGGCACTTGAATACAGGAGTATTAATGAATGATATATTTGTTTTCATAATTGGTTAGTAACATAAGGACTAGCACACCAAGTGTAGAACTCTACGCACAGACACGGTAAAATTGGTGTACATATCATATTCGTTTTCGTGTCCATATTCTTGCAACATAAGTTACTACATATTGTACCTATTTTGACATGTTTGTATCCCATATCTTATTCGTGTCCTTATCTGTGCAATATAGGCTGGCTTGCCTATTTTTAGAGTTTATGTGGTTTATAGCCTCCAAATGCTTACAAGGACTCACCAGTAGTTTGAATGACTTAAATGCATGACACTATGTGACGCAGAATTGACATTATACTCTTCTTCAGGTAAACTTACTGTAAAACTGAACATGTTTTTTTATTCTTTTGGGGGGCGTGTGTGTACCTTTGTTTTGGGCAATGGACATGTCTATAACTGTGATATACAGAGAGATATACTGGCTTGCAGCAATCCAGCACTCCTTGAGCCTTTTGGTTTTATACTAATTGAGGCCAGTCTAGTTTATTACTACATACTATCAAACATGATTTCCTGTATGTTGAACAATGACTGCTTGATGCAAACTTTTCCTTACTTGCATCTAGACTTATTGTTGGCATTGTGAATTGATCAGGTCTGCCACCCCGATACTGCTACTATGTTAGAGTAATAACACCATGGTTGCCCCTTTTCTTCTACAATTACTCCAGCCACATCAGCTCCATGGGATCTTTGGGGGTATATTCATATGATTCAATTGTTCACTATTATATTTTTTTGATATCTTTATTCCTAAATTGCTCTAAATATTGTACTAAATTTTGGTGTATATAGGCTGCTAGCTTCGATGGATGGAACATCGGCTCGCCTGCATAGACAAAGTAAAGATAATTGTGTCATCAGTATAGTGATGCCGTGTCTTGTTTCATGTTGGATTCTATAGGCTTTGTGCACCATATAATAGATTGTGCATCTGTCTTGATCAATGTTCTTGATGATCGACTTTTTGACCACATTTTAGTTGTGTGAGCTTAAACAAGATAACTGAAAAGGTATGTCAATCTACCACCTCAATGGCCTTGTAGGATTTATATATGATCCTCTCTTGATCGTAGCCATCTTGGCTACTAATTTAAAGGATGGTGCTTAAAGTTGTCGACCATAAATCTTTGTCAATTCTTTTTTTGAGGTTTTTCATGCTCCAGGCAACCCCATTCTTGTGAAGGCTTTGATGAACATAATGATAATTAACCGTACCAAATTCTTAAAATAAATTATTGATACATCATTAGCACGTGCATCATCTAACCCATTCCTATAATTTTTAGTTGGTTTTGGAGGATCCTGCCAAATTGAGAAGGCTCGAAAGAAGCATTGCTTATGTTAGTTACCGGCTGATTGCAATTTTATCAGTTGTTACCAATGACCAAACTATTGGCTAGGAGAGCTAAATAGAGTCTTTCCAAGAGCTAAGAGACCGAATAATTTTGACCATTATGACTTTTATAAGAGTAATGTACAAATTGCATCTTGAGAGTGTTGAAAGAGAAATACAATCAAATATTGTTTTTGTTATATGTTGGAAAGCATAATTTGAGAGCATCTGATTAGTTGTTTACATAATTGGACATGGTAAGATTCAGCGAAGCAGATCAGGATTGTTGTAGACGTGTTAGTACTTCAACTTTTGCTCGAACTGGAAGGTGAACTGCCCTCTCCCAGTTCGAGTTCACAGACCTCTTCATCATTTGCATGAACTGTTGAAACTCTAGGTTGTATTTTCCTCAGGAACTCGATAAGTGTCATCTGGGAGATGTCATCTCCCATAAAGAGCAACAGATTAAGAGTCCAGGTATGAATGTCCCATCATCTTTTGCATGTGAGTTTGTTGCTTTCAAACATTGATATCTACAGATTTTAAGACTGGAAAGATCATTCTCGTTATAATTCAGTAATTTGTAGCTGGTTACATTTGATATCTATATATTTTTCAGGTATGATGCATCCTATTATAATTCTCTAATTTGTATCTGGTTAGCCTAATGCTTGGATAATACATTAATCTTGCTTGAGGGCGATGTGCGCAAGCAGGAGGATACAAGAAGGACTAATTTTTGTTGTGTCTACATATGCCTTCTAAGTACTAATTTTTGCTGTGTTTATTTGATAACAGATCTTTCCATGGTGAGGAAAGCATCTCTCCATTGGTTCCTTGAGAAGAGAAATGATCGATAAGGTTACTCTAGTCGGGTAAATGTCATTCATTAATCTCATTATATTTCTATTTTTTCATTGCTAGCATCAATGCTGAGGCACTATATCAAGTGAAAGACTCTTCAAAGGATTATCCTACGGACTTAGCCAAGGCAATGGATAACCAACCATGGCTCAGGCTGAAACCGAGTCTTAGTTTGGAACGAAGATAATCAAGTCCTCACATACATGACACACCCTAAGCTTAGATTGTCGACAACTTGTGTTTTTGGTGCAGTTTTTTGACTTACTAGTCTGGCTTTCCATTCTTTTTTTTCCTTAGGAGCGTAGAGACGAAGGTTATACATATCATTTTTCTCCATCTTGGAATGTTATTGCAACCATTGTTGATATCTCCTTGTTAACTTATTGCAACCATTTTTTCCTTAGTATGTGATTCTCTGAGTTATGTATTACTTGTTTATAGATATATTAGTGTGTTTCAGCTCCATGATTTTTTCTTCTGAGTTTTCCTGCTTTATCTTATAAATGTAGCTCGGAGAATGTCCGCTTGTGACCAGCTTATTTACTTTTTCTACCTTAAAATAGGAAGCATACAAACTTCTTTTTTCATCTGAAACTAAATATCCAAACTTGCATTTTTATTTCAAAAACCTACTTATTTATCTTTGTACTTATATCTCGTAGTCCAGGGTCTCAATACTGGAACTCTTGACTTAACCTCAAATACATGTTGGAATTCAGGTACTAAGAAAATTCATCTTCATTAACTTCTTTAAGAACTTCCATATATACAAGCTTCAAATATAAATACCTGATTAAGATTTTGTGTTGTATATACTCTTTATTTTTGTGCCCAACAAATGAAGTGACTTACTTATCTCTTTCCTTTTTCAGAATTAGTATAAGTTTTCCTCACCTATGAGGTCTGGCTACATGCTTCTCACTTCCTCAAAAGAGCCTTGTCTTGCTCCCTCTAGCAACAGATAAACTTCCTCAAGAGAGCCTGTCAGATAAACAAATTTGAAATATTGGATGGTTTGTGGTAAATGATTCAAATACTGGTTATTAAAATGTATATTACTTCTTGTAGAAATTATGTGCTTTACTAACTTGTTACTCAAATATTATATGATGAAATGATATGATTCAATACTGGTTTAGCTCTTCAAATGTTATATGGAATGGTTGAAATGTTATTAAACATGATACATTGCTTATGGTTTAACTGATAGTTGAATGCAAGTTTGTGGTTCAAAATTTTATTTTTAAAATATTTGTATTTGATTTGAATTTGAACTTGAATTTGTATTTGTATTTGTATTTGTATTTGTATTTGTATTTTTATTATAATTGAAATCAATATTTTTATCTATAAAATTTATGTTTTTAAAATGGAAACATAAACAACAACATTTCAAAACTGTTGTAAGCAAACATTATAACAACTTTTCTAAACAACGTAAAATTTATTTACAATACTTTTAAATCATTTTTGATGTTATAATTAAAACATATAAATACATATTACAATGTTTGGCAAACATGATTAAATTAAAGATACAACATTTGTTAAAAGTTGTATAAACTTTTTTTACGATGTTTTTCCACTGTTGTAGAATATCTATGTACAATGTTTACTGAATGTGGTAGATATAGTTCTTACCACAGTTGGAGAACGTTGTTGAAATTATATTTACAACACTTGTAATATGTTTTAAAAAATACTTTTACAATATTGCCTAAATGTCGTGGAAACTTTTTTGTTAGATTTTATAACTTTTAACAATGTTTATAAATTATTGTGGTAAGAATATCTACAATATTTTTACAACGTTCAAACAAACATTGTGGAAGATGCCCCCCTTTTACAACCCTGGATATAACAACCTTCTATTAAACATTGTAAAAGATCTTTTACGATATTTTTGTAACGTTGTAAAAATGGTTTTGATTGACCACATATTCATTCTCAGCCGCATGAACTTCTATAATTTCCCGGCCGCATGAACTCTAGCCCATGATGCCTTTTGACTGATTCTTGTCCCGAATTGACATTGATTGATATTGATTGTGACATTGACTAATAATTGATCATACGTTCCTAGTTGGAACTGAAAGACTGGCTAGTCGTCTTATTTAAATTGAATGAATGAGACACGTTCATATTAACTATGAACTACTGCAATCGATTGGCCAATCTAAAATATTGGCATATAGATACATGCAGGCTACAATTTATTTATTTATTTTACAAAAGCTGCATGTATACTTTATGGTCAAGGCATGATTATTCCGTGGTTAGTTTTAATTGTTGCATTACGCTATGTAAGACCTACAACCTAACCGCACGGATATCATTGTAGAGTTGGACATATCGTACTTTGTACGGAAGTACTCATTCTGAATGACCATGATCCACGACATAGGATTTTACTTAACATAGAGGCTAATAAGTTAAATAAAATAATGATTGCATGGAGAGAATGGATTCCCGAGTTCTTACATGGCAGCCCTCTTTGGGACTATTAGTGCCCGACAGGCCGACTGGTTCCTACAGATACTGCTTATCTGTCACACGGGCAGGGAGCGATATCTACATATATTATTATTGTATATTGATGACGGACGTCCCGCTGGGACTCGTCTAATTTATGATTGGGGCAATTGATTGATTGGATAGACTAGTCTTGCTTGCACATAGTAAGAACTGAGGAATCCTTATTGCATAATTCCAGGATAACTTGGAACTCACCGTAGCAAGCTGTAGTAGTTGCATGGCCGTTTAAGTTGACTTGTTTGTGTACTGTACCTACTCTGTTAACTAACTGAGATGATCAGAATGTCAGGATATGACGGGCCAACTTTTGTCCTTGTTTGGTTGGGAAGTTGGTTCGAAGTGTCGTGATATTATGTGAATCCCAGTAGCAAGCAGAGATCTATATATCATATTCTTTCATTACTGGTTCTAATTCCTCATATCGTGCTTCCTTGCGGTACTTGCTATTAGAGGTCTAACCTCTCTTGTTTTGTATGGCCAGATTTAGAGTCAGTTCCCGAGAAATCAGCTTACTTCTACCTCCAAGATGGCCAATACTAGAAGAATGATCGCATGAGGACTCGAGTGGGTTCCTTACTTCATCGCTCATTTTGTTACTTACTTTATATTTTGCCGTTTGGCACCGACATGTTAGTCGGATCGTCTTGTACTTACTTTACATAATTATAACTAAGTCAGGCTGCAGCTGATATACAATTGTGTATACCTTGCTTCATCATCTGGCTATATTTTATAAAGCCAGATATCAAGAACATTTTGACTGAGCGTTTGGGATGCCTTACTGCTTTATCTTGCATGTTCTCTATTACTGTTTCTTGTTTGAATGATTGAGACAATAGATGTGAAGCGACCATAGCGAGACTTTCATGTAGTATGCACCCCCTCGTCTTTTAAACAGCATTGATCGCATTATACGATATTCCTCTACCCGTAATACGTAGCTGGCTGAGTCATTCCCCCACTCTCCAGTATTCTGGTTCTGGGGCATGATAAGGTTTTAGTGGTGGCCCAGGTGTTTTAATTTATAGGATGTTTCAATCACACATGTTCCCCTTTGATCTCATGATTCGTTGTTCTCAACCCTAGCTTGACATTCCGGTATCCTTCGACATCATTGATCCTTCATGTCCGATCGTTTGATTACTTTTTTGTCCCTTTCATTAGGGGCACTTCGTCTGCATTTGTCAGAACTGGACATCAACAACAAGTGCTACATGGACAACATGACCAGGTTGGTCAACTACAAGGGCCAGTACTACCTCAAGAGACTATCCAAGAAGAAGTGATAGTGGAACCAACAGCTGGACTGCAGTATCCTGAGGTTCCTATACCACCAATAGTTCTACCGACCCCTGTAGAAGTAGAGACACCGGCCCTTTTGGAGATCATGAGAGGGATGATGGCCACTCAGCAACATCAGATGTTAGCCCAGCAGCGCATGCACATGCAGTTACAAGAGCAGAACGTACTACTCAACCAAGGATTGTAGACGACTTTGGAAAGAGGGACGAGGACAGTTTCAGGAGCATCAACTAGATTTTACTAGTACAACCCCCGCCGTTTCGAGGGCACGGAAGATGCCATCTCAGCAGATGCATAGCTTAAGGATGTTGAGGCTATTTTGACAGCAGCTAAGGTACCGGCAGAAGAACGTGTGGATCAGGTGAAGTTGTTACTTCAGGATCTCGCACGTGATTGGTGGAAATCAGAGAAAGTGGGCATCAGACGTCCTGTTGCTTGGGACAATTTTACTGTAAGGTTCAAGACCAAGTACTCACAGTTTGAGCTACAACAGAAGTTTATCAACCTCAAGCAGGCCGACAAGACGGTAGATGCTTATGTAGCGGAGTTCTACAGATTGAGTAGGTTCGCCCTAGAGATGGTAGCAACAGAGAGCCAGAGGTGGTAGCAACAGAGAGCCAGAGGGCTATGAGGTTCCAGCAAGGGTTTCATCTTGAGCTCTTGTAATTGATAGAGGGGCACAATTACCAGACTTTCGATGAGGTATTGACGGCAACCCGAAGGCATGAGATCACCATTCAAAGGATCATGGCAAGGACTGGAGATCAGAAGAGATCCTTATATTGAAGGAGGAGGGAGAGCAGCGCCCCGAACAACAGCACCGTCCCTTGGCATTCGCATTCACGATGTGACAATACGAGGGCCAGCACCACCACCAAGGCAGCAGTAACAGCAACAGAGGAAGAACCAGCAACCCCCAGCGGGCTGCACTTATTATGGAAAGATTGGACACACTAGAGATGTGTGTCGGATATTGAACGGACTGTGTTTGATATGTGGAAGTCCAGATCATCGGGTTACCACCTGTCCCATGAATTCAAGGTCAGAAGGACCAGTGTAATAATTTCCTGCTCTGCCAGCACCAGGGGCAGGCCAGTATCGAGGACCAGCGGTTGAGACCGTTGGCATAATGCCCGTTCATGTCGTAAGCTCAGATGTTTCAGCAGCATGGACTGCCGATACAGCAACACCAGCATAGACCACCCCAGCATCATCAAGGCAGGGGCCAGCAGCAGCACCAGGCTTGGCCATAACATGGGAACCAACAAGGAGGTCGAGGGCAGGCATTCACTCTGTCCTTGGAAGAGGCATTAGCATTGGAAGATGTTGTGGCAGGTAACATTCTTGTCGCCTCATATCCCGTAGTAGCATTGTTTGATTCGGGAGCATCATACTCATTTATATCTGCATAATTTGCAATACGGCTAGGAATAGAATTTGAGGCATTGCCAGGGAGGTTAAATATACTCACTGGTAATGGGCTCGTAGGAGTTAGTAGAGTTATTCTAGCATGTAACATTGTAGTTTGCGGGCATTCCTTACCCACCCGGTTGATAGAATTTTCTGTTGGAAATTTTGACGTTATCTTAGGCATGGACTGGCTGAAAGACAGTCATGCGACAATAGATTGTCGTAGAGGTGGTGTATCTTTTGATATTCCATGCATGAAGCGGTTTACCTTAGTCAGATCAGTGGTAACTCAACAAGAGCAGGGAGTAGTAACGGCAATGGAAGAAGTTCAAGTCCCGAAGGTAGTTGATGAATTTCTAGACGTATTTCTCGAAGAACTTTCAGGCCTACCACCGGTTAGGGATATTGAGTTCAGCATAGAATTGGTACCTGGAACTAAATCGATATCATATCAAGTTTACAGAATGGCAGATTCAGAGCAGGCCAAGGTATATCAGCACATAGAGGAACTGAAGAAGAAGAAGTTCATCCAAGCTAGCATATCACCATGGGCAGCACCAGTGGTACTTATGGAAAGAAGGATGGGTCATCCAGATTGTGTATCGATTATATAAAGTTTAATGCGGCAACAGTAAAGAACAAGTACCCACCCAGGATCGACGACTTGTTTGATCAGTTGAGCAGAGCTAAAGTTTTCTCCAAGATAGATCTTCGTTCAGGGTATCATCAAGTGAGGGTTCAGAAGGAGGATATTCTCAAGACAACATTCAGGTCAAAGTATGGACATTATGAATTCTTGGTAATGCCGTTTGGTTTGACCAATGCTCCAGCAATATTTATGGATTTGATGAACCGCATCTTATGCCATACTTAGATCAATTTGTCGTTGTATTTTTTGACGACATTCTTGTATACTCTGCTAGTAAGGAGGAACATGAGGACCACCCCGAAAAGTATTACAGGTTCTGGGAGAGAACCAGTTGTATGCCAAGCTCGACAAGTATGAGTTTTGGTCGGATCATATTTCATTTTTGGATCACATCATATCAGGAGATGGAGTTGCAGTGGATCCCAAGAAGGTAAAAGCAGTAGAGAGTTGGCCAGTACCCAAGAACTATGTGCAGAGTTTCTTGGGATTGGCAGGATATTACAGAAGATTTATATCAGACTTTGCAAGACTCTCAGTACCCATGACCCATTTGACACGGAAGGACGTGCCATTTCGTCTGGTCGGCAGAATGCCTGGCATTGTTTGAGAATCTGAAGCAGAAGTTGATATCAATGCCTATTCTTACATTGCCAATTGGACCCGGAGGTTTTACTGTATATTATGATGCGTCAGGTAAAGGACTTGAGTGCGTCCTCATGCAGCATGGAAAGGTAATAGCGTATGTGTTTGCCATTGATTGTAAAAGTACAGAACAATTATCGGAGGACTGAACTTAGACTCATAATACAAACTCGCTTGTACAAAGAAAGCCTAGGGACGAAAACCTAGGTACAGCAGTCTAAGTATAATTATTTATTTTAGATTCTGTGGGGGTGATGATAGAGGCTCGGGAAGGCGACGGCAGCCCTGCCTTACTCCTTGGACGATCGGTATGCAGCCTTGGCTCCTGTGAAGAGATGGTTGGCGTTGATGAAGAAATGCTCTTCTTGCTCTCCTCGTATTGCTCTTCTGACTTCTCTCTTTCTCTGTGTATTTTCTCTCTGATTATTAGAGGGAAAGCTCTTTCTGTCTATCTCCTTCTGATCGTGTATATTTTACAAGAGAATGGCACCTTGCTATTTATAATAGTGGAGGCATCATTAGGGTTAGGATGATTACCCATTCTCAAAGTGGCGGCGGCCTGATGTATAATCAATCTGGACCATTAGTTTAAGGCGTGAAGGATCTGGGCCATAAATAGGGATAGTATTGAATCCTGTGAATGATTAATGCTGATTGCTTTAAATCTTCATGATTGGTTGTGTCAAGCTTGGATCTTTCACCACGTGTCCCATTGGCTTGATCATGAATGATATGACCTGATCTCATTAATTATGAGGATAACGTTAAATATGGTCATTGGGATCTGGTAAATCTCTGATTGATCTGCATCCCATAATCATCCTTGCTACCAGCTGTTAAGTCGTGGAGGCCATTGAATCTCTGCCACGTGTCTTAATGGTGGATCCTGTCAGAACCGCATGATATCCATGAATCGCATGAGACAGTGTCTCAGTGAGCCGCATAGGTATAGTACTTACGAGCCGCATGGGATGGCTTCTTGGTGAGCCGCATAGGTATAGTACTCGCGAGCCGCATGGGATGGCTTCTTGGTGAGCCGCAGGAAGATGATTCTTGCCAGCCGCATGGGATGGCTTCTTGGTGAGCCGCAGGAAGATGATTCTTGCCAGCCGCATGAAGCTGTTCTTCAATTGAGCCGCATGGGAGTGGCCACATGGCAATCTCGGATCGTGTCAGAGATTTTCTCCTGTTCCTAAAGAGTCTGTCATTATGACAGGACCATTATGACACTTCATGTAAGAGTCATCAGCTGTCAAATCATGGCAGAGCATTGAATAGGGCCATTACTCGATGGCCAGCTGTGTGAAGGGGTCCCATGGGGACACGTGGTATTGATCGAGCCGTATATCTCTGTTGGTGGTATGTGAGCCGCATGTACCTCTGAACCGCATGCGGCTGGGGTGCTCTTTGAACCGCATAAGACTGTCCTCATGTAAGCCGCATGGACTCTCCTGCCCCGAGCCGCATGAAACTAAGAGTCTCTCTGAACCGCATGGGACTACTCTTGTATGAGCCGCATGGGGTTCTCCTGTTCCAAGCCGCATAGATCATCATTCTGATATTTTCCATGCTTCTACAAGACCACCTTCAAAGTTTTCAATTTGCAAAATTGAAATACTTTGAATAAGAAGCATGGCCTTTGTTGACCGTATAGATGATTCAGACGCATGGATTTATCTGGCCGCATGAGCTTGTTAGGCCGCATAGACTTTTTGCCATGTGTCCTAACCACGTGTGCAAATCTTCTGCATTAAATGCCCTTGATTCGCCGCCTCTTGGGGGAGGATCCCAAGGGTCAGTTTTGTTTTGACCGAAGCATTTTTCCTTTATTCTTTTAGGTGGCGCGTGGATCGAGGCATTTGTTTGATTTTTTGAGCCTCCTTCGCCTATAAATAGGAGTAATTTTATTCTTTGAGGGTTTCTTTACCTTCTCTCTTTTGCTCGAACTCCTTGTTACCGACTTCCTCTTCGTCTTCTCTCATCAACGATTGCCAATAGCTCCCAAGAAGACTACCGCTGCTACGGAAAAGAAGGCCGCGTCGTCGTCTGCGGTAGCGAAGGGCAAGAAGGCCGCGTCTTCATCGACGGCGGCGAACGTGGCGGCTCCTCCGCCGGCTGACGTGCCTATTTTTTACCCCGACGTTCACCCGTCTATTGCTGGTAGGACCATCAACATGAACTGTCATGGCTATGCCGCATATTTTATGCGCGAGCCTGTATTTCCAAGTATGCTGCGTGTCCGACTCATGTTCGAGTCGCATGGGATATGACCTAGGTCTGAGCCGTTTGTTGTTTGCAGTCGCATAACTACTTCATCCTCAGGGCCGCATAAGCTCATTTAGACTGGACCGCATGAGCTTTTTCAAACTGAGCCGCATAAGCCTATTTCGGAATGAACCACATAAGATCATTTGAACTAAACCGCATAAGCTCATCCGCACTGAACCGCATGTGCTCCTTTCGAACCGAATCGCATAAGCTCATTCGGACTGACCCGTATGAACTCTTTCAAACTGAGTCGCATAAGGCTATACTGAGCTAAGCCGCATAAGCATCACGTAGTTTGTGTTTCGGCTATCTTTTTGACTTGTTTCTTTTGTTTTTTCTTCAGTGAATCTGCCAGTAAATCCTGCTGGGGAACTTCTGGTTGGCTCGAATCAGTTTGCCTTGGGCATGCATCGGGATGATTTAGTTCGTCAAGTATCCGAGCAGCTCCTTGTTAATGAACCTTTGGAGCGACTAAATGCTATCAGGGTTCAATCTTTCCAATTCCTTAGTGACATGATGAGTTCCGGGAAGCCTGATGGGAAGCATCTGAGACCGGTCTTCCTTTTTGGGGATGCGTTGATCATAGAAAACTTCTGAGTGCTGGATGTTTTCGAGAGTTGGGATTTTGACCTGGATGGGATGCCGATTCACATCCCCATTATGAAGCATCATTTTCCTTTTGCGTGGTTCAACATGATCGTTATGGACAGGCAGATGCCAGACCCACTCACTCCAACCAGACCGGAGATGTTTGTTGGTAACATCCGTTACAACAAAACCACTGGGTCAGTGCGCGTGATCAAGGATCCGGCTAGTCGATCCATGATGGGATTAGTTCCGGGTACCTTCATCAACACACCCGGTCCTAACTTCTCATTCTCTTAGGCTGATACCTTCCTGAGCCAGCTTGCTCGCAAAGGGTCCTATCCTGTTGGCAGATTGGTACTGCCGAGCTGGTTACACCCCATTCCTCCGTGGGCTAACCTGATCTCGTGGATTCTATGGAACTACGGGGAATTTTTACGGGAAGACAATCTTTATGATGCTATCCGGGGTACCAGCCACGGGTTGCCCGTTAATAAGCCATTGTTCATGGCCCTTCTGGAGATGTACAATCATCAGACATGGACTTTCTTCACCCCTGTAGGGGAATTGGGGCTCGCTCTTCACGAGATGTATGCTGTCTCCAAGCTCCCCTGGGGAGACGAGCCCTTCGAAGCGTACACTCCGACGAATGAGGAGTTCCAGGATTTAGACCGACGATTCCCCAGTTTTGTCGCTGTGTATCAAGAACTATTTTGTCATCATAGGACCTGTCACCGAACGGCTATCCAGAAAAATGACAACTCGGAAGGGGACGCTCCCCATACTAAATCTTGGGTCTCATACCTTTTCAAATTTAGCGCTGCTGGCCGAGTTACTTCCCGGGATCGTCAAACTTCTAGGGAAGTAGAGGACTTGGTGTCGACTGCTAGGAGGTCGAAGTCTAAAAGTGACAAATTTGGGAGCCAGATTGACTCCTTCAGCTATTTTTATTATAGTACCCGGCGGCTGTCAGAGATGGCACTCTTGGCAGGGTTTTTAATGGTGTGGCTGCACAATCGTGTGGTCTCAGGAAGGGCAGGTTCTATCGAGAGGATCAGTCGCCACTTCATTCTCCCTGCCGTGAAGTTGGCCTTTGGGGTCAGGCTGGCTCTTCTTTCCGCTATGGTGTGCAGTATTCAGCATGGTCTCCGTGCCTTCTCGTCCAAGGTCATCGCTCGTGACGTGGCAATGGACTTTGAACGTATAGAACTGCCTTATCATTACTTGCTGGGATGGCTGTTGTTGCATTATCAGTCTTTGATGAGGCCTGGGACGGGGGATGGCGTTATGGACGACGACGCTTTTCTTTTCAGGTATCACCATCAGCATTGGAAATGTAGTACTATGCCGGCGTGTCGGAGGATGTTGGCGAGGGTGGACGGATATAATTTCTTCGTATCCGTTCCCCATTTCACCGACCAAGAAGTGAGGAGTGTCCATGTTGATGGTGTTGGACCTCCTCATTTCTTACCTGAAAAGATGTGTTTCTGGCTGCGTAACATTCGTCCGACGTATTTAGTTTACTGCAATCGCAACACTGTGTACTTATAGCCCTACTTGCCCAGTAGGTTTGCCCGTCAATTTGGGTATAGTCAGCTATTCCTCGGGCGTCCCAGTTTCCACCTGGGATTTGAAGGTAGCATTCTCGATGGTATTAGGGCATGGAGCTACTATGACACTTGTCATACTCGAACTAGCTTCTCGGTTCCTGCCGCAAACGTGATAAGGAAAATCTTGCATATGGCGACCTTATATCATGTTACTGCAAATCATCCGCCTCTCGATTTTGACCCGAGGACTAGCTTCATCGTGGGCACTCACCTGGCGGAGAAGGCTATGGTGTCGAGGGCAAAGAAGAAAGGGGCGAATAGAGTTTCTACGCCCGATTCCGAGTCCTTCGACACAATTGAGAAAGACAACGAGCAGGACGACGAGGACTCTCTCTCTTCTGGTGACGAGGCAACGGCGGGTCAGCCTCCCATCATGGCAGATGAGATGATGACGGATCAACCGTCGGCTGTATTAGATGAGGCGGTAGACCAATTGCCATCTGTACCGGAGGTAGTACGGGTAGAACTACCGCCTGTCATGCCTGGTCCCTCACGTAAGCGAGGCAGGCGTGAGTCTACTGGCGGAGGAGTAGCCTTTTCTGTGAAGAGAGCGGCGGTCGGACCCCATAGGCTACTTATTACGGAGAGGGGTGAGGATGCAGGCGATGTTCCGGAGGTAAGACCAAGTCGGAGCCATCTCTTTGTTGTGGTTTTCTTTTTTCTTGGAGATATGACCTGACCATTTTTTTTGTAGGCGTCTGACGAACCCGGCTCTCCTGAACCGTCTACTGCCCCTGGCGTTGATCCGGCCCTTGCTGCTTTGATTAGCGACATGTGTGTCGCGGTCCTTTCTGCGGGGGCTCTCTCAGCGGCGGCTGGAAGCTCCTAGGTTGCTGAGGCCTCGGCCCGGAGTGACGAAGGTTTCCTCGGGCCCGTCTCCGAGATTGCTGAACTTCAGCAAGGCAACGCCGATCTCGTTGCATCCCTTTTCGAGGGTGCAGGGGCGGAGGAGCCTATTATACCTGACTCGAAGACTGTTGGTGAAGAGGCTACGGTGGCTGTAGGCGAACTTCATCCTCCACACTCCTCCACTGGTAAGACAAGCCAAATATTAACTAGTGAGGGGGCTTATTTGCTCTATCAACATATCTTCCGGGTTAAATCGATTCATGGTTGCCTTAGCCCTACCGGTCCTGACCCTTTACATTCTACCGCGGATGTTCTTGGAGAAGGCTCGGCCTACCATGATCTGGGAGAAAGGAGCGTTTCCTTTCCTTCGCCGTCTCATGTCCAGGGGCCTTCCGCCAGCCCCAGGCAGATGGGAATGGAGCTGGCGATGGTCTCCACCTCATCGTCTGCTGATTATACGGCTCCGGAGATTGACCTCTCGACTCTGTCGAGCATTCAAGTTCTGCGGGCCGCTGAAGAGGAGTTGGCCGCTGTTCATGCGTCCTTCCGTGCAGAGTTTGTTTCTCTTGTGGCAGGAGCGGCAGATTCTGTTGCGTCTTCTTCAGCGTTGTCGGCTATACTCCCGTTGACACCGGCTTCCTCGGAGGCTCTGGACGAGGTGACGCAGGATATGGTCGACAGCTTCTATCGCCATTTAAAGAGAGGCGTAGATGCTGCTGTAGAATGGGGGACCCTTTTACTCTGTCTCTGCGGTGCGCTCGGGGTCAGGTTGCAACTTTGAAGTCTCTTTCTGGCGGGGTGGGGTTGGCTGCACTCTTGGAGCCTAAGTTGGCAGAGGTTGATCAGCTTGTGAAGCAATTGCTGGCGATACGGTAGGCGGGCTTGCCTGCTGCGATTGAACGGGAGTGGGGCTTCCTCATTGCTGCTCGGGATAGGATCAAGCTCGTTCGAGATACTGCCGGGCCAGTTGTGCAGGGGGAACTTGACAAGTTCTCCGCTTCGTATGACAGGCTGGGTCGTCGAAGTCAGGCTTGTCGGGCTTGGAAAGAGTCTGCTTCTCGTGGAATCGCTGAAACGAAGGAGCGGATTCTCGCACTCCAGAGGGAGTTGGCCTTCTTAGAGTCAGAGTTGGAGGCTGCTCGTACGGAACAGGAGTCGATTGCTAGGGAGACCGAGAGGGTTTCCCGATCTTCTGTCAACCTGGAGCGGGCCTTTAGGAGATTCGAGGATAACTGGCAAGCCCATGCTCAACTGGAGGACGAGGCGGTGTTGACCCAAGAGGCGGAGCGTCGAGCTACCCAGAGGTTTGAGCGGTCAGTTGCCTTGTTGACGGACCGTCTCAGGGCGTTATGTACCCCGGAGCAGTGATCAGCTTTCTGTTTTTCTTTTGCTGTTGTTTTCTTTTTCGTCTTTTTTGTTTTGATCTTGTAAAGGATATGATCCTAAATGATGTAGCACTTTGAATTTTGAATGAATGAGCATATTTCAACTCATCTTCTCTCTCTTGTAATTGCGGTGTTCGTGGAACTGGACGTACTGGGGGATTATTTGTGGACCTGTTACCCTAGGCGTACCTTGGTTTTAGGTACGGATAACAAGTTTGGTCAGGATATCCGGAACAACCATGGTAAAGTGGTCATGGGTGCTCACGGTATTGGGAAAAAGAATGCCGTAGAGCAGTTGGGCTCCCGGGGAATGGTAAGATGTTGGATTTATGCTAAGAAGCTTAGCAGGGGATATTTGTGGACCTATTATCCTTGGCGTACCCTGGTTCAGGATACGGATAATGGGATGAAAGGAAACCAACATATTTGCTCAAAGGTTATGAGGTCATGGCAAGCATGAGGGTTTTACCGTAGAATCTTCCTGCTCAGAGGTAATGAGGACATGGCAGGGGAGACTTCACAAAAGATATTCGTGGTCAATAGCGGACATTTGTGGTCAACAGAGGACATTTATGGTCAACAGAGGACATTTGTGGACCTATTATCCTTGTCGTACTCCGGTTGTGGGTACAGATAATAGGTTGAAAGGGAACCGACATACTTGCTCAGAGGTAATGTGGACATGGCAAGCTCGAGGGTTTCTTCGACGGAGCCTTCCCACTCAGAGGTAATGAGGACATGGCAGGAGTGGGCTCAATAAAGAGGGGGTACACAGAATGACTCAGAGGTAGGAGAACGTGGAAGTTCTATGCGATGGGACGGTTTGTTTTTGGTAGAAGTGAAAACGACTCAGAGGTAATGAGGACATGGCCATTTCGGAAATTTGTGGATCGATTACCCTTTTTGTGCGCTGGGAGTGCGGATAGTGGATCATGAGGAAGGATCTCTTCCAGGAAGGAAGTTCAGAGGTATAATCATACGTTACTTACTATCTGAAAGAGTGACCGGAATGTGAGTTCAGAGGCACCAGCGGGTACATAACTCGGTAATTTAGAATATTGAGAAAGTGTGAGTTCAGCGGCACCAGCGGGTATATGACTCGATAATCTGAAGGGAATGTGGAGGTGAGTTCAGCAGCACCAGCCGGTACATGACTCAATAATCTAAAATGTTGTGGATGTGAGTTCAGCGGTGCCAGCGGGTACATAACTCGATGATCTGGAGAGAATGTCGTTTAGACATAATATTTCTTCAGGAACTTGCCGTTGACGGGCAACATGAGCAAGTCTCTATTTTTTTTGCGAGGCGGTAAGCACCGTTGGAGAACACTGTCTCAATGATAAATGGGCCTTCCTACTTTGGCTGGAATTTGTCGGCGGTCTTGTGAGTCATGACCATCGGCCTCCGGACTGCCAGAACGAGATCGCCCACCTGGAATGTTCTGATTTTGACCTTCTTGTTGAAGGCTTCGGAGATGCGTGCTTGGTATAGCTCAATTCGTTGCTGAGCCAAGAGGCACTTTTCGTCTAGTGCCTCTAATTCCTATAGCCGACGATGGTGGTTTTCGTCTGTCGTCAATTGATGTGTGAGGGCGACGCATAGTGAGGGGATCTGAGTCTCCAATGGGAGGACTGCTTCACTTCCGTACACTAGGGAGAATGGTGTATTCCCGGCGGCTGTTCGAAATGTGGTGCGATAAGCCCATAAGCATTCACCAAGCTTCTCGTTCCAGTCACGTTTATTGGAGGAGACAAACTTCTTGAGGAGTTTGATGATTGTTTTGTTGAATGCCTCTGCCAACCCGTTCGCTGCCGGGTTGTACGGTGTCGAAGCGACATTCTGAATACGGTGCTTATCGCAGAACCGATAGAATGCGTGGCTTGCGAACTGCGGACCATTATCATGGATGATCCTTCAGGGCAGTCCAAAGCGGTAGATGACGTGATGCTTAAGGAAGCTGATCACGTTTGAAGTCTTAACTTCTGCGAGTGGGATAGCTTCCGCCCATTTGGAGAAGTAATCAGTGATCGCAAGTATGAATCGATGTCCTTGGGATGAAGGTGGGGTGATTGGACCAATGATATCTATTCCCCATGCTTCGAATGGCCAGGACGCCACTGTCGGATGTAGAAACTCGGATGGTTGGTGAATAAAGTCTGCGTGGACTTGGCAGGCATTGCATTTTCTAGCATAATCTATCGCATCTGCCACCATTGTGGGCCAATAGTAGTCCATTCGGCGAAGGCGGTCTTGCAGTTTTGGGCCGGGCTGGTGGGCCCCGCAGATACCGTCATGAGCTTCTCGTACGGCTTCTTTGGCTTCTGCATTTGACAGACACCGAAGCAGTAATCCGTCGTAGGAGCGGCGATACAGCATTTTCGTCTCTGTATCGTAGAAGAATCTGAGAGAACGCCGTCTGAAGGAAGTGGCTTCCTTTGGGTTCTCGGGCAGGATGTCGTAGACGACGAAGTCGATGAATGGTTGTCTCCAATCTGGGGCATCCTCGATTGTCTGTGTGGAATAACTCGCCACAAATTGCACATTGTTCTTGGGACAGACCAGTTCGTGGCCTATCACATCCACTGATTGGCGATCATGATTCATAACTGCTAGGGAAGCGACAAGACCAGCTAAGGCATCAGCTTTGATATTTCGGAGTCTGGGGACATGTTCGATGAAGAACCCCTCGAACGACAAGATGATGTCAATCGCCATTTGGTGATAAGGGATCATGTCTTCGTGGAGGACTTCGTATGAGCCCCGGATCTGATTGACGATTAGTTGGGAATCGTCGTATGCTTCAAGGTATTCTATCCCCAGCTCTCTTGCATGTTGGAGGCCAATGACCAGAGCGTTGTACTTGGCCACATTGTTAGAGCAGGGCTCTGTGAGGGAATAAGCGCGGTTAATCACCAATCCGGAAGGGGAGATCAGCACTACCCCGACTCCGACGACTATATTGCCTTTAGGTCCGGTCCTCGAAGCACCGTCGAAGAACATTCGCCATATATTCTCGTGAGAGGTTGCATGCGAGTCGACGACCTCATCTGGGATCTCTTCATATATCCTGGAGGACTCCGAGCCTGGATGGGCTGCTAAGAAGTCTGCCAGGGCTTGACCTTTGACTGCCTTTTGTGGGACGAAGATCATATGATAAGGGGACAGCAATATTGTCCATGTAGTGAGGCGAGAGCTGAGTGCCCCTGGTTTAGTCATGAGGACCCTGAGAGGGTTGATTCGTGAGATCACGTGTATCGTTTGTCCGGTGACATAGTGTCGTATTTTCTGAATGGCGAACACCAGGGCGAGGCATTCCTTCTCCACAGCGGTGTATAGGTGCTCTGGCCCAATCATCATTCGGCTGAGGTAATATATGGCCTGCTCATGGCCTGCATCGTTGTTCTGTGCCAGCAGAGCCCCGAGGGAGTGTTCCATTGCTCGTACATAGAGCAGGAATGGTTTTCCAAGAACCGGAGCCACCAAAACTGGAGGATTTGACAAATATTCTTTGATGCTGTCGAAAGCACGCTGACATTCCTCGTCCCATACGAATGAGACTCCTTTCTTCATGAGGTGGGTGAACGGTCGGCATCGCCCGGAGAGGTTAGAAATGAATCTCCTGATGTAAGCTAGCCTCCCTTGGAGGCCTCTGAGTTCGCGAAGATTTCTCGGGGGACCCATCTCCATGATTGCTTTCGTCTTCTCAGGGTCTACATGGATACCTTGTGCCATGATGATGAAGCCCAAGAACTTCCCGCTGGATAAGCCCAGAAAGGACTTCGTAGGGTTCATTTTTAAATTGTGCGCTCGTAATAGGTCGAATACCGTCTTTAGATCCTGCAGATGGTCTCCCTTGCAACGACTCTTAATGGCTATATCGTCAACATAGCACTCCACTGTCTTGCGTAAGTGGTCTCTGAAGATGATGCTCATGGCTCTTTGATATGTGGCGGCAACATTCTTTAAACCGAAAGGCATAACTGTGTAGCAGTATATGCCAATCGGTGTTCGGAATGATGTATGCTTTTCGTCATCAGGAGACATTTTGATTTGGTTGTACCCCGAAAAGCCATCCATGAATGACATACGTTCGAAGCCGCAGGTATTGTCGATCATGATGTCTGTGATAGGAAGGGGGAATTCATCTTTGGGGCATGCCTCGTTCAGATTACGGAAGCCGATGCAGATTCGAATCTTTCCATTCTTCTTGAGGATGGGTACTATATGGCGACCCAATCGGGATGTTGCTCCTCACGAATGAAGCCGCTGGCTATCAGTTTGTTGACTTCGGCTTCGATCGCGTCCATGATGCCTGGGCGGAAGCATCGCTGTTGTTGCTCGACTGGTTTCGCATCTGGCCGAATGTTAAGTTTGTGAAGAGCAATGTCAGGATTTAACCCTGGCATGTCTTCATAGCTCCAGGCGAACACATCGATGTATTCTCTGACAAGTTCTAGCAGCGACTCCCATTCTTCGTCTGTTAGGCTTTTACTGACAAAAATTGGTTTTGGAGAAGATTCGCTGCCGAGATCCACTTGTATGACCTCATCTTCAGTAGGAGGTTCTCTTTGTTCGAACTGCTTTTCCCATTGTGCGTCCAACTGCTGGGCCTACGGTTCTAGCTCGAGGATTTCGGGGATGTCTTTATCTTCTTCGTAAGCGTCGGCGAATGCCATGTTGACTGTCATGACTTGTCTGAACACATCTCCGATGCTGGTATCCGAGTCAGAAGTTGGTGACCCGGTTGAATGTGACTGCCAATCGCATTCTTCATCTGAACTCTCAGGGGTCGTAGTAGGCGTTACATACCCCAACCCGTATCGAGTTTTGCTATAGTAGTCTCGTGGTTTGCCCGCCGGGACAGGCGACTTCAAAGGTAATCGTCGCCCAGTGCCGTAGTTTAAACCTGGCATCGTCTCCAGATCATACCCCTATTTCTGCATGAGATATTTGGATTGGGGGCTATAAAGATACAGAGGCAATCTTCCGACATCTGACCCGAGGTCGACTTCCTCTATGGTGAAGGGATGCGGGTTGTTCGTCCGGCCGAAGATGATCGGATGATCCCCTCCCTCGATTATTCGGTAAGCGTCTACTACTGGAGTAAGCTGGATCGCGGTGTACACATTTGTCATTTGTGTATGTAGGTGAGTGCCTATACCGTGTTCCATAGCATACATTGTACATAGCTTATTGAGCTCGGTGTAGTTCAAAGATAACCCTTTATTGATGAAGTAAGGTATATTTTCTAGGGGGATTACATCATCAGCGGAAGGAACATCAGTGTGGACAGCCACATACTTAGCTAACTTTGGTTCCTCTTCGGCTACCCCCTGTGTGAATAAAGACTGAGAGGACGTCCTGGGAAGCTTGATTGTCAGTGGTTCAGTTGATGGAGCAAAATGTGGAGTTGTTGGCAGACTAGCGACCCCCAGTTTGGCACTTGTTGTGGAGCGAGGAGTGGCTGGTTCGCTAGAAGTGTCAGACCTTGCATCGGGGTGACGACCCTTCTTGGAAAGGTGTATCATCAGTGGCCTATCGGAGGGATTGAGCTTCTCCGTTTATGGTTGATCGACTCTCGGCAGTCTGATTGTCAGTGGCCCTGTTGTGGGTCTCGGCACTTGGCCGGACCTTGGCAGCCGGATTATCATCTGCTCTTCCTGCGCCGAGAGGCTGATCGCATCCTTCCGCAGAGTGGCAGTAAGGGGTACGGACCTTCCCGGTTTGCGAGCTTGGAGGTGGATTATCAGAGGCTCTTCTGATCCTGTGGCCGTCTCGGTACTACCTTGTACATTTCCTTCATCAAGGTGCCTCTTCGACTTTTCGTATAGGCAGGAGTCCGAGTAGTAAGATTCGACCCCTTTGAAGGGATCGATGTCAGCAAATTCTGTCTTCACGAAGCCGTGTTTGTCGACATATTTGAAGCATTGGTGCAGTGTGGAAGGCACGATCATATAATCGTGTATCCACGAACACCCCAAGAGAATGTTGTATGAAGTGTCTGCATCTATAACGTAGCAGGTGACTTCGGATTGGAGGTCGCCAATTTGACACTTCAGACGAATCTTTCCAATAGGGTAGCTCCTACCCGAATTGAAACCGCTGATGGCGGTGCTTGTAGGAGTCAGGCGATGCATTGGGATGCGAAGATGATGTAGCAGACCATTCGGGATGATGCTTATGGAAGAGCCTGGATCAATGTGCATCCGATCCACCTTTACGTCGTCGATGTATCCAGTATAGTATAGTGGGTGATCGTACAGGTTGGTTTTGATGAGCATGTCCTACGGAGTGAAGACGATGTTGGGCATTGCTCCCGTACAGGCACTGTCCTGGAGATCCACAAGTGAGTCCTCCCCGGTGAGGTTGGATTGAGCCAGATAGACATCGACATTTTGGAGTGCTTCGCTTAATGCAATACGAACGTCCTTGGAGAGCCTTAGGAGTTCGTACAGTGATAACTTGGCCGGTGTGTTAGCCAATTGCGCTAAGATGTCAAAGTTGTAGGGCCTCTCTAGCCCTTAGGCTGCCTCTTTTCGGAGGGGTTTGTCGAAGCGAGTCTCCCTCGGTCTAGGCTTGTCGGTCGTCGAAGGCTGAGCCGGTCCCGGAGCATCAGTTGTAGTGGGTTGATGGTTTTCAGCTGGATTGTCAACCACAGGTTGGGATTGCGCTTCGGACCGTGTGACGACGGCTGTAGCTTCCTCGTTGTCTGCCGAGATTGTATGGCAGGTCCTGACTTTCTACTTTTCTTCTTGTCGGTGGAAGATGGTGTGGGCCGAGTCACTTCTGACACCAAGTCTGGATGGATCCACATGACCTTCCCTCGAGATGTGGTGAGAGGTACTAGACCGGCCGCCTGATCTCGGGGAGGTAGAAGATTGGTAATCTCCATTGTCGCTAGAGGGACGAGGACCACCCCGTCTTGAGTCTCCGTCGGAGGGAAGCTGCCGAATTGTACGGACACCATATTGGCCGCCACGGTTACCTCTTCGAAATCGATGGCCAGAGCGTTCGAATCGATGAGGTTTTATATGTACCGTTTTAGCTGGTAGCAATCATGTGTAGCATGATGGACATAGCGATGATAATGGCAGTACTTTGGATTCTCCATCTCTGCCGGCCGCGGTTCCCATCTTGGTGGAGGAGGCTGAATCCTGTCCCCTTGTATGAGCATGTCCAAGATGGGCTTAATGTGACCGTATTCAAAGGAGTAAGTGATTTGCGGCCATTGTTTGTCTGCTGGCTTCGGCTCAGGTTTTTGTGCTGTATCGGCCAGCATAGCCTGTTTTCCCTTGCTATCCCGATTGTTGGAGGGGCTACCCCCATTATCGTTGTTGGGACGCTTGCCCTTGTTTTCTCCTTCCGAGATGTGCAATCCCAGTTGGCGAGCCTTCTTCAGTCGTTCTTCAGCGCTTGTGGCGCTGATGATGAACGTCTTCCAATCTTTGAATTAACTTTCGCCCATCCAGAGACTGATCGTTGGAAGCAGTCTCTTTTGGCAAATTTCAATTAAAGAGGAATCTGGATTTCCGGAGGGCAGCTTCATGGCGGTTTGGCGGAACCGCTCGATGTAGTTCCTTGTCAACTCCTTCTCCCCTTGGACGACGTCCATGAGGGTGGACATGGTGACGTCCTGTCCTACTTCGTAGAATCTCTCCAAGAACAGGCGCTTGAAGCCGGCGAAGGAGTGGATGTAGTTGTCCGGCAGATTGCGATACCAGTCGAAGGCGACTCCTTCCGATGCCCCAATGAATAATCGCGTGAGGATAGCATCATCATGGGGCAGATGTTCGGTGGTGACCTCAAAGTAAGTGATGCACCGACTTGCTGAGGTCTTGCCATCATACGGGTTGATATTGAATGGCTTATATCTTGGTGGGAATGGAACATCCCTCCATTCAGCAGGGTATGGTTGCCGAATTTTGAGGTCTTGAGCGTTTTCTTGGGCATGGAACATGGCTCGGAGCTCCTGAACCTCTCTTCTTACTTCTCGGGCCTCATCTGTCGCGGTAGGGGCTGTTATTTCGGGAGGATTGTTGCCCGGGTTCGGTGCCGTCGAATTCGAGTCCGCATTGACCGTGGGACCCGCGCTTGTTTGGCCAGGCGTCCCTCCTTGCAGAGTTGGAAGGGCTGCTTTAATCTAGTCTACAGACTTGACCAAAGCAAGTAATATGGCTTCGAGATTGTCGATGCGCTGGCGATCACTGGAACCACTTTGATTGCTGTCTGTCATGAACACCGTCCTTGTATGATGAGAAACGGAAGGGACGGTGGGAGATGTATCCTCCGAGTCATACCCATGTACCGAAAAGTCGTCGGGATATGTGGGAATATTCTTTTCTGGTTCGGACTCGGAGGGAACAGTACCCCCAGCCTCAGAGTTTGCTTCGTCTTGAGAGTCATGGATGTCCCCGGGGACATCAGCGTCTATTGTACCTGATGGGAGAGTTATTTCCCCGGGCTCGTCTCCTTGAAACATCGGATTGTTGTGGATATTCGGAGGACTGCTACCCTCAACCCCCAGCGATGTGGATGATGAATTTCCCACTGCAGCAGATTTTGTCTTTGAACGGGTGTGTTGGAATACTCCGGTGGAGGACAACCGTTTAGACGACAGTTTCTTAGCTGTAGTGGTTGAGGTCTTCGGGGTGGAGATGCTTGCCTTCTTCCCTCTCCCCTCGGTGGAGACTTTCTGAGTGGAATTGCAGGAGACAACAGGAGGTGCCTCGTCTTCTGAGCTCGGACGCTGTAGTCTTTGGAAGACTGACGGCCGATCTTTCGTCACTGCCGCGTTGTTGCAACAGCAGTTGACGATGATTTGGGTGCAGTACCGTCCAAGCGAGGACTCTTTGCACACGAAGCCCCATTTCTTTCCTTGCGCTTGTGGAGGATATCCTCGCGCAGGTCAGAGGAACCACTCTATCCGTTCACCGTCGGGGGCTGGATTCGAGTAGTTCTGTACAACTTCCCATCAGAGGCCCGCATGATAATCAGCGGAACACCCCGATGGTCAGAGGTTGGGACAGCTGACTGGGCTTGGTGAGCCCGTGCTGCCCTAGACTTCCTCCTTTTAGCACTTGCGGTGCGTAATAGGAGGAGTCCAAGTTGAATACCATAGAGTCTGGCTTATCATCCAGAGAACCATCAGAGTCAGGACCGTACGAGAGACGGTCGAAGACTGATCGAGAGGAGCGTGGAATGGACGCTATGCGGCTAGAATTGAGTACCGTGCAGGCTGTCTGCATGCGGTTGTCTTCTGTTGTTGGACGAGTTGTTTTTGTGCGGCTAGAAGTCACGACCGTGCAGGCTGGCCGCATGCGGTTGGCAATTGTGGCCGCATGGGTTTTCTGCAAGCGATTGACTTCCATAGCCGCATGAGTTTCATCCATGTGGTTGGCAACTGTAGCCGCATAAGCTATGCGGCTGACAGATGTGACCGCATGATTTTTCTTCATACGGCTAGCGGATGTGGCCGCATGAGCTTTTTTCATGCGGCTAGCACCCCTATGCGGCTCGGATCGCGTAGAGTTCCTTTTTTTCCCTGCAAGTCCAGCATCATAGTGTTTTCTTCTGCCGGACTTGGGGACAGCAGAGTTGTCTACGGTCTGAAGTGGGGCCGCAGAAGAATCCTTCTCGCCGTCTTGAGCAACAGAGGGTATCCCGTCGAGGGCTTGGAGAGGAGCAAATGATTTTGGCCTCCACTCTCTGTGAGCCTTCGTCGTGCGGGTGCGCTTCTGGACTGGGCCAGCGCTTCCGTCGGAGAGCATCTCTTCAAACGCCTGTTGGTCGAAGCGGACGACCATCTTTTGTTGCGTGGAGCCAAGCTTGGCTGCATCCGACTGCGTCACCAACTCCTCAGCCGTGGAGAAGTTTGTCCCCAGCAGAGTCGCCATTGTGTTTGCCATTGATTGTAAAAGTACAGAACAATTATCGGAGGACTGAACTTAGACTCACAATACAAACTCGCTTGTACAAAGAAAGCCTAGGGACGAAAAGTTAGGTACAGCAGTCTAAGTACAATTGTTTATTTTAGATTCTGGAGGGTGACAATAGAGGCTCGGGAAGGCGACGGCAGCCCTGCCTTACTCCTTGGACGATCGGTATGCAGCCTTGGCTCCTGTGAAGAGATGGTTGGCATTGATGAAGAAATGCTCTTCTTGCTCTCCTCGTATTGCTCTTCTGACTTCTCTCTTTCTCTGTGTATTTTCTCTCTGATTATTAGGGGGAAAGCTCTTTCTGTCTATCTCCTTCTGATCGTGTATATTTTATAAGGGAATGACACCTTGCTATTTAGTAGGGGCATCATTAGGGTTTGGATGATTACCCATTCTCAAAGTGGCGGCGGCCTGATGTATAATCAATCTGGACTATTAGTTTAAGGCGTGAAGGATCTGGACCATAATTGGGGATAGTATTGAATCCTGTGAATAATTAATGCTGATTGCTTTAAATCTTCATGATTGGTTGTGTCAAGCTTGGATCTCTCACCACGTGTTCCATTGGCTTGATCATGAATGATATGACCTGATCTCATTAATTATGAGGATAACGTTAAATATGGTCATTGGGATCTGGTAAATCTCTGATTGATCTGCATCCCATAATCATCCTTGCTACCAGCTGTTAAGTCGTGGGGGCCGTTGAATCTCTGCCACGTGTCTTAATGGTGGATCCGGTCAGAACCGCATGATATCCATGAACCGCATGAGACAGCGTCTCAGTGAGCCGCATAGGTATAGTACTTGCGAGCCGCATGGGATGGCTTCTTGGTGAGCCGCATAGGTATAGTACTCGCGAGCTGCATGGGATGGCTTCTTGGTGAGCCGTAGGAAGATGATTCTTGCCAGCCGCATGGGATGGCTTCTTGGTGAGCCACAGGAAGATGATTCTTGCCAGCCGCATGAAGCTGTTCTTCAATTGAGCCGCATGGGAGTGGCCACGTGGCAATCTAGGATCGTGTCAGAGATTTTCTTCTGTTCCTAAAGAGTCTGTCATTATGACAGGACCATTGTGACACTTCATGTCAGAGCCGTCAGCTGTCAAATCATGGCAGAGCATTGAATAGGGCCATTACTCGATGGCCAGCTGTGTGAAGGGGTCCCATGGGCACACGTGGTATTGATCGAGCCGCATATCTCTGTTGGTCGTATGTGAGCCACATGTACCTCTGAACCGCATGCGGCTGGGGTGCTCTTTGAACCGCATAAGACTGTCCCTATGTAAGCCGCATGGACTCTCCTGCCCCGAGCCGCATGAAACTAAGAGTCCCTCTGAACCGCATGTGACTACTCTTGTATGAGCCGCATGGGGTTCTCCTGTTCCGAGCCACATAGATCATCATTCTGATATTTTCCATGCTTCTACAGTATGCATCTAGGCAGCTTCCGGACGACGAGAAGAATTATCCAACTCATGACTTAGAGTTGGCAGCAGTAGTATTTGCTTTGAAGGTATGGAGGCATTACTTATATGGTTATCGAGTGGACATGTACACAGACCATAAAAGTCTGAAGTACATCTTTACTCAGAAGGAACTGAACATGAGGCAGAGAAGATGGTTGGAGTTGATCAATGATTATGACGTGGAGCTTCAGTATCATCGAGGCAAGTCTAATATGGTCGCAGATGCTCTCAGCAGGAGAGGCGGCGCATTTATGTTGACAACACAGAAGCATATCTTAGAAGACCTTCAGGAGATGGGTATCGAAGTTATACTTCATAGTGATGTAGTAATTCTGGCAAGTCTATAAGTTTAATCTGACTTGGTAGACAGGATCAAGGCAGCTCAGGCACAGGACCCAAGGATTCAGAAGCTTAGGGCAGAATGTGAGTCAGGACTCAGAAAGGAGATACAAATCCATAAAGATGGTACACTTAGGTTTGGGTCACGTCTATGTGTGCCTAGTGGAGGTATCAGATATGAGGTTATGACAGAAGCTCACAGCTCTCAGTATTCTATACACCCCGGAGGGACCAAGATGTACCAAGATATCAAGCAGCACTTCTGGTGGAACGGAATGAAGAGGGAGATAGCTAGATTTGTTTCCCGTTGCTTGGTATGTCAGCAAGTGAAGGCAGAACAGCAGAGGCCAGTTGGGTTATTGCAACCGCTTCCTATTCCGGAATGAAAATGGAAACATATTACAATGGACTTTGTGACCGGTTTACCGAGATCACAAAGTGGTAAAGATGCTATTTGGATGATAGTAGATCGACTTACAACGGTGGCACACTTTCTTCCTTTCAGAGTAGGGCAATCTACAGAAAAGTTGGCAGAGTTGTATATGCAGTAGATTGTCACGACCCGCACCCACTGTTAGGGTACGAGAACGTAACAACGCCCAGCCTACGTCGCAGTGTCGATGGTAGAACGCTGTCCTAGGTCACATCATCTAACAATATAATGCTAAGCAGATACAGTCTCAATCACATTTAAGATAGAGCATGATAAGGTTAGATAAAACATAAAATCCAAAGAGATACGAGAGATAGAAGTCTAAGTGTCTAAGATACAAAAACCCAGAAATATATCTCAAAACTCAAATACAGTAATCCATAAAGTAAATACAACTCCAGACAAATGAAATAACTATCTAAACAACCTCTAAGGTGTCTCCTCTAGGCTAGCAGGCAACCTCCAAGCTATCTGTAAAATTTATCAACAGGTCCAGTCAGGACAGGAACGAGCACATCTCATCTAGAAAATCCAAGTAAATGACAGAGAACTACAAAGCAGTTATAGGCACTTGTATTGATGAAAATGGCAGTTTATATTCAGGTGATGGTAAGAAAGACAGATAAGGTGCAAGGAAAGTAAATAACTAAACAAGAGAAGAATCATAGCAATAAAGTCTGTAAAAATAGAACTAGCTGAACCAGGGTAATATGATATGAAGTCCAGACAACAATGTAGACCAGTGTAACTCCAATGTAAGTCCAGTACAAGATGAATCCAGTAAGGGACGATTCCAGTTATAGTGATCAATGATTCCAAGGCGAGTCCAGCCTATACTCTAACAATGTGTTTTAAAATACCGAGATCGACATGTAAACGGCTGTGGGTAATCCGACACACCTCTCACTGATCAGGCGAGAGATGGCTATCATTCCAGTAGATTCCAGTAGGGGTGATTCCAGTAATGGGGTATGTCTACATGTCTTACTCTAGTATTTCCCCTCCTAGCAAGTGAATCCAGAATTCCGACACAATGATTCAAGATGAGTCCAGCCAAAATATAATGATACCAGTAAATAATTCCAGTAAATGATTCCAGCAGGTGATTCGAGTAATAGAAGCCAGAAATGATGATACCAGTAATAGAGGCCAGAAAATAAATATGTGTCGTATACATGAATCCAGTAATATCCACACGTGTTGTAACAGAGAATCGCATACAACTAACTAGAACAGAAATACAGTAATTGACAAATAAATGAGAGAACTATCAGAGAATGTACTCGCCTGATAACCTGAACAGCTGATAAGTATAGGGGGTCCAACTGAAGCCACATAGTCCTATTTAAAGCAACACAGGTTACAAGATGTCTGACTCCTAATTAGAACAGCACAAGTCACAACATGTCCAGAAGGGTAATATAAAGTACTACAATGCATTCTACATGAATCTAGGTCAAACTAGGCCAAAGTCAACCCTTGGTCAACTCTAGTCAACTGTACTAGTCAAACTAGGTCATGTCCTAACCCAGTAAGTCTTACTAGGCTAAACCAAGACTATCCTAGCAAGCACACATCAATACAAAGCTATACAAGCCAACATACACCCAACTCTATATAGCATGCAATTATTTAATACTCAAATAGGCAAGAATTCACATTGGATATACACTAGATAATCTATTACTTTAAGCTATATATGTCTACACATATATACACATGCATATATTGGTATTCAACATTAGGTCAATAATCATGACATTTCAAATGGTTATATAAACTTATATATTACAACACAATATGCTAACATATATATAATATACATACATAGCTAAGTTAACTATATTCATAAATACTTATTTAAGAGGCTACGTGTGTGTATGTGAACATGGCAAAGGGACAAGTGAGGGTTAAATGGGCATATATAGTGTATACATATCAAAGAGTGTCAAAGTGTAAGTGAACAATGTGTCAAGTGTAATAGTGTCAACATAGTGTAAGGGAGTACATGAGGTAATATAGGATTTGTGTTAACATAGAACATTACATCTCATTAACTTGTACATTACATACATTACATCTATTATTACATTACATTCATGCTTGCATTCATTCATCATTCATTATTCTCTTGCACCACTATATGCACCATACATTACATACTATGGAACCTACATATTCATTACAAGCCATACTTATACATGCTTACATTAGATAGGATACTTACACCTCATACATTATTTATTTAACCATTTACTCATGCTTGTATTCTCTATTTAATTACATAATATATATACATTAATATGGGTTAAAATCAAATAGAACATTATATTACACACAAGGGTGCACAAAATGCATATGCCGAATAGTAACTCCTACTAATAATCAATACTGTACCATCTCAGCATGAATTAAAACTTAGGATTAAAGTATGTTATATATCTATGTGTTAGCTTTCCGAAACTTTAAACGGATCGCTTTTTCGTTTCCGGAAACTCCCGGAATCGCGAAAACACCGAGAACGCGTTTGTCCTTCGTACAGCTGACACTCAAATAATTCTCCAGAAAGTTACAGAAAGAATTAGGCCTATTAATACATGTTTTTCGAAAGCTAACTTCAATATGCTTCTTTTTAAAAAAATGGGAGATTAAACCGAGCTATGAGCTAGAAGTTATGACATTTCTAAGTTATGGCTGGAATTAAAAACGTGGATAAAAATCATGACGGATTTTGGTAGTTTGAGACAAAAGAACACAAGTATATAACATAATATATCAAGAACTCACTCTCTACACTAATATGTATATATGAGACACTATAGAACACATCTCCAATATAAAAATATGAGATTAAACATGTAATAATTTATTCATACATAACAACAACACATAGTGTGTCCAAATTTGGGATTTTCTTACATGGACACAACCACAACACAAAGGACACTCCTATGACCTCCAAATGGACACGAAATGGACACAAATGGAGATACAACTATGGGGTCATTCCTATGGGTTCAAAATAGACCTATATGTATGAAGAAATGAAAAAGAGAAGGGATTTATACCTCCTAGTAGATCGAATCGAAGAAAAGCCTTCCCGGAGCGACACCGACACGTAGAGATTCCAAAAGGACACGAACGAGCTCCAAATCCTCCCAAACTTGGGTAGCTTCCTCCTTGGCTAGAATGGAGAAGGAAAGAAGAAGATTTGGTGGTGAAATGGAATGATTTGGTGGAGAAATTGCTAGGGATTGCTCTCTAGGAATTTGGGGAAGAACAAGAGAGAGAGTGTGGATGAGAATAATGAAATGAACTTGAGCCTATCCTCTCCCAAAGTGGCTGGCCATATGGGACTATTTGCCCTATTATGGTAAGGTCCAAAATGCCCCCACTAACCTATTCTATGAGTATTAGGAAAGGGCTAATTGGTTGGGGCTAAATTAGTCATTCTAAAGTCTCTAATCACACTAACCTTATCCATAATAATTAGTCTAACCTCTAACTAAAATATTTTTATCATGTGGACTAAAATTAATATTATGTGGGCCATGCCTAACTAGTGTGTGGGTCCCACTAGAGTCAAACTACCCCCGGGTCCCCGTTTCAAGTTAGATTGAGTTGAAATTCGAACCCGACTCAAATAACCCCAAAACAATATCATAAATAATAAAATAATATTAAAATAATTCAAAGAGGTCAAATGCAAAAATATCCTTAGGCCAAAAATGACATTAAAATATCATAATCACATGGTTAGGCTCTAGGTCAAACAGTCTCTAGGGTTTCACTAGCAAAACGTCAAAACCACAAGTCATTAATTTAAATGATTTTAAAATGATTTAAAATCACCAAAAATCATATCATGAATTAAATATTATTATTAAAATAATTATAAACACGAAATTTTAAAATTATCCTCATTTGGGAAACTGGGTGCTACACAGATAGTCAGGCGGCATGGAGTCCCTGTCAGTATTGTGTCAGACAGAGATACCCGCTTTACATCATATTTTTTGAAGAGCTTACATCATAGTCTGGGTACCAAGTTATGATTTAGCACAGCTTACCATCCATAGACGGACGGACAATCAGAAAGAACAATTCAGACTTTAGAAGATATGTTGCGAGCTTGCACCTTAGATTTTGGAGGGTCTTGGGAGGGCCACCTGCACTTAGTTGAGTTCTCATACAACAACAGTTATCAAGCTAGTATCTAGATGGCGCCATTTTAAGCACTATATGGTAAGAAGTGTAGGTTGCCACTAGCATGGGATGATATCGGAGAGAGAAAGATGCTAGGCCCAAAAATGATTGTCCAGACAGTTGAAGTGGTTAAGGGAATTAGAGAGCGACTTCGAGTTGCGAAAGATCGGCATCGTCATTGGGCGGACCAACATCGCTGGCCGCTAGAGTTTTCTGTTGGGGACCATGTGTTCTTGCGGATCTCACCTACCCATGGGGTCATTAGATTTGGCGTTCGCGGGAAATCGAGTCAGCGATACGTGGCCTCATTCGCTATCCTTAATCGGATAGGCGATGTTGCTTATCATTTATTCCTTCCACCTTCGTTACGAGAGGTGCCTGACGTGTTTCATGTATCTCAGTTGCGAAGGTATGTATCGGACCCAAGCCATATCCTTGATCATTCTGAGCTGGTTGTTGGTACCAACCTGTCTTACGAGGAACAACCTATGTCTATTTTGGACCGAAGAGAGAAGATACTCAAGAACCGAACAATTAGCCTTGTCCGGGTTGCTTGGGGTCATCACTCTTTAGGAGAGTCAACGTGGGAACGTGAGGATGACATCCGATCACGGTATCCGCACCTGTTTGACTCACAAGGTATATCTCTTTCTGTATACCTTGATTGTCATAACTCCTCATGCTTGTGACCTTATGAGTAGAATTGCTTGGTGTCGTCGATAGTTAAACATAGATATGTTACTTGCTATTGGCATTGTAGAATGATTGTTTACTCAAATTGCTTATACTTAGATTAGTTTAGCTCTGATGTTTCTATCCTGCTTGGATTTGAAATTCCGAGGACGAAATTTTTCTAAGGAGGGTAGAGATGTCACTTCCCGTTTCCAGAATACGTATTTTAAATACATGTACTGCTGGAATGTATTTATTTAATATTTATAATGTATTGTTTTGTATTTAAATTCCTTTAATTTCCTGCTAATTATCTTTCTGCATTTTACTTTCTGCTTTGCTTTTGGGTTCGGCCCGAGTTGGTTTATTTTCCGGCCTTGGATGGTTCAACATGAACCCAACTCCTCACCTACCACCACTAATTCATTTAAAGCCCCATTCCCTTTCTCTCTCTTCATTCATTCACCATTACTCTTCTTCTTCTTCCTCATAAACTCTCCCCCACTTACCCAGCCGCATACGCAAGTACCAACTTGCTTCTTGATGGATTTCCATTTTTGTTGTTCTATTGTCTTCCTCTCAAGATTCTTAGATACTTTATTACTTAGCATTTTCAATTTTCATGGCTCATTTCATGTAGATGTAAGTTTAATACATTTTTAGATTTCTTAGGTTTTGATCTAGTGACTTCGTTATTTTTCAAGTTTTGATGGTTCCATGTTGTAGAGAATTTTGTTCTACCCCATTTTGAGCTATGGAAGTCCGGATTTGGGCTTGGAATGAAGGATTTATGGAGCATAGAAGGAATGGCTTCATGGTTCTTCTTCTCAGAAATTGGAGAAGAAGAACAGTGCTAACCGCATGAACTTCTGTGGCCGCATGAACTTTCGTGGCCGTATGGATATTCGTAGCCGCATAAACTTTCGTGGCCGCATGAACTTCCGTGGCCGCATGGATTTTCGTAGCCGCATGGATTTTCGTGGCCGCATGAACTTTCGTGGCCGCATGAACTTCCCAAGCCGCATGGATTTCTGTGGCCGCATGAACTTCCGTGGTCGCATGAACTTTCGTTGTCGCATGAACTTCCGTAGCTGCATGAATTTTCGTAACCGCATGAACTTCCGTGGTCGCATGAATTTCTGCAGCCGCATGGCACTTCCCGGCCGCATGAGATCCTGACCACATATGTATTCTCAGCCGCATGAGAATTGATTCTCAGCCGCATGAACTTCAATAATTTTTCGGCCGCATGAACTCTAGCCCATGGTGACTTTTGACTGATTCTTGTCCCGAATTGACATTGATTGATATTGATTGTGACCTTGACTAATAATTGATCATGCGTTCCTAGTTGGAACTGAGAGACTGGCTAGTCGTCTTATTTAAATTGAATGAATGTGACACGTTCATATTAACTATGAACTATTACAATCGATTGGCCAATCCCGAATATTGGCATATAGATACATGCATGCTACAATTTATTTATTTATTTTACAAAAGCTGTATGTGTACTTTATGGTCAATGCATGATTATTCCGTGGTTAGTTTTAATTGTTGCATTACGCTATGTAAGACCTACAACCTAACCGCACGGGTATCGTTGTAGAGTTGGGGATATCGTACTTTGTACGGAAATACTCATTCTGAATGACCATGATCTACGGCATGGAATTTCACTTAACATAGAGGCTACTAAGTTAAATAAAATAATGATTGCATTGAGAGAATGGATTCCCGAGTTCTTACATGGCAGCCCTCTTTGGGACTATTAGTGCCCGACAGGCCGACTGGTTCCCACAGATACTGCAAATCTGTCACACGGGCAGGGAGCGAGATCTGCTTATATTATTTATTGTATATTGATGACGGGCGTCCCGCTGTGACTCATCTAATTCATGATTGGCGCAATTGATTGATTGGATAGACTAGCCTTGCTTGCACATAGTAAAAACTGAGGAATCCTTATTACATAATTCCAGGATAACTTGGAACTCACCGTAGCAAGCCGTAGTAGTTGCATGGCCGTTTAAGTTGACTTGTTTGTGTAATGTACCTACTCTGTTAACTAACTGAGATGATCAGAATGTCAGGATATGACGGGCCAACTTCTGTCCTTGTTTGGTTGGAAAGTTGGTTCGAAGTGTCATGATATTATGTGAATCCTAGTAGCAAGCAGAGATCTATATATCATATTCTCTCATTACTGGTTCTAATTCCTCATATCGTGCTTCCTTGCGGTACTTGTTATTAGAGGTCTAGCCTCTCTGGTTTTGCATGGCCAGATTTAGAGCTGGTTCTCGAGGACTCAGCTTACTTTCACCTCCAAGATGGTCAATACTAGAGGAATAATCGCAGGAGGACTCGAGTGGGTTTCTTACTTCCCCGCTCGTTTTGTTACTTACTTTATATTTTGCCGTTTGGCACCGACATGTTAGTCGGATCGTCTTGTACTTACTTTACATAATTGTAACTAAGGCAGGCTGCAGCTGATAAACAATTGTGTATACCTTGCTTCATCATCTGGCTATGTTTTGTAAAGCCAGATATCAAGAATATTTTGACTGAGCATTTGGGACGCCTTTCTGCTTTATCTTACATGTTCTCTATTACTATTTTTTGTTTGAATGATTGAGATAATAGATGTGAAGCGACCATAGCTAGACTTTCATGTAGTATGCACCCCTCGTCTTTTAGACAATATTGATCGTATTATACGGTATTCCTCTACCTGTAATACATAGCTGGCTGAGTCATTCCCCCGCTCTCCAGTATTCTGGTTCTGGGGCGTGACACCAACTCAACCAGCAAGGACTCCTAGACAAACAAGCTTGGGACCCACAGTCAATGCGGATTCCAACACAACCGCTCCTCGTTTGGATGGCAATCCTCTAGGAGCCTCCGCTCCTTCAGCTGCATATAAAGCTAGGGAAGCAAGGAGGGAAGTCCAGGAGCTTTGGGCAATGTTCAATGCCCGAGACTCCTCTCGGGACCAAAGAATACGGCAGCCGTATCCCGTTGCATAGAGAGATGTGCCTTTTCCACCACGGTACATGCCGTTTCATATCAATTCATATTACAGGAAGATCTCTGCTAGTCGGTACATGGCTTACTTCGAGGTCACAACCGACCACTTGTCGTATAGTAACGCCATCCTCACACAATTATTCATTGGAGCATTGAAGGGGATAGCGTTCGACTGGTATCGCAACCTTTCTGACAACTGCTTCCATTCTTTTGACGGCTTCAAGAATATGTTCCTAGAACGATTCTACGAGGTGGGACATGATGTGACAATGTCATCCCTCATAGACGTCGTTCAGGGAGAGACGGAGCTGACAAGGAACTATATCGAACGGTTCCGCCAAACTGCGATGAGATTGCCCCAAGACAATCCCGAAGGCTCCATGATCGAAATCTGCCAAAAGAAATTGCTCCCCGTAATTAGCCTTTGGATAGGTGAAGATCAGTTCAGGGATTGGACGACCTTTATTATAAGTGCCACCAATACAGAGGCAAAGTTAAAGAAGGCGCGCTAGCTGGAATTATAAATCCCAGACGGAGAAGTCAAAAGCAAACGTCCTGGTACAGCCCCCAATAACAACAACACTGACGACAACTCCAATAACCGGGACAATAAGGGTAAACGGGCCCTGGTCGCCGGCACGACCAAGAAGCCTGAACAAAAGCAGGCAGAAGCTCAGTGGCCCCAGGTTAATTACTCATTCGAAGATATTCAGGTCAAGCCTATCTTCGATATGCTCTTACAAGGGGACAGAATTCAACTCCCTCCACCAAGACGCGATCCCCGAGCGGAAGAGATAGAAGAACCAAAATACTGCCATTTCCACCGCTATGTTTATCATGCCACTCAAGACTGCTTTCAATTAAAGCGGTACATCCAGAATCTTATCGACTCCAAAGCTCTGTCGCTAGACTTTGAAGAGGTTACCGTGGCGGCGAACATGGTGTCATTTTAGTTCGGCGACTTCCCTCTAACAAGCACTCAAGACGGGGTAATACCTATCCCCCGGGCAACAATAGAGGTTACTAATCTTTCCTCCGTCCGAGACCAGACGACTGGCTTGGTACCTCTCACCACGTCATAAGAAGAGATCATATGGGTGCACCTCGACTTAGTACCCGAACTGACCCAGGCGACATCATCTCCAGCCAACAAAAAAAGGACAGGAAGACCAGATCCTGCCACACAATTTTGACCGAAGCTGAGGAAACGGCGGCTGTTGTTACCCGATCTGGGATACAAGTCCATCCCACTACAGGTAGTTCAGTTGAAGACCCTCAACCGGTAACGATGCCTGTCATTGATGTTCCGGGGCCATCTCAGTCTCCAGCGACAGACAGGGCTAAGCCGAAGGAAACCCGCTTCGACAAACCACTCCGTAAAGATGCACCTCAAGGGCTAGAGAGACCTTACAACTTTGACATATTAGCACAACTGGCTAATACGCCGACAAAGTTGTCTTTATACGAGCTCCTAAGGCTCTCCAAGGATCTTCGTGTCGCACTGAGCGGAGCACTCCAGAATGCTGACGCTTACTTAGCCCAGGTCAAACCTACAGGGGAAGACTCATCGACAAATCTCCATGGCAACAACAATATGGATACAATGCCCAATATCATATTCACCCCACTGGACATGCTGATCAAGACCAACATCCATGATCGCCCATTGTACTATACTGGATACATAGGCGACATTGTAGAAGCATAAATAAATTTTATAGACCAAGTCAAAGAAGTTGAGAGCTTTACGCAAGACAAACTGAGTTAGATTCAAGTTTTACACAGAGATCGAACAGAGTCTAAACTCTACGCGAACTACTTTACGCGAGAGCCATTCTCAACATTTACATGAGAGACAGGCTGTCCACATCACATTTAATGCGCGTGATACTTCCCTGACAGAATGATTTTCTGACAGTACATTGCACAGAAGCCAAGAAGATTTTTTACACCAAACCCAACACTTGTCGTTTAGAGTACGTATAGGCTACTTTACGCTCAAGAGACCGCTTCTTTTACGCATGAAAGCTATTTGAGTCTTTACGCTCAAGGATTTCGTATGCGTAGAGTTTATTTGAGATAACTATTCACTCAAGGCTATTTTTCAGCCACTTTACACAGGAAGTCTATTTTGGGTTATTTTACCCCCAGTCTGCTACTTTACGCAGGAAGTCTATTTTGGGTTATTTTACATCCAGTCTTCTACTTTACACAGAAAGCTTGTTTTGGGTTATTTTTACGCCCAATCTTTTCTGGCTATGTGAGAATGTGGTCTGCATACGTAGCTTTCATGCCACACTTATCGAGGAACATGTGTACGTGCTCTCCCCATATTGTTAAAGTTGTGGGACACGTGTCACCTTGCGTAGAGACCACAATTCTATATGGGACACGTGTCATCACACGTAGAGGTTGATTTTCAATCGTGGGTGACAGTTACTTGTGTAGAGACCCAATTTTGTCGCTTTTTACGCACAGAGGGTCTAGTCTATAAATAGACTTATTTTAACAGAAGAAAAAAGAAAAAGAGAGATACATAGAAGGAGATTCTGAGAAAACTCATACTTTCAGAGTGATATTTCCCAGAAGCATTTCTTCAACTTTTTTCAAGAACAGGGTGAAGCAAAGCAGAAAAGCATTCTACTGTGCCATCGCCGCAGCTGTGACCCATAGTCCCCTCGGAACCTCTACTAACTCCCGGCTCCTCTGGACGTCGTCCAACCAGTCATCTGCATACAGTATACCCTTGGTACCCTTGAAGTCCCTCGGGTTCATCTTCCTGAAATCTAGACATGTGCCAGGCCTCCTCTGACCCTGCTGCAGAACTGGGGCACCCTGAACTGTACCCGGTACAACCCTCTCTACTGCTGCCATCGCCAACTGGTGGGAGTTCTCTATGTTCTGCCGTAACTCCTCTGTCTGGCGGTGCTGTGCCTCGGCCAGGGCTCTCTGGGTCTGCAATATCTGCTGTAGAAGGGCCATCATCTGTTGTACATCAGTCGGTAACGGAGGCGGCGGTAGAAGAGTCTCAGGAATGACTATAGACGATCCCGCTGCTGGAGGTGGAAGACCACCTGGAATCGTCGTTGCTACTCCCGTCTGAAGGGCAGGAACTGAGGTGGCAGCTCCCTCAACTGCAGCTCCCACAGCCGGAGATAGAAGAGCTCCTGGAACTGTCGCTGCTACTCCCGCCTGAAGGACAGGAACTGAGGCTGCTGCTATCTCAATTGCTACTCCCGTAGCCGGTGTCACTACCCGCACCCAGTGGAAGGGGCACGAGAAGTGAATACGCCCAGCCCACACCGCAGTGTCGGCGGTAGAACGCTGTACTGAGTTAAAATATCTAACACAGTCTAGAATAAGCTCCGAATGGAGGGTAAATAATAAGTAACTCAATCACAACACTAAGATAGAATAGAAGAGTAAATCTCAAGAGAGTCACAGATACAAATAAAAGTCTAGGTGTAAAACACCAGAATAAATCTCAAGTACAACTCATAATATCTCAAATTGAAAGACAAATAAAATACTAAGTCACAGCTAGACTATGGATAAGTCAGCGACTGTTGGATCCTCCTAAGGGTCTACGTCACCAGTGTCATCTAAGCCAATACCATAATAAGTAGGGCAGAACTCTTCATCATCACCTGTAAAATTTTCAACATGCCAAATCAGGATGGAACGAGCACATATCTCTCACAACAGTTTATATCAGGATTGGACATATAAAGCAAGCTATTGAAAACTATACATGAATCGCTGTGAAAAAATCAACAAGAGAGAGACTATAAGATTAGGTATAAATATGATAAATAGAGAAATATAACCATCTACTTAATTTAGAGCAAAAATTGGTTATGTAAACGGTTTGGGTTGCACATGGATAAACTATGGAGTTGCACATGGATACCTACTGGGGATAATGATCACATAACCAACTACAATCTTCCTGCCCCCAATCAATACACAAGGATCAAGACATGATATGTTATTGCACATGGATAACAACTACTTTATACATAGAGCTCATCTGGTCATGAGTGTACATGAATAACATATGAGTGTAAATGGATAAATATGAATATATGGAGTACATGATGGCCACGATAAAGTACATGAACATGATATATTCGATGTATCCGAGGGGATAACATCACATGAAAAGATCCATAGGGTACTAATCCGTGTGAACATCGTGTCAGCATCAAGTATACTAGTCTATAACAAGAGAACATATCAAAAGAAGTATGAAAAGATCAGAGAATATACTAGCCTGGCAAACTGAACTGCTGATGATGAAGTGTAGCTAAACTGGGGCAATATAAACCTATTTAAAGTATACACATGTCACAACCAAGTCAAAAATATCAAAAGAAATAGCTACAATGCAAGACTACATGCTTCTAGGTCCCTTTTGGTCAAATTCAACCCTTGGTCAACTCTGGTCAAGCCTGATCAACTCTGGTCAAACCTGGTCAAACTTGTGTCAACTAGTCCGTCTACTAATTTCTAGGTCATACACAAAATTCTAGGTCATTTGGAGTTCGTTTGAGTTGAATTGGATCAAGTTTGACCCAAAGTTGACTTTTGTTAATTTGGTCAACTTGTGGGCCAATTCGAATAGGCTCAAAATGACAAACCAAATATGTTCTAGGACTCCTATATTTATATACACAACTATGATCTATTCTAAGAGGGTTCTCAAGCATACAAACTATGCACACATAGATATATATACACACGTGTATTTACAATACAAACCAAACCCTAATTCTAACAAATGATTGTGTGTGTGTGTGTGTCCTGGAGCTTACTGAAGTGAGCAAATTCTGAGATTTAAAACATCCAAACCTAACCATGGTATACCTCAATTTAAAATGCTATTATATACATATAAACAAATAGGAATATATATATATATATATATATATATATATATATATATATATATATATATATATATATATATATATATATATATCAATGCTCAAAAGGAAGAATAGCCAATGGTTTTTGAAATAGTTTTAGTGAATGCAAATCTGGAATTAAATCCCCCTCGACCCATTCTTAACATATATACATTTGCAATGGGTTTCAACAGGATTTTCTAATGCGTATAGTTAAATATATATATACATAGCCACAAGGAAAACACATATACTCATAAATGATAGAAAATTATGAAACAAATCCAAAAGTTGGTTCCCACAAATCCAAAACCTCACATACAAACCAAAAACTCAGATTTTACAAGTTAATTCACTAGAAATCAAAATATCATACTCAAACTCAAAATCGAATTTAAAGAAAACCCATTTTTCACACAACGACCCAAAATGAGATATACACCAAATGAACCCGCAAAACTCGGTATACACGTTGGTCTCAACCCACATGATGTGCTCGTATATTCTCGGGTTCGAGATCATGGCCGTGTCGTGTCCACAGAACGCGTATCGGAAATTCCCGATATCGCGTGACAACGCGTGCTCGTGCGTACGTTCTCGCTCGATTGAGCACCGCAAATACAACGAAAAGCCCCGTGCTCGTGCATGTAGCTGGGGGTTCCTGGGGTAGGTCTAGGACACGAAAATACAGCAACATGTCGTGCCGAGGCGATGCACGCAGCCCCGCTCCTGCGTGCGGCCTGCTGCGCGTGCGCGTGCGCCCGCACACCCTCGTGCATGCAGTTCCGTCTCCGTGGCTCGCTCGTCGGGCCATGCCACGACACGGGGTTGGTCCTTTGGGTAGTCTAGGTATAGGTCGACGTGTTCCAGGTCCTGGAACAGGTCTTCGTTGCGTCGTGTGCACGCACGAAGTCCGTTTCAGCAACAAAAATCAGCCTGAATGCACAGTGCGGCTGAGCGGTGCACGTCAGATTTCTCCGCGCTCGCTCAACGAAAAGTCGTGAAATTTTACGAGCATGGGGGAAGAGGTTGCCCCCATGTGCTCAAGAAATTTCACGAAAAAATATGGCCTATACATCGAGATACAACGCACTGACGGCAGGGCACGCACGGCCTCGTGCACGCAATCCGTGCACGTACGTCCGATGCCCGAAACGCCACTGTAACGTCATCAAAATAAAATTCGTCTTCACAAAAGTTTATCAAAATAATATTATCTAAACAACCATGAAGATAGAATAAAAAAACAGCAACTTTCTATCCTAAGCAGCATTTCGTCGAACACGTGCCGTAAAGGACCAACACGTGTCCGATACCGCCATCAAACGAAGTCAAAATCCAACCAAACTTTGTGGGCAAGTCTAGGGCACCTATATGGATGCAAAAATGAAAGAAATTCCATATTTACTAAGGTAGATAAGGGTTTACCTATTAAGTGTCAAAAACTCAATGAACGGAGCCCCTCTGTTGTCGTGTCGGTCGATTTCCCTTAAGCAAAAGCCTCCATCTCCTTGTTAGAAATGCTCTAGCAGATCCTCCTCTCCTCGACGAGTGCAACAGAGTTCATTTGGGAAGAAACAGACTCCGGATGAAGGAAAAATGAGTTTTGGAGAAGGGGATCTCTTAGGGTTCACTTGTGGAGGCTAAAACTCACAAATGAAAGGAAGAGGGAGGGGGTACTGCTGTTGGGCGGCCAGGAATAGGTCTCTAGGGTTAGGGATTCACTTGGGCCAACTCATTCCTAAGTAAAAAATAGGCCCAAGTCAAAAAGGCTAAAAGACTAGCATGAAAAAGGCTAAAAAAATCAATTAAAGCCTTAAAAATAAACTCAAGCCTAAATTAAATTCTAAAAACAAAATTAATAATTCTAAGGCATGGTTAGGCTCCTATACTAGTCCTCTAAGGTTAAACTAGTTGCTAGCACAATCTTAAGTCAACATATCTAAAAAATCACCAAAGGCCAAAATGGCTAAAAAGACTAAAATGCCCTTCTATGAAAAAGTGGATGCTACAAGTCTGTCCCCCTTAAAATAATTTTGTCATCGAAATTAAAGACAAAAATGCATGATTAAGAAAGGACAAAATCATACCTCAAGGCTGGAAAAGATAGGGGTATCGTTCGCGCATCTCATCCTCTCTCTCCCAGGTGGACTCTCCTGGAGAGTGATGCTTCCAAGCTACGCGAACTAAGGGTATCGACTGGTTCCGCAACACCTTCTCCCGTCGATCCAGAATCCCCACAGGCTGCTCTGGATAATTGAGAGTAGGGCCCACCTCAATCTCGGAATGGTCCAGTACATGGCTAGGATCTGACACATACCATCTCAACTGCGATGCATGAAATACATTGTGGACTCCCGCTAAGGAAGAGGATAAGTCCAGTCTGTATGACACGTCACCGACCCTTCCGCTGATAACAAAAGGTCTGACATAGCGTAGGCTAAGCTTCCCTCCTCCACCGAAACGAATAGTGCCTCGAGGCGATAAAATCCTCAAGAATACCATATCTCCAACCTAGCACAAGCTTGGTCTCAATTAACTAAAACAATCACATAATCAACAAAATCATAAACAAAAAGATTCTAATCCTAAGTCTAAGCTATACCTCAAACTGCAAAGGTCTCCGGTGGCTGTCGACCCAATGCCGCTGTCTGTCCTACGCCATGCGAAGTCGATCCCTGATGAGCTTTACCTTCTCAGCTGCGTCAACAACCATCTCAGGTCCCAATAAAGCTCGCTCTCCAACGTCATCCCAAGACAAGAAAGTACGACATCTATGCCCGTACAATGTCTCAAATGGTGTCATCCCAATGCTGGCCTGAAAACTGTTGTTGTATGCAAACTCTACCAAGTACAGGTGATCCTCCCATGATCCTCTAAAATCCAGAACACAAGTCTGCAGTATGTCCTCGAGAGTCTGAATAGTCCTCTCTGACTGTCCGTCTGTCTGAGGGTGGTATACAGTACTGAATTTGAGCTGAGTGCCCAAACTAGTCTGTAAACTCTGCCAGAAATGGAAAGTAAAGCGACTATCCCGATCCAAGACAATGCTCACTGGAACTCCGTGTATCCTGACAATCTGCCGCATATACAACTACGTTAGCTTCTCAGTAGACGTTCCTACTTTGAATGGCAAAAAGTAGGCCGATTTGGTCAACCTGTCCACGATGACCCAAATTGTATCTTTTTCTCCTGGTGAACGCGGCAATCCAGAAACAAAATCCATCGTGATGTGCTTCCACTTCCACTCCGAAATGGACAATGGCTGCAACAGTCCTCCTGGCCTCTGCCTCTCTGCCTTAACCTGCTGACAGACTAAATACCTGGCTACGAAGTGTGCTACCTCCCGCTTCATCCCATACCACCATACATGCTCCTTTAAATCTCTATACATCTTGTTGGCACCTGGATGCATGGTGTACTGAGAGCGATGGGCCTCCTGCATAACCTGCTCTCGAAGCTCTCTGCTAGGCACACACAGTCTGGAAATGTGCCTCAATGTACCGTCCTTCGCAATGACAAACTCCACATCTGCCAATCCTGCTCGAACCTGCTCTCGGATATACAGCAGAGTAACATCATCGAACTGTGTTGACTTGATGCTCTCCATCAAGTCTAACTGAATCTGAAGGCCCCACATCTGCATCTGAATTCCTGGTACGATCTCCTTGATCCCCAAACTCTCCAAATCTGCTAATAGGTGATGATCCATCGTCAAGCACATGGCTACCGGATACCTACTCAAGGCATCGGCAACCACGTTGGCCTTCCCTGGATGGTACTACAATGAAATATTGAAGTCCTTCATCAACTCCAACCATCTGTGCTGCCTCATGTTGAGCTCTTTCTGTATAAACACATACTTCAAGCTTTTGTGGTATGTGAAGATCTGCATACCCTCTCCGTATAGATAGTGCTTCCACAGCTTCAGAGCAAAGATAATTGCCGCCAACTCCAAATCATGGGTAGGGTAGTTCTTCTCATGCGGATGTAACTGCCTGGAAGCATAGGCAATCACCTTCCCATGCTGCTACAAGATACAACCCAAACCCTTCCTTGAGGCGTCACTGTAGATAGTGAACCCGCCTGATCCTGATGGCAATGTCAAAATTGGGGCTGTCGTCAGTCGCTTCTTCAACTCATCAAAAGCAACCTGACACTCCTCTGACCAGACAAACTCTACGTCCTTTCGGGTCAGCCTAGTCAATGGCTCTGCAATCTGGAAGAAATCCTGAACAAACCTCCTGTAGTATCCTGCCAATCCCAGAAAGCTCATGATCTCTGCGACTGAACTCGATGCTGAACAAACTTATGTTGCTGAGTCGACAAGGGTCCCCTCTGCTGCTCCACTGGAGCCTTGGTTCCTACTCCTTATCCCTTACGCCCGAAAGCCTCAGGACACTCCCTTAACTGATGCTCCGATGAACCATAAAGTAGGCACTTGCCTAGCCTCTTCCTGCACTCACTCCACCTGTATCCTAGCTTCTTAAAGAAGTCACAAATGGTAGCCTGCTACTATCTTGGTGTCTGCTGACCTTGTCTCTGCTGTGCCTACTAGAATGACCTCTGTTGCTGGAAGGACCTCTGCTGATGCTGCTACTGAAAGTGTGGCTTCTTGGCCGGTCCTCTACGGTGAATCATGACCTCTCTTCTACTTCAGCTCCAAATCATCCTCTGCTGCCATGGCTCCCATCAAAAACTCCTCAAATGTAGCATTCCTGTTGCTCTTGGTTAAGGACTTGACTTCCTTAACCAAACCCTTCCTGAATCTCCTAGCCTTCGCTGTCTCGCTAAGGCCCTCCACAAATCTGCCTAGGCGGCAGAACTCCCCTACATACTCCTCTACAGTCTAATTCCCCTGAACCAGGTTCTCAAACTGCATCTCCAACACGCCAAGTACAGTATCGGGGAAGAATTTCTCCTTGAAAAGCTTCTTGAAAGCCTTCCAAGTTTGCCCCGTAGTACCAATCCTGGGTCGGTCTGGTACCAAGTGCGGGCAAGGTCCTACATCAGGCTGCCCGCTGCTTCCACCTGGAGTCTAGCCTGTATCTCTACGAGACGGAAAATCTCCTCTATGTGCTCGATCCAGTCATCCGCGTAAAGGATACCCTCCGTACCCTTGAAGTCCCGCCGCCTCATCTTCTGAAAATCCTGAATACCTAGAATCCTCGGCTGGTACGGTTGAATCTGTCCTTCTTAGGGTTGGGCAGTCACCTTCTCCACTGCCACCATTGCTAACTGGTGGGCATTATCAATGCCCTGCCTCATGTCTGCCTGGTTTCGCTGCATCTCCATTATCTGCTGTGTGAAAGCGAAATACTGTGCCACATCAACTGTCCCCTGGGGCGGTTGTGGTAGCATCCCCTGAACTCCTAGGGTAGTCCTTGGAGCTGGTGGAGGAGCACCCCCAAAAGTTGCAGACGGGCCCACCTGAGCTGGAATAAGAGGCACTGTGGTCCCTGGGGCCTGCTGAGTCAGACGAGAAGTAGCAGACCTCTCAGTGGTATCCCTAAGACCAGAGCGCTGCGATCGTGTCTCCACCATCCTGAAGATAGACCAAACAAGGAATCAATTACTGAAAAAGAAGCAAAATTATCAAAGGAGGATAGTTGTTTTCAAAAGGAGGCAATTAACAACAAGAATTGATAAGAGTTTTTCTAATGTGATTGAGTACCTTAACTTATATCTTATATCCTACTACAGGTTGTAATGACACTCTAGTTCGAGTACAACTACGAAATTACACTAGTTGTGATTGGACCTGCATGGGCCACCACTAAAAATGTGTCACGACCCACACCCAATAGAAAGGGCACGAGAAGTGAATACGCCCAGCCTACGCTGCAGTGTCGGCGTTAGAATGCTGTCCTGAGTCACAATATCTAACACAGTCTAGAATAAGCTCCGAATGGAGGGTAAATAATAAGTAACTCAATCACAACACTAAGATGGAATAGAAGAGTAAATCTCAAGAGAGTCACAGATACAAATAAAAGTCTAGGTATAAACACCAGAATAAATCTCAAGTATAACTCATAATGTCTCAAATAGAAAGACAAATAAAATACTAAGTCACAACTAGACTATGGGCAAGTCCTCAGCGACTGTTGGATCCTCCTAAGGGTCCATGTCACCAGTGTCATCTAAGCCAATGCTATAATAAGTAGGACAGAACTCTTCATCATCAACTGTAAAATTTTCAACATGCCCAATCAGGACGGAACGAGCACATATCTCTCAGAACAGTTCATATCAGGATTGGACATATAAAGCAAGCTATAGAAAACTATACATGAACCGCTGTAAAGAAAATCAACAAGAGAGAGACTATAAGATGAGGTATAAATATAATAAATAGAGAAATGTAACCATCTACGTAATTTAGAGCATGAATTGGTTATGTAAACGGTTTGGGTTGCACATGGATAAACTATGGAGTTGCACATGGATACCTACTGGGGATAATGATCACATAACCAACTACACTCTTCCTGCCCCCAATTAATACACAAGGATCAAGACATGATATGTTATTGCACATGGATAACAACTACTTTATACATGGAGCTCATATGGTCATGAGTGTACATGAATAACATATGAGTGTACATGGATAAATATGAATACATGGAGTACATGATGGCCACGATAAAGTACATGAACATGATATACTCGATATATCCGAGGGGATAACATGTATGAAAAGATCCATAGGGTACTAATCCGTGTGAACATCGTGTCAGCATCAAGTATACTAGTCTATACCAAGAGAATATATCCAAAGAAGTATAAAAAGATCAGAAAATGTACTCGCCTGGCAAACTGAACTGCTGATGATGAAGTATAGCTAAACTGGGGCAATATAAACCAATTTAAAGTATACACATTTTACAACCAAGTCTAAAATATCAAAAGAAATAGCTACAATGCAAGACTACATGCTTCTAGGTCCCTTTTGGTCAAAGTCAACCCTTGGTCAACTCTGGTCAAACCTGGTCAACGCTGGTCAAACCTGGGTTAACTAGTCCGTCTACTAATTTCTAGGTCATATGCAAATTGCTAGGTCATTTGGAGTTCATTTGAGTTGAATTGGATCAAGTTTGACCCAAAGTTGACTTTTGTCAATTTGGTCAACTTGTCGGCCAATTCGACTAAACGAGGCTCAAAATGACAAACCAAATATGTCCTAGGACTCCTATAGTTAAATAAACAACTACGATCTATTCTAAGAGGGTTCTCAAGCATACAAACTATGCACACATAGGTATATATACACACATGTGTATTTACAATACAAACCAAACCCTAATAACATAACCATGGTATACCTCAATTTAACATACTATTATATACATATAAACAAATAGGAAACTATATATATATATATATATATATATATAATATATCAAAAATGGTGGGCAGCTCTCCTCCCTAGGGAGTGCGCGGTGGGTGGGGACCCCCGAGGTGGCCGGCCCCCTGGTGGCCACCGCCGTGGTGGGCCGCCCCCTGGCAGCTCGCGTCGTTCTCCGACGGGTGGACCGCCCCCTGGCAGCCCACGCGGTCCCCAGACGGCTTGCTCCCCCGTCCGTCATTGCCCCGGTAGCATCCTTGCTGCCCTCAGTGCCGCCGCCCCTACCTCCACGGCGTCGGCCCCGACGCCCGCGGCATCCCCGTCGCAGGCGACGCCGCGGCTCCACCCCAGCCGCTGTCGCCGGGCAGAGGCCTGCTGCACCTCCGCGGAGCCCGTCATCCGCCGTCGCCCTCGTGGCGCCGCCCTCCCCCGCGGTTCAGGGCTTCCGCCCTCTCTCGCAGCCAGGCCCTTCTCTGCCTCTCCCCCTCCGGCCTGGTCCGGCCCCGCCCACCTCCGGTGCCCCTGTCCTCCCTCAGTCGTCGTTCGCTCCTCCCCCCTCCTCGACGGCCGCCCTCCTCGCAGAGCCGTCCCCCCACTCGGCAGTGCTCACCCCCTCGACCTTCCTCTCCTTGAGGTGGTCCCATCCGCCCCCGGCGTCCCTCACCGTAAGCGCCCTACCAGGCGTTCCCGCCCTTTTCCCGCCCTCCGTCAGCCCTCCGGCTGCATCTCCTGGCGACCCTGCAACCCCAGCGCCGGTTTCCCCCCTCACCGCCGTAGTCCCTCATGGCGGTCCCGCCCTCTCCCTGGCGCCGGAACCCCCTCACTCGTCGGCGGTGGCGCTCTCCCCTTTTCCTCCTTCGTGGGCTCGCGTGGCAGCGCAGTCGCCTGCGGCGGCCAGCCACTCGCTCCCTGCGTCGGCGCGGTCCCCTCCCCGCCTCACCATTTGCGGAGGCCTCCGGTGGTCTCTCCGTCACCTGCCGGAGAACCTCCCTAGCCGGGGGTAGGACCCCCCTTCTCCTTGGCTGGCCGCCCCCCCCCGTCGGCGGCCGAGACCCCCTCTTCCTCCCCTCAGCCGCCCCGATACCTCCCGGGATCGCCCCCTCGGCACTCCTCCGGTCGTCGAACCCCCTATCTCCACCCCTTGCTCGACGTCCCATCGTCGGAGCCCCCCTCTGTTCCGGTCCGCGTGGGTGCCGCGCTGCTCCAGGCCCGCGCCCTCGTTGACCCCCTATCCGGCGCGTCGATCCCTCCGCTGGACCACCTCCCTCCGCCTGGCCCGGCTTCCCCCTCCGCTGGACCACCTTCCCCTTCCCCCCTCCCTCCCCCGCTCTCCGCTCCCGCCGGGATGGCCTCCTTGGCCCTCTCGCCGGAGCCCTACTTTCTCCCCCGCGCCAGCACTGTGCTCCCACCCCCGGCGCCACCGCCAGCGCCAGGCCCTAGCGCGCTGGGGGCACCTCGAGCTGCACTCCATCTGCCTCGGGCAGAGCGCTCCTGCCAGCGTGCAGTGTGCCCTCTCCCCTTGGTTGGCGCGCCCGATCAACTCTCGGGAACAACGCCTGCCACTACTCACCACTGTTTTCTAAAAAAAAATCTGATTATTTTGGAGATTACGGTTTCGTAATTTCAAATTTTGTTGAAATTTCGAAATTTTGAAATTTCGGCGTCCCGAAATTTTGAAATTTTGAATTTCAAACCTTTCTATTTCCACCTTTGTTCATCGGGACCACTTTTGTGTTTTTTTGGTTCCCGCACCTGTCTGTACTTGCTTTTTGTGAGCCACCTTTCCTAGTCAATAAAATGTCTCCTTTTGTTAATATATATATTATTTTTATTTTATATATATATATATATGTATCAACGCTCAAGAGGAAGAATAGCCAATAGTTTTTGAAATAGTTTTAGTGAATCCAAATCTCGAATTAAATCCCCCTCGACCCATTCTCAACATATATACATTAGCAATAGGTTTCAATGGGGTTTTCTAATGCATATAGTAAATATATATATACATAGCTACAAGGAAAACACATATACCCATAAATGATAGAAAATTATGAAACAAATCCAAAAGTTGGTTACCACAAATCCATAACCTCATATACATAACAAAAACTTGGATTTTACAAGTTAATTCACTGGAAATCAAAATATCAAACTCAAACTCAAAATCAAATTTAAAGAAAAACCCATTTTTCACACAACGACCCAAAATGAGATATACACTAAATGAACTCGCGAAACTCGACATACACGTTGGTCTCGACCCACGTGATGTGCTCGTATACTCTCGGGTTCGAAATTATGTCCGTGTCGTGTCCATAGAACGCGTATCGGAAATTCCCGATACCGCGTGACAACGCGTGCTTGTGCGTACGTTCTTGCTTGATTTAGCGTCGTACACAATACGAAAAGCCCCGTGCTCGTCCACGTAGCTGAGGGGGTCCTGTGGTAGGTCTAGAACACAGAAACACTATGACACATCGTGCCGAGGTGATGCACACAGCCCCGCACCTGCGCGCGGCCTCCTGCACGTGCGCCCTCGTGCACGCGGTTCCGTCTCCGTGGCTCGCTCTTCGGGCCACGCCACGACTCGGGGTTGGTCCCTAGGGTAGTCTAGGTATAGGTCGATGTGTCCCAGGTACTGGAATGGGTCTTCGTTGCGTCGTGTGCGCGCACGAAGTCCGTTTCAGCGACAAAAATCAGCCGGAATGCATAGTGCGGCCGGGCGGTGCACGTCGGATTTCTCCGCGCTCGCTCAACGAAAAGCCGTAAAATTTTACGAGCATGGGGGAAGAGGTTGCCCCCACGTGCTCAAGAAATTTCATGCAAAAATACGGCTTATGCATCGAGATACAACGCACTGACGGTAGGGCACGCTCGGCCTCGTGCACGGGATCCGTGCACATGCGTCCGATGCCTGAAACGCCGCTGTAACGTCATCAAAATCAAATCTGTCTTCACAAAAGTTTATCAAATTAATATTATCTAAACATCCATGAAGACAAAATCGAAAAACAGTAACTTTTTATCCTAAGCGGCATTTCGCCGAACACGTGCCGTAAAGGACCGACACGTGTCCGATACCGCCATCAAACGAAGTCGAAATCCAACCAAACTTCGTGGGCAAGTCTAGGGCACCTATATGGATGCAAAAATGTAAGAAATTCTAGATTTACTATGGTATATTAGGGTTTACCTATTGAGTGTCAAAAACTCAATGAACGGAGCCCCTCGGTTATCGTGTCGGCCGATTTTCCTCAAGCAAAAGCCTCCGCCTCCTTGTTAGAAATGCTCCAGAAGATTCTCCTCTCTTCGACGAGTGCAATAGAGTTCGTTTGGAAGAAACGGACTCCGGATGAAGGAAAAATGAGTTTTGGAGAAGGGGATCTCTTAGGGTTCACTTGTAGAGGCTAAAACTCACAAATGAAAGGAAGAGGGAGGGGGTACTGCTGTTGGGCGGCCATGAATAAGTCTTTAGGGTTAGGGTTTCACTTGGGGCAACTTATTCCTAAGTAAAAAATAGGCCCAAGTCAAAAAGGCTAAAAGGCTAGCATTAAAAAGGCTAAAAAATCAATTAAAGCCTTAAAAATAAACTCAAGCCTAAATTAAATTCTAAAAATAAAATTCATAATTCTAAGGCATGGTAAGGCTCTTATACTAGTCCTCTAAGGTTAAACCAGTTGCTAGCACAATCACAAGTCAATATATCTAGAAAATCACCAAAGGCCAAAATGGCTAAAAAGACTAAAATGCCCTTCTATGAAAAAGTGGATGCTACAGCCGGAGGTGGAAGTCCTACTGGATCGGACCTCTCTGGAACTGTACTAGGCCCTGCTGCCTGAGAACTAGTAATGGTCATCCTGAGGATATATTGAAACAAGGAATCAATATGGCACATGATAGGGAATATCAAAGAAGGACAATTGAATTCAATGCAAGAAGAGTTGTCATGGTAATCAAAAGATCAGAATTTTTTCTAAAATGTGATTGCGTAACTCCTATCATATCCTAGATCCTATGTCCTAGTCGCAGGCTCGTAATTAGTACTCTAAGTCGAGCACCATTACGAGATCGCACTAATTACGATACTGACCTGCATGGGCCACCACAAAAATGTGTCACGACCCGCACCCTGATTAGGGACACGAGTACGTGGTTATGTCTAGCCTACGCCGCAAAATTGGCGGTAGAACGCTGTATAGGTCGTCTACAAAAACTATACTAAGCAGTATAACGGTACTTGTACAGTATATACACTCAGAATGGAGGTGACATAGCAATATCGTCTTAATCACAAGATAAAACTAAGGTAGATAGCACGGAAAGGAAATATGATAGATTTCAAACCAGGAAATGATTTTAACATCCAATACAGCCGAAGAGAAACAAACAACATCACAGAGTCACAAAATTAATATATAAGCTACTACAGTCTAAAACAAAAGCTGGATCGCAGTCCAGGCAAGCCTAACTAAGATAATTACTCTGGAAGTGCAAAATCTAGTGACTCAACTAACAGGCCACAGTCCTGGCCTAAGACTCTATCTATCTCGACCCTATAGTAGGTCGAGCAGCCTGCCGCAGAAACATCTGTAATATGTCAACGGTATCCTATCAGGAAAATGAGCAAGTATAAACATTAACAGCAGTTTCATATGAATTGACAAATTCTATAAGAAATGGTATAATAAAATAGAAGACAAAGATATATGATGACTTGGGAGCCATTCGAAAGCCGAGTTACAACCCGTAAACCAAACAAGGACCGGGGTTGTAAACCTTCTCCCGAACAGAACCTAGCCTCCAATCAAAGTATAGCATAAGAGCATGTAGAATATGTGAAACACAAGACAAAAACCAACAGGAAATATATATCAAGATGTGATTACTGAATATGACGACAATATATAGGATGACTTGGGAACTATTCGAAAGCCGAGTTACAACCCGTAAACCAAAAAAGGACCGGGGTTGTAACCCTTCTCCCGAACAGAACTTAGCCTCATATGACAATAACTATAAAATGTGCCTTGAATTATTAGTGCGTTATGTGATCAGCTTAGGAAACGTGATCAGGCTTTCCATCTGACCGGCTATGAACAAATGTACAACGGTAAGGCCGGCCACCATGGAAAGTTATTAACAAGTGGGGTCAGACTTTACCCGTCGTGAGCGAGGGTATAGCTATGCACAATGACAAGTACAAGTATAAAGAACAAGTAGGGATTTTGATCACACAACCACTAATAACTCCCTACCCCGAATAGTATAAAGGATCCAACATGACACGTCATGACACGGGACTCAAAAGCAGGGGGCCAACCCACTCCCAAGTCAATGTCTATACAAGTACAGTTAACAAGTCGAGCAATGTACCAATATACTGAGCCAAACTAGGTCACACTAGGACAACCAAGGTCAAACAACTTCATAGAAAGTCAATCCAAGTAAAACTAGGTCAATCTGGGTCAAGGGTTGACTTATAGTTGACTTTTGGTCAAAAAGTCAACTCTGGTCAACTCTGGTCAACACTGAGTCAACCCTGGGTCACCTTAGGTCAAACTAGTCAATTGTTGACTAACTATTGACTTTCAGTTATCTGGTCAACTCTGGTTTGGTTTTGGTTCAATTCTAGTCATTATTAGGCTAAGTTTGTCTTTCGGTTGACTTTCGTTGACTTTTGGTCAAAACGGTCAACCGAGGTCAAAACTAGTCTAAGGGCACTAATCCTAACCATTACCACCCAAGAGAACCTATTTCTAGCCATATCTTAAACTATCTAACTCAAAACTTACAATTACCCCATTACCTTAACTTACCTTACCAAGGTAATTTCTATTACCTTGCCCCAATACAACGGTAACCCATCTATACCTAATTGATTTAATTAAAATAGATTTTAGGTTGAGGCTAAATTAGTCTAGTTTTAAATCTCTAATTAACAAAACCTAGTCATAAATAATTAGTCTAACATACTAACTAAAATATTGTCATGTGTGGGCCATATCTAACTAATAAGTGGGTCCCACTAGAGTCAAAGCTACCCCGGGTCCTCGATACAAGTCGGATTGAGTTGAAATTCGAACCCGACTCAAATAACCCCAAAATAATATCATAAATAATAAAATAAATTTCAAAAATATTCTAAAATGAAAAATAACCAAAATACCCTTGTTCTTGAAAACCGGAGGTGATAAATCTATCCACCTTAAAAAAAATTGTTCTCGAAATTAAAATAAAGCAATCACAAAAAAACACATGCAGAAAACAATCCCTCTCAAATACTTTCAAAAAAAATTCAGCAAAATAAAAATCTCTTTAGACACATCAACACTTGCAAATAAAAACTGTTACGTGTCCGACACGGACACGAAACCAACACAAAATCTCACCTATGAAAAGCCAAATCAACTATCACCAATGCAATAATATTAAAAATAAATCAAAGAGGTCCAATGACCAAAATACCCTTGGATCAGAAATGATACTGAAAATATTCTAATCATATTGTTAGGCTCTAGGTCAACAGTCCCTTGGGTTTCACTAGCAAAACATCAAAATCACAAGTCATGGCTTAAAAATTTAAAATGATTAAAATTTCCAAAATCAAAGCATGAATTAAATGACAATAATTAAATGACTAAAATTATAAAGTTTAAAATTACTCTCAATTAGAAACTTGGTGCTACAAGTCTATCCACCTTAAAAGAATTTATCCTCAAAAATTAAGGTGGTAGTGCTCCTCATAGGTCAAACACCCCATAAACAAAATCTCAAAATTTTGCAGTTCGATAATCATATGCATCTGTCCAAAATCATGATACTTAGAATCTCAGTCATGCTAGTGAGCGATAATCACAGAGTCCTCGACTAAGGTACATACCTCTAGAACCATGGTATTTAAAATTTTTGCATTGGCACATGCTTGGCAGCGAAAACCTTAAATTCCTACACCCGAAAAATATGTCCATAATTCGGCTATATGTCCTCACTATGCCTGCTAACATGACCCTAGAGGATTCTAAAATCTCATAATCGAGGCGACCTAGCCAATAAGACTTATCTTAGAAGAAAATTATATCACAAGAACAAAATTTTATCAAACGAATAAGGAACAGATGGAACCGAATTTCAAGACAGTTATAAGGAGGCAATACGGAAATGAGATCGAAATATTGGAACCTACAATCTGCCCTGCTACTGCCTGAGTGCCCTCAACTGTCATGGCAAACACTCGTCCCAGCTGGTCTCCCCTAGCCTGCTATACTCTGTCCTGGCCTGCCTTTCTGGCTGCACGAACAGCACATTTCTTCATATGGTGATCTGAAGCTCTACAGAATAAATAAACTCCCAGCCTCATCCTGCAAACCTCTCAGGTGTGCCCCATCTTCTTACAAAAAATATACTGCATGGCCTATATTTGGCCCTGATCCTGCTGCTGGTGGGCACGTACTGGTGCCTGCTGAAACTATAACTGAGGCTACTGCTGGAACTGCCTCTGCTGGAAGTGAGGGCGCTTTGTCGACCCCGCACTGGAAATCTCTCCAAGAACCTCACTGTCCCTCTTCAGCTTGAGGCCGAAGTCCTCCTCTGCTATCTGCTCCTCCATCAGTATCTGTTCGAAGGTCGCATCGCGTCGCCTAGAAGTACGAGTGTGAATCGCATGAATAAGGCCTCTCCGGAACTTGCGGGCCTTATACCCCTCATCCTGGATCAGATCTGGTTCAAACCTACTCAGACAGAAAAACTCCGTTGCATACTCGTCTACCGACGAGTTCCCCTGCACCAATCTGATGAACTGGGCCTCCAGAGCTGTCAAAGCCACATCGGGGTAGAACTTCTCCTTGAAGAGCCGCCTGAAGTTCTCTTATGTCAAACCTCTCACTGACGTACGAGGATCCAAACGAAACCACGTCAAGGCGATGTCGAAGAACCGACTCGCCGCAGCTGTGACCCATAGTCCCCTCGGAACCTCTACTAACTCTAGGCTCCTCTGGACATCCTCCAACCAGTCATCTGCATACAGGATACCCTCGGTACCCTTGAAGTCCCTCGGGTTCAACTTTCTGAAATCTAGGCATGTACCAGGCCTCCTCTGACCTTACTACAGAACTGGGGTACCCTGAACTGTACCTGGTACAACCCTCTCTACTGCTGCCATCGCCAGCTAGTGGGAGTTCTCCATGCTCTGCCGTAACACCGCTGTCTGGCAGTGCTGTGCCTCGGCCTGGGCCCTCTATGTCTGCAACATCTACTGTAGAAGGGCCATCATCTGCTGTGCATCAGTCGGTAGCGGAGACGGCGTTGGAAGAGTCTCGGGAATGACTATAGAAGGTCCCGCTGCTGGAGGTGGAAGACCTCCTGGAACCGTCGCTGCTACTCCCGCCTGAAGGAAAGGAACTGAGGTGGCAGCTTCCTCAACTGCAGCTCCCGCAGCCGGAGGTGGAAGACCTCCTGGAACTGCCGCTGCTACTCCCGCCTGAAGGGCAGGAACTGAGGCTGCTGCTCTCTCAACTGCTACTCCCGTAGCCGGAGGTAGAAGTCCTACTGGATCGGACCTCTCTGGAATTGTACTAGGCCCTGCTTCCTGAGAACGAGTAATCGTCATCCTGAGGATAGATTTAAAAAAGGAATCAATATGGCACATGATAGGGAATATCAAGGAATGACAATTGAATTCAATGCAAGAAGAGTTGTCATGGTAATCAAAAGATCAAAATTTTTCCTAAAATATGATTGAGTAACTCCTATCATATCCTAGATCCTATGTCCTAGTCGCAGGCTCGTAATTAGTACCCTAAGTCGAGCACATTACAAGATCGCACTAATTACGACACTGACCTGCATGGGCCACCACAAAAATATGTCACGACCCGCACCCTGATTAGGGGCACTAGTACGTGGTTACGTCCAGCCTACGCCGCAGAATCGGCAGTAGAACACTGTATAAGTCGTCTACAAAAACTACACTAAGCAGTATAAAGGTACCTATACAGTATATTCACTCCGAATGGAGGTGACATAGCAATACAGTCTCAATCACAAGATAAAACTAAGGTAGATAGCACGGAAAGGAAATATGATAGATTTGAAACAAGGAAATGATTTCAACATCCAACACAGACGAAAAGAAACAAACAACATCACAGAGTCACAAATTAATATATAAGCTACTACAGTCTAAAACAAAAGCTGGATCGCAGTCCAGGCAAGCTTAACTAAGCTAATTACTCTGGAAGTGCAAAATCTAGTGACTCAACTAACAGGCCACAGTCCTGGCCTAAGTCTCTATCTATCTCGACCCCATAGTAGGTCGAGCAGCCTGCCTCAGAAACATCTGTAATATGTCAACGGTATCCTGTCAGGAAAATGAGCAAGTATAAACATTAACAGCAGTTTCATATGAATTGACAAATTATATAAGAAACGGTATAATGAAATAGAAGACAAAGATATATGATGACTTGGGAGCCATTCGAAAGCCGAGTTACAACCCGTAAACCAAACAAGGACCGGGGTTGTAAACCTTCTCCCGAACAGAACCTAGCCTCCAATCAAAGTATAGCATAAGAGGATATAGAATATGTGAAACACAAGACAAAAACCAACAGGAAATATAAATCAGGATATGATTACTGAATATGACGACAATATATAGGATGACTTGGAAACTATTCGGAAGCCGAGTTACAACCCGTAAACCAAATAAGGACTGGGGTTGTAACCCTTCTCCTGAACAGAACTTAGCCTCATATGACAATAAATTTAAAATGTGCCTTGAATTATTAGTGCGTTATGTGATCGGCTTAGGAAACATGATCAGGCTTTCCATCTGACCGGCTATGAACAAATGTACAACGGTAAGGCCGGCCACCATGGAAAGTTATGAACAAGTGGGGTCAGACTTTACCCGTCGTGAGCAAGGGTATAGCTATGCACAATGACAAGTACAAGTATAAAGAACAAGTAGGGATTTTGATCACACAACTACTAATAACTCCCCATCTCGAATAGTATAAAGGATCCAACATGACACGTCATGACACGGGACTCAAAAGCAGGGGGCCAGCCCACTACCAATTCAATGTCTATACAAGTACAGTTAACAAGTCGAGCAATGTACCAATATACCAAGTAATCCAGGAAGAACATCTCATGACAGGATCTGACATATACTAGTTCGTGAACTATCGTGTCTGAAAATCGAGTAAGACACTACAACTGAATCGGATATAACAGATATCAAGACAATAAAAACTATCAGTGAATGTACTCGCTTGTGGTCCTGAGCTGATAAGGTAAACAAATGCTCAGAGTAATCACAGACCTAAAGATGAGATACTATAAATCAAACAAGGTTTAATAATATAAGAAAAACTAATCTAGTCATGATATGCAAGTCTAAGTCAAAACTAGGTCAAACTAAGTCACACCAAGCTAAACTAGGTCATACTGAGACAAACTAGGTCATACTAGGACAACCAAGGTCAAACAAGGTCACAGGAAGTCAATCCAAGTAAAACTAGGTCAATCTGGGTCAAGGGTTGACTTATAGTTGACTTTTGGTCAAAAAGTCAACTCTGGTCAACTCTGGTCAACACTGAGTCAACCCTGGGTCACCTTAGGTCATACTAGTCAATTGTTGACTAACTATTGACTTTCAGTCATCTGGTCAACTCTGATTTGGTTTTGGTTCAATTCTAGTCATTATTAGGCTAAGTTTGTCTTTCGGTTGACTTTCGTTGACTTTTGGTCAAAACGGTCAACCGAGGTCAAAACTAGTGTAAGGGCACTAATCCTAACCATTACCAACCAAGAGAACCTATTTCTAGCCATATCTTAAACTATCTAAATCAAAACTTACAATTACCCCATTACCTTAACTTACCTTCCCATGGTAATTTCGATTACCTTGCCCCAATACAACGGTAACCCATCTATACCTAATTGATTTAATTAAAATAGGTTTTAGGTTAAGGCTAAATTAGTCTAGTTTTAAATCTCTAATTAACAAAACCTAGTCATAAATAATTAGCCTAACATACTAACTAAAATATTGTCATGTGTGGGCCATGTCTAACTAATAAGTGGGTCCCACTAGAGTCAAATCTACCCCGGATCCCCGATACAAGTCGGATTGAGTTAAAATTCGAACCCGACTCAAATAACCCCACAACAATATCATTAATAATAAAATAAATTTCAAAAATATTCTAAAATGAAAAATGACAAAAATACCCCTGTTCTTGAAAACTGGGGTGAAAATTCTTCCCACTCCTGTTGTTGGGGCTTCCATTTGTGACGAGGCAGTCTCTACTTCAGTGTTGTGCCCCGTTTGTAAAAATCATTCTTCCATCTGTGACATGGTAGATACCCAAGTCTTGTGCTATGTGCGTAAAAATTAGTCTTTCGTCTATGACGTGGTAGACACTCAAGTCTTGCGCTCTACGCATAAGGGTAAATCTTCCATCTGTGACGTGGCAGATGTTCCTGTTTTGTACTCTACGCGTAAAGGTAAATTTCCTGTTGGTGACATGGTAGATAAAGTTCACAATGGTGCTTTTGCATCTAAAGTGAATTTGCCTATACGCATGCAGCGTAAAAACAAGAATTTTATTGTTGGTAAAACATCAGTTTTTCACCAACAACCTTCTTACACTGCTTTACGCAAAGTACCAAACCTTCAGATTATGCGTAATGCTGATGGAATTCTTTGTGCACAAATATCTCAGGATTTATGCACACAACTCCAGGCGCATAAAAATATACAGTTTGGTTCTGCTAATGCAGCCAGTAATCTTTTTTATACGCAAGGGACTAAACGTTTCTCTGTCCCAAATATAATAAAGAAGATGACTCCTTCCACTCTTTCTGATTTACGCAAGTTACTTGTACAAAAGCGTAAAACAAAAAATCTCCTGTGATACTCCCACCGGAAAATTATCATTGTGAGTGTTACCATATTGTAATCAAATGTTGCTGTTCGATTTCTAAATGGTCAGTTTTTGACCGATTAAGCTACAATGTGCGTCAACAACAAATTGATGACCAAGAACATAAGTTGTCCTCTGCATCAGTCAATATGGCATCTCATATCAATAGAGGACAACATCCAAGACACAATTCGTCCCGGACTCCAAGCCAACAACAGTTCAACCGACTCCTTGACACTTTTGAAGGGGTATATCAGCATACTCGGTCAAGAAGTCAAAGATCGTTGCAATCTTCAGATTCAGAAGCTGGGGGTACCCAGTCTTTGGAGTCATAAACTGATAGCGTTGATTCATACCTCTACACCAATCCCTCTGTATGTTCAAGGGAGGTTGAATCTTATGTTATTTAAGAAGAACCAGAGACGTCTACTTCTAATAGAGAGCAATGTCTCTCAGCAGTAGAACAATCACTGAAGGACATGCTTGCCATGATGCAAAATATGCATAAAATAATAATGACTCAGCAAACTGTTCAGCCGGCAGTGGTAACACCGGTGCAGGTAGCAGCACAAACTTAAGATAGTCAGGGGGTTAACATACCTTTGAATAATCTTACTCAAGAGCATGCTATCAATCATAACTCCGCATCTCCAGATCCTCTCATTCCAGAAGATGTACCACCTCCGGTGGGGGTTATGGTACATCCAGCCACTATTCAGTCAAATGTGCTTCCTCAAACTAGTGAAGCTATTCAAGCAGTACGTGAGTTAAAAGCACAGTTTGAGGTTCTTAAGCACAAAGATCAGCTCCAGAGGTTAGGGATCAAGCAACCTTATCCTCCTCACTTGAATGATGTACCATTTTCTCCAAAATTCAAGCCACAATCTATGGTGTTATTTGATGGAAAGGCCTCTTCGAGTCAATATATCAATTATTTTGATATTATGACTGTGCATCTGCAAAAGAATGATGCTCTTCTCATCCGAGTTTTCATTGGGTGTTTGACAGGCACTGCATACTACAGTCTGCCCGATAATTGTATATCGTCTTTTGACGAAGTCAAAGCAATATTTTTCTTTCGTTTCTATGAAGGAGGCATGGACATGAATATGTCCTCCTTAATAGAGATTAAACAGAAAGAGAAATAAGATACTCGGACGTTTATTGAACGTTTTCGACAGGCTACTTTGAAGATGCCTCCTGGTATGCCAGATTCAACATTAATTGATACATGCAAAATGAATCTGTGACCAACCATTGCTGTCTTTACAGGCTCTCAATTCACAGATTGGGCCTCGTTCATTATAGCAGCATTTTCAGCCGAGACTAATGGTAGATTTGCTCGTGAACATGGGATGATCTTCACCTCAGAAGACAAAAGAAAAAAAGCTTCTTCAGGTAACAATTCTAGCAATCGTAATGGAAAAGGGAAGGAAACCCTAGTGGTGAATCTTTCAAAACCCAAAATGACGCCAAATAATCTGGAGTCTTCCAAACCAAAAGAAGAGTACTCTTTTGATGACAGTAATATCCCAGGGATATTCCAATGTCTCGTGAAGAGTGGTAGACTCCAGATTCCAGAGCCAAAATGACCTAATGATGTGAATCTAACTGATAATCCTAAGTATTGCATCTATCATAGATACATAAATCATCCGACCAAAGCTTGCTATGTTTTAAAGAAGAAAATCCAAGAGTTGATAAATGCTAATGCCATCACTTTAACCAATGATGAGCATACAGTCACAACCAATATGATTTCTCTTCAATTTGGAGGTTTTCCTCTACTACAAGTTCCAGATGGGATTGTCCCAATTTCAAAGGCGACAATGAAGATTGTGAATCTCTTCCAGCTAGAAAGCAAAGTAAAGGATTATTTCCTCTCACATTAAAAAATGGTGAAATCATGTGGGTACACCTTGACTTAGTACCTGAAATGGAAGATGAAAGTAAAACATCAAAATCCAAGAAAGGTTGAAAAGACAAAACATGTAATATGATTTCTCATGTTGTTACTCCAGATCATGATGATTTGGATCATCTTTGGGACGACATTCCTTTGGAGGATAGACTAAGGGGTCTGATTATATGCCCTCCGAGTTTGGCTCCTCCTACCAAACTCAAACTTACTCATCGGCATTAGTTAGCAATGAATAGTGTCCCTTTATACAAGACACAACAAGTTTTTGCTGCTTATGAGAAACCTCATGTAGGGATTTTTCTTCCTATCTCGAAAGCCCATACTCTTGTGGCTACAGAGGTCTCTGTTCCTTCTTCTTCTGTTGGATCATTTGTTGAGAGTCCGCTACCCACTCACATGTACAGTCAACAATTAGTCCGTCTCATAAAAAAGATGGGCTATGACTTTCAAAAGGCGGAAGGCTTGAACTATGATAAAGGAATACGAATTCCTTTACAAATTCAAGGTCAAAAATCTACCATTGGATTGGGATTTGAGGTTCCTCATAAAAATCCTCATAAGAAAAAGACTACAGGAAAGAAGACTAAATCCTGCAATATGGTACTTCATTCTCCTGAGTCTGAAGAAGAAATTTTTGCTGGTACGAGATCTGGGAAAGAGTACCACAAAGATTATGAGGGAACTCCCAAAGAAGCAGATGACGTCACTGAAACACTACCAACTCAGTCATCTTCTATTCCTGCTGAGACAAGACATTCTAAACCATCAGCGGTTGAAAAAGGAAAACTGAAAGCAGTACGCTTTGACGTCCCATTGAAGTCTGCTTCAAATCAAGGGGTAGTGATGAAACCCTACAAGTTCGATATTTTAGTCCAATTAGCTAATAATCCGGCTAGACTTTCTATCTTTGAGTTGCTTCATCTTTCTAAAGAAAGTCGAAAAACTTTGAGCGAAGCTTTGCTACAGGCAGATGCATGCTTAGTTCAACTCAAAAGTCCTGACAATATACCAGTGTTGTGTCCCTAATGTCATAGTGTGATGGAATCAATTCCTAACATTACCTTCACACAAGAAGATATGCTGTTGAAGCATAATAGACATGACATGCCACTGTGTTATACAGGCTATATTGATTCTACTGAAATTGACAAAATTTATATTGATCGTGGGTCTTCTATTAGCATTATTCTTCAGAGTATGCTATGACCCTTGAGGATTCCTACTAGTGATTTGACTAACACTAGTACAACAATAGTTAGTTTCAACTCTGGAAAGAGTAAACCATTGGGGAAGATTCGTCTGAAGATTCAAATAGGTGATCTTCGAACTATGGTGACCTTTTATGTTATCAACTCAGATATATCTTACAACATCCTACTTTGAAGACTATGGATACATGAGCATAATATTGTGCCTTCAACACTCCACCAATGCTTCAAGTATGTGGATTCTCAAGGGATTATGAAGACTGAATTCGCAGATATCAATCCTTTTAAGGGTGTTGAAGCCTATTTCTCTGATTCAATACTCTACAAACAGGAGGATGTGAAGGAAATATACGATATGGCTGAAGATCGATCGCCTGCAGAAGATCAATCTGTCTTAGAAGATCCTTCAGAAGATCAATCTTTGATGATTAAAGTTGAAGGTCGAATTCAATCCCAACCTGTCAGTGGTGAACCTTTGGTAATTAAAGTCAAAGGAAGAACTCAAGCTACGTCTGATGAAGCTGTGAGGATTCCAGTCAAAAGTCGGGTTCAAGCCAACACTGGTGATCAGCCTCTTATAATTAAGGTAAAAGGACGTACTTCTCGTGCAACTGATCCAGAACCACTGATTATCAACCTTGGCAAGGCTACCTGAAGACGGATGACGGTCCGTTAATGTTCAATCCAAAGCGTAATAGTTAATCTATAAATGATGTAAATATTGATCAATCTGTACTTTCTCATATTAATGTAGATTTCTTTTTGGAGTATATGCTGTCAAATTTATTAAAAGAATGACTTTATCTGCTGATAATCAAAGTCATCAACATAAAAATAACATAAATACAGAGGAAACCTTATATATTAATCATAAGGAAAATTCTTTTCCTCCTCATATCAATGTTGGACCCTATGCTCAAAGGTTCCTAACATCTTCTTCTTATCTTCTACGTGTAGTCTCATCATCACAAGCTTGTGTAACTTATAGACGTCACGAAGAATTTTATTTTGTGATCCCGTCTAATAAGAAAAACAAGCGTCAAATTGTGTTTGGTATGGCTAGAAATATCCCTGTTACTCAGACAGATAATCTCAAAAAGAAGGATAAGGAAAAAATCAGAATTGACAAATATAGTCAATAATCTCTTAAGATTATCCAAAGATATGATTTGAAAACCATGCTTGGTCTCAATCAAGGCAAAGGTAGACGATTACCATTATGTCGTGACCCATTTTATCAACGAACCCGACATGGTTTGGGATACGATCCATCCCACATGTTTAATGATGATATACAAGAAGAATTTTCTTCCAGTTCTTTACAATCCTCAGATTTTGAAGAAATCCAGTTTATTGAATCTGATACATCCCCCATGTTTAATGAAGATATACAAGAAATTTTTTTTTCCAGTTCTTTACAATCCTCATATACTAAAGGAGTCCAGTATATTGGATCCAAGTGCGTCTTTTCAGTCAATATGGTTCAAACCGATGGTGAATTTAAACTATTTAAAAATGACCCATGGGCACAACAAATGGACACTCAGTGGGAGCTTCATTTTGAATAGCGATAACCACCTACAGAAGATGAAATTGTCCAGATTGACGTTGGAGATGAAACTACGTCTAAGCCGATATTCATCAGTAAAAACATTTCTGAAGATGAAAAAGAAGAGTTGATAAAGCTGATTAAAGAATATATTGATATCTTTGCATGGAGTTATGAGGATATGCCGGGTCTGGATCCTAAACTAGCTACTCATAAACTCAATATTCTTCCTAATGCTAAACCTGTAAAACAACAGCAACGACACTTTCGACCAGATATGATGGATGCAATTGAAGTAGAAGTCAGAAAGCTGATCACATGTGGTTTTGTCCGTGAAGAACAACACCCAGATTGTGTTGCTAATATTGTTTCTGTCATGAAGAAGAATGAAAAAGTTCGAGTTTGGATAGATTTTCGAGATCTCAATACGGCTTATCCAAAAGACGAATTTCCATTTTCAATTACAGATGTCATGATAGACAATAAATGTGGTTTTAAATGCATGTCTTTCATGAACGAATTTTCAGGATACAATTAAATTAAGATGCATCTAGGAGATGAAAAGCATACTGCTTTTTGTACACCCCTTGGAGTTAATTGCTATACAATTATGTCTTTTGGTCTGAAAAATGCCGGTACTACTTATCAAAGGGCCATGAGCAATATTTTTCAAGAACATTTACAAAAAATAGTTGAATGTTATGTGGATAACATCGCTATCAAAAGTCGGTCGAAAGATGATCATATCCAAGCCTTGAAGACAGTATTTGAGTTGATGCATCGACATCAATTAAAGATGAATCCTACTAAGTCTTTCTTAGGGGTTTCAGTGGCAAGTTTTTAGAATTTGTCATTACTTCTCAAGGTATCCATGTTGACCCTGATAAGGTCAAAGCAATTCTAGAAATGCGTCCTCCACATAATCTGAAAGAACTCCATAGCTTTCAAGGTCGTATTGCTTATATCAGGAGATTTATATCCAATCTTTCTGGGAGATGTCAACCTTTCTCTCATCTATTAAAAAAAGGTGTATCATTTGTTTGGGATGAAGCATGTCAAAAAGTATTCAATGACATCAAGCAATACCTTAAAAATCTACCTGTTCTGGTACCTCCATTAGTAGGAAGACCATTTTTGCTATATGTTCGAGCCTTAGATCATTCTCTTGGTGCTCTTCTTACACAAAAAAGTGATAAGGGTCATGAACAGGCAATTTATTATCTTATCCGAATGATGGTTGGAGCTGAACACAGGTATACTTCTGTGGAGAAAGAATGTTTGGCCTTGGTTTTTGTCGTTCAAATGATACGACATTATGTGCCAGGACAAACTATTTATGTCATATCCAGAATAAATCCTATTCGGGTATTAATGACAAAGCCGAGCATTCTTAACTCCAGGTTGGCCACCTGGGCAATGTTGCTTACTCCTTATGATATGGTCTATGTACCTCAAAAATCAGTGAAGGGTCAAGCATTAGCTGATTTCTTAGCAGCTTACCCTATACCTGAAACCTCTAACCTATATGAGGATATTCCAGATGAAGTCGTGGATTGCAACATGACTTTTAGGGATGACATTTGATAGCTATATTTTGATGGGGCATCGCGGGTTGGACCTAAAGGCAGTATTGTCTCCGGTGTACTGATAAACTGGTTATATACCGTGCTTATTCCCTCAATGAACCATGTTCCAATAATATGGCAAAATATAATGCTTTGCTAATTGATCTTCAAGTAGCAAAACAATTAGATATTGGGTTCTTGGAAGCATATGAGGACTCTCAAATGATTGTCAATCAGGTTAGAGGGACATATGAAGTCAGAAATCTTGATCTCATTCCCTATTATCAAGTGGTAATCGAATTGGTCCTTTCATTCAAAAGATTCTTCATTGAACTTGTACCACGTTCTCAAAATTTGGAAGCTGATGCTTTTGCTAGTTTAGCTGCAGACTTAGCTGTTCCAATTAGAAGATAAAACACCATTACTTTGTTAGATAAAGATCTACTCTGTGTCAAGAATAATTTGCATATCGAACAAAGTTATACTACAGAATCAAATTTTCAGCAAATGGATTGGAGAAGTCCATTTATTGATTATACGGTTCATAGGATTTTACCTGAAGATCCAAAGGAAGCTGCATCAATCAAAAGATGATCATTTCGATTCTACTACGATTATTTTTTGTATATGTTATATCGTCGTTCTTATGACAAGCTTTTATTGCGTTGTCTCTCTAAGAGTGAAGCTAAGCAAACACTCCGTGAAGCTCATGATGGTGTCTGCGGTGCTCATCAATCGGGTCCAAAATTACAGGATCGTATTCGCAGAATAGAATATTATTGGCCTTCCATGATAGCGGATGCTGTGGATTATGCCAGACGGTGTAAAGCATTTCAGATTTATGCTGATTTTATTCATCAACCCTCTGAATTCTTACATCCTACGACAGCTTCTTGTCCTTCCGAAGCTTGGGGCATGGATATTATTGGTCCGATTAATTCTCCTTCTGTCAAAGGGCATCGGTTTATCTTAGCCATAACGGATTATTTATCTAAATGGGCGGAAGCAGTTCCCCTTGTTGAAGTGAAAATGTCTAATGTGGTTAGTTTCATCAAACATCATGTCATTTACCGTTTCGGGATTCCCCGAAGGATAACCCATGATTATGGACCTCAATTTGATAGTCTGGCGTTTTATCGATTCTGTGACAAGAATCGGATCCAGAACTTAGCTTCTACGGCTTACAATCCAGCTGCTAATTGTTTGGCCGAAGCTTTTAACAAGACAATTATTAAACTTTTCAAAAAGTTTGTCTCTTATAATAAACGTGATTGGAATGAGAAACTTGGAGAATGTTTATGGGCTTACCGAACGACAGTCCGAAATCCTACTGGTTTTACACCATTCTCACTGGTTTACGGTTGTAAGACTGTTCTTCTCCTAGAAATCCAGATTCCATCTCTTAGAATAGCTATTGCTAATGAGCTAACTACAGAGAATAATGATCGGCTGAGACTTCAAGATTTTGAAGGTCTCGACGAAGCGTCTTCAAGCACAACAGTACATCGAGTTATATCAAGCCCGCATATCTCGAGCTTTCAATCGTAAAGTTAAAGAGAGGGTATTCAAAGTCGGTGAGCTAGTTCTAGCTGTCCGAAGACCGATGGTGATGACTCATAAGAGCAAAGGCAAATTCTAAGCAAAATAGGAAGGTCCTTATGTTGTCGAGACATTATTCTCTAATGGTGCCTATAGGTTGTCCAAACCTAATGGAGATTTTCTCATGATGCCAATTAATGACAAATTCTTGAAGAAATATTATGTTTAAATTTTTTTTTATTCCCTAGCTACCAAGGTTTGGTTAAGCTGATTATTTGTTCTCCTAAAAGAGAATTTTGATCTTCTGTCTTACCAGCTGATTTTAGAAAGAAAAAGATTTATTATTTATCATGTTCTCATGATCTCTGAATAGATATTAAGTCTATTTCTTTTCTTATCTATCATGTCCATATGGCCTCTGAATAGATATTAATCAATTTTCTTTGAGTTATTACAATCTGTCACGTTCATATTATCTCTGATAGTATTGTATACTCTAAAAAGAAAACATGATTCATTATCTATCATGTCCACATTACCTCTGGAAAGATATAATCCATTTTTTTGAGTTTAGAAGATTTATCATGTTCATATTACCTCTGATAAGTATTTTCTATCTCATACCTATTATTTAAATTCAAAATAAATGATAGGATCATAAAATAAATATTTCATTCACTTCTTGAAATATTACAGAATGTAAAAGACAAAAGAATACAAAATTCTTTATTTTCTAAGGTGAAGCAGATACATCTTCAAGCAGTTTCTGCAGCTCTGCCAAACGCTTCTCACGAGAGCTCAATACGGTTGTAGTAGCTCTAGATCGTCGAGCTTCTGGAGTACAGAAATGAGAGAGTTCGGCAAAAGTAGCTATCATCTTATCCTTGGCTTCATCAAGGCTTTTGATGGTAGCTTCAGCACCAAAGACTTTCTCCTCCAATATTGAGCTCTGCGCCAGATGTTTGTCTCGAGCTGCAATCATCTGCTCTCTCTCCGTCTTCAAGCGAGCCAGTTCTGCCTCAACTTCATGAATTCTATCATTCTGTTGATGAATTCTCATATTTGAAGTTTCATAGGCTTCTATGTGTGTCTCCAGCAGAGTTTTAGTTTCAGCCAAAAAAGCTCTCTCTCTGGCGACTTTGAGGTTGTATTCTTGAAGAGAATCCTTAAAAATAGTCTCCCGAGTGATGTATTCTGCAAATAAAGCATCATACTCGGTTTGGATAGGACTTTCAAGGGTTTCACCTGACTGCCTTAGATATTCTTTAACAGGTTGTTTAAGTCCTTCTACTACCTTCTCCAGCGGTGCTGCTCTCTTGGCATCATTGAACATAGCAACGTTCCCAATGGTGGGAGCAATCGCAGCCTTCAAGCTTTCATAATTTAGGCCCTTCTTCAGGACCATCTTGATCAGGGCCGCCAGGGTTTTGTAGAAAGCTTCTGTATGAATCTCAACTAGAAGATTCATTTCTGCATTAGAGCTTGTTGTGGCAGCGAGCTCTACTAAATCCCTCTTTTGAAGACTGGAAGCAGATGTTGTTATTGCCTTGGTAGCAGGCTGAGATGAAGTCGTAGTTGTTATTGCTACCAAGGCTAACTGATCTCCAGAAGTTCTAGAGACAATATCTTCAGCATGTGTATGAATTATTTCTTCAGCCATTCCTGGAGCTGAAACTACTTGAGTTTCGGTGGCGGTGATTGTTATGGAAGGAATGGTGATTGTGTCGGATTCAGACACTGTCTTCTCAAGAACTTGTGCCGGATCAGTAGCAACAACTGAGGATATTATTACTACATCTCCGATTTTGGTTGATGGGTTGACAATATCTTCATCACCTTCGTTGGCTGCAGGCTTCTCAAGTTCTGGGAGTATTTCAGTTGCAGTTGGTTCTTCTACAACTGTTTCTTCATCTGCAGCTGGTATTTCTGCAGCTGGTTCTTTTTCTCTTTCTTCAGTAAGAGAAGGCAATTCTTGCTGAGCCTCTACTGCAGGCTCTTGTTGTACCTCCGTGGATGGAGAACATTCTTCTTGAGCAGTATCTTCTTTTGAAGAAGAACTCTCTCCTTCAGACTCTGTTTGAATAGTTTCTTGAGGAGGAAGAGGAGCCACAAGCTTTACTGCAGCGATGACACCTACAAAGATTAAGCAAAATAAGTTAATATACAAAATCATAATACATAATTTTGCATAGATTTTGACTTGGAGTAGGTGCAGGACGTGCCAAGCGTGAGTTATAATCTTGATCCCAGTCATCATCGTGTAAATCAAGAGCCGGTTCATCCGAGGGGATGAGTTTCGGATCATTAACATGAGTCGTGGCGGTGTTTCTAACAGCTTTCGCCTTTTGTGGCGAAGTCAGTTGTCACGCTCCGCTCCCGTAGGAGCGATCGTCCTCGCTAAGGTGTGATGCCGCACGAGCCTAGATTGCGCTCGTGCAAGGTGGGTTTCATAACGGCCGATTTCAACGCTGGCGATGGGGTCGTCGCACAGAAGTCCCAAGCAGAGACATTGAACATGCAGCAAAAATTTTAGAACAAACACAAGTTATTCAAAGAAGCTCTTTATTGATATTGAAACAAAGATTACAATGGAGGCGCAAGGCCAAGATTACAATCACTCCAATCCACTCATCTCACATTATAATCACTCAGCTCTCTCTTATCTCTCAAAGTACATTTGCTTGAGGCAGCAGAAGCTTCGGAATGGCGACGTCTATACATTATATCCCGTATAAGTCTAAAATCCATACGGCCGTACGCTTCTAATAGCCAAGGAACTCCGTGCCTCGACGCATCCAAGCGAGCTCCGCGCCACGAGCTTCTACCTATGCCTGCACATGTAAAACTATGTGGGTGTCAGTACTCAACTGTACTGGTGGAATGAGCTCCTCGCCCACCCATACAAAACCAACACGTTAGATTTACTTTGTGCAATATAGTCCATTACTTATCAATTGTCTTTCTAGTCTTGTCTTAGGATCAGTTTTATGACGGATGCCTTGGCATACTTGTGTCTAAGGACCATCCCGTGCTTGCATAACGACATTAACTCATACTTTGCCTTAGACCCTTCTTGTACCGACAACGTTAACCTATCAAGTCGTGTTTGCCTTACGGCCATAGACAGGTACGTAACTATATGATAGACTCCATTTCCTTGCCTCTAGACCTTTCTCGTTCTTGCATTGTCAATGCACCGTCTCATCTTTAACCTTCGTGCCATGCTCTGTGATGTAACGACTCGGTCGTGCCATGAACTTGATTCGTTCTTCAATAACTCTGAGGCAGCGCCTCCTCGCTTAGTCTTGCCTATACCGTAGTCTTGACAACATGGCCGTACCTCACATTTCGAGGTCGGGCCCAGCAACTCAACGTAACTTCACCCAACTTTGCCCTACGGCCCTTCTTGACTTTACTCGCAACAGCTCAAGCCTAACACATGCAACTCTATGCCAACGACTTAACACTCGATGCCACATATCGTGCCGAAGCACATCGCCTTCGTTGTAGCCAAATCTTAGGCCCAAACATTGTGTTCTCTATCTGCATACACATTCAACTCAACTCATTCCAAATGCACACACGCAGATTGCCGCCCGTGCCGACACATCTATATGAATGGTCACTGGCATTAACTAGCCATCCTAGACATAGCCTGGCATTCGGGGCCCTTGAACCGTAGGTGGCGATCCCCGATGCAAGTCCCCGACCTACCGGTTGCTTCATACCCAGCTCGGCTATAACCTGTTTCTTCCTAGTCCGAGTCGGTCCCATGGCCCAGGATTGCCGCTCGAAGAAATCATCGCCCTTGTCGAAAAGTTGTCCATGACCATGCGCCTACGCTAACTTCTAGACTTAACGTAAATACATGGTCTCATCATCATCACTTAGTTCTTTTGCTTTACTTCTTCTATTTTTCACACTTCCTTTGCAGAGCCCCAAACCAGGGTTGCCTCAGCGACTGAACCACAGTCCCGACATATTTACTCTCGGTGACTAACCATCGCTTAGACTTAATATTCCTTGAACATAACGTGTTTCCTTAAGTATCGACAGACCGTAGCTAACTTTTCACTGAACCAACTGTGGCTCGTGCCTTAAACTGACTCGTGTTTACGCAACGCTATCGTCAAAGACATGCCTCATATGACGGGCCTTAGGATCATGGGACTATTTAACTTGACAATCGCAGAATGAGCGGGGCAGCACTTGGAATGACTTTAGTTCGACCGGCATAACTTTGCCTAACTTACTCAAGCCTACAACTTAACCCGAGGGACGAGCAAAGGCTATGCCAAGCCTTGTATTGTGGAACCGTGCACGCTTTATCAAGCGTTTATGTGGGCGATGCCTATGACTTAGGCTAACTCTTAGCTTTTGCACCGAAGACCAACTTTCCTTCTCCTAAGCCACGGGACGAAGGACCGAGTGTCATTTTTAAAGCACGCCGTGCGCCAACTCTAAGCCGACCGTTGGACCTTTCCATATTCTAACTCAATTTGACCCGTCGGGATTACTTCCTTTAGCTATATGGATTCATCTCTTTTATAATTAAGCCTACATGTGCAAGTTGAAAACACGCGACTTATTATGTGAAGGCAAAGATGAGGCAAGTTCACCGAAACTACCCCACCTGAGAGATGTCTTTGAGTCGTCGTTGTAAGGCTAAGTCCGAACGCCGTCGGCGTTTCGATTCCTCCGATTGACTGAGCAGGATGGGACACTACATCAGTTGTAGTGAAGTGCTGAGGCGTCCGGGAGACACGACTCCTACCACTTCTGTTGATGCTGCAGGCTGGGATGCTGAAGACCCTTCTCCAGGTTAAGCTGAAGAAGATATAATATTTTGAGGCTCCTCGACAAGAGTTTCGCTCTCTGGAGTAGCGTCTCTCTGTCTGGAAGGCCCTTTAATAGTGACTTTCTTTTTCTTCTTCTGGAGGGTAACAGCTATACTTGATTTCTACTTCCGGGTTTTGGTGATGATAATTGGTCCTACAGCTGTTTCCCTAATTCTCGTAGGGATCACTTCCAGATACTCATCTGGAACAGCAACGTCATCGGGTATGTCCGAAGGTACCTTAACTGGTTCTTCGACATTTCCTTCCTTGGCCCATCGAAGACTCCTCTTCATGTTATAGTCATTCGTGAAGGAAGGAATGGATGCATAAAAATGAGCATACGAATGAAGCATTCGTAGCTCAGTTTTACTTGTAGCAATTGATACCCAGAATCTTGCACCGGTACATGCAGTGCTAAAGTACCTCCATGCCCTTACACCATCAACTAATTTTCTATAATGGTGGAAGCTGGTGGAGGGATTACCAACGTAAAGTTGGTCATATCCAAACTGACGAGCGAACCGACTGGGTAGATACGGTTCGAACGCACAGTTGTCTTCATTCCTATACATCAGATGTGAGGGCCTGATGCACATTAGCCATTTAAAAATTGGCACAGGTAATGAAGTCCTCCCTTCACCTATATCTTCAAATTGCATGCCGAAACAGTCAGCTAGAATTGGTGGTCTTGTGCAGAAAAAGTTCCACACGTATGAATAGTTGAGTGTTGCCCGGGTGTCCGCCACTGAAGTTGCAGTCCATGTGGCTTTATTAAACTTCTGGAGGAATACCTCTGTATCGTTTCCAGGGCTTGGTGGCAACAAACTGCAGTTGTGATGCAACAACCAGCCCATTAAATAAGTGTAGGGCATCTCCACCCTAGAGAAATCTTTTCGGTGAGGAGCATTATTGATCAATTCATCACCAAATGCTCGTAAACCTGCATTTATCCGACATACCATTGCCGATAACATGTTGATTCTGACTTTGAATACCAAACGTACTGCTGGCCATAGTACGTTTTGGTGAATCATGTCGGCTGTGCCAATCCCTGGTACCATCCATCTTCGTAGCCACAGGAAAAGGATGCCCGCTAGCAAGGCTTCTTTTGAGAGCTTTCGACAGCCATGTCACAGAAAGCTCAATGCTTCGGTCCCAGCAGGGAATTCTCCAGCCTTGGTGGCCAAATATTTATCCGGAGACTTATAGGTGACTATCCAAGTGTTTATTGAATCAGCAGGGATGATTGAACAAGGGTTGATAGGTTGAGCCTTGTTATCTTGAAATTTCTCTTTGTCATCCTTGGATATCCTATTCTTATGGTAGAATAGATATGTTGTCCATTTATTGATGTATGCTAAATGCGATCCACTTTCATATATAGTGGTGCAAGTCAGGTAATAGCACATCAATTCTTGGTATACCTCAACTAACTAAGGATTTTTCTTCCGGATCTCTGCTAGTTCCCGGTTGGAGGGAACGTACTCTTCATATCGGGCTTCACCCATTGGCAGCTTGGAGATGAATTGCATCTCATGCAGTGCAAAACCCATTTCATCCATTGGGGTTGCAAAAGTCCCTGTTGAACTGATATATAACTCCATTAAAGCCAAGAACAGGTTTGTTCATTGGTATGCCCTGACTCGTGGAGGCTACTGCTTCATATAGTCTAACGTCATGCAGTTCTGTTTTGAAGATCTTCCGGATCCAAGCACTAAGTTGAATCCAGTTCTGATTATGAGGGGTCATCCACCCTGGCAACCTAGGTTTAGCCTGGGGATATAATATTGAGGCCTTCACAAGCTTGTTTATGAACATTGGGATCTGCACTAGTTGAATCAAAGCTGAATCTTTGCTTGGTGTGAATCCAGGCCGTAGACCGGCAAAAGAAATGATACCACCACTGGGAGTACTGGTATTGTAGCCCATTTGGTTGGCCCCGTCCCTCTTGGAAATAATTCTGCCTTGTCTACCATGACAGCTGGGAGTCAGGTGCCATAGCATCTATCTTGGATGGGTGGCGTGAACAAATAAAGATATGGGATAATCCCTTGCCATGTCTGGGAGATACATCACCCTCTCTTCAAACTTAAACACCCAAGCCTCCTTCTTGGGGTTCGTTTGTGATTGAAAATCAATAGCATCCCCAAACATGAAGGCAGGCTTCAAAAATACTAGCCATTTAGCGACACCAGCAATTCTTCATTCATCAATTAAAGCAACATTCTGTCTCCCTGAGCAGCTATCAGTTGTTGTCTCTCTTCAGGGTACTGCTTGTCACTTTATAGGAATTCAACATGAGACAGATTTTCCAAATAGTTTGAGCCCACAATATCAGCTGGTGAGCTGAATACCTCTGCGAGAGGATGAATTTACAAGTCTACTGCCAAAAGAAAAAGAAGAATCAAGTTAGTAAAAATCTAATTTGAATTTTATGCTGATGGCTTATTCACACAATTTTTTACACAAATGAATTTTACGCATAAAAATTAAGACTCTGTATTAGAGGGCTTGACTATGCAAACTTTACGCTTACGCGTAGAAGTTAAGTTGATTAAAGTTTTTTAAGTGCAAAAGTTATCTATTTTCAGAATGGACTTTTACGCAAAGTCTTATCACTTGTGTATTTACGCTGGCACATATGAATGTAGGCTTATTTTTAACATTTTTTATGCTGACACGTATGAACGTGGGTGACTTGCATATTTTACGCTGGCACGTACAGACGTGGGCGTATTTAATGCTCAACATTTTACGCTGGCATGTATAGACGTGGGCGTATTTTGTTTTTTCTATTTTTATGCTGACATGTATAGACGTAGGCATATTTTGGTTTTTTTTTTCTATTTTTATGCTGACACGTATAACGTGGACGTATTCTGTTGTTTCTATTTTTACGCTGGCACGTATAGACGTGGGCGTATTTGGTGAGTTTTATTTTACGCTGACACGTATAAACGTGGGCATGAAATTTAGGGTTTTGTTCGGTTCCCCTTCTTCTTTTCCGACGAACCCACGGCTGAACTAGATAGGGTTTTACCTATCATGGCCGGAGCCACAGCGGGATTAGGCCTCGGGGTCACCATCGATGTTGGAATGGTGGTCTCTGCTCGTTCATCCACCGACGAAGCAGCAACGGCGGGCTTCTTGCCCTTAGCGCCGGCGGAGGTCTTGCTTTTTGGTTCCATCGGTTTAAAATAGGGATTTCGAAGACTGGGATTTCGAAGACGAGAGCAAAGGAGATTGAAGGAGGAGTAAAGTTCTTTCTCTACTCGCTAAGCTCTATTTATAGAGAATTTTGAAAATCGGTTCAAATTCCCAAAAATTATGCTGACTGTTGGATATCCCGAATATTACGCTTCTAAGCTGACTTTTGGGTATCCCGAACTTTACGCGGACAGTTGGATATCCTAGATTTTACGCTTCTGTTCAAAGTATTTCAAATTTTAAAAAACAATTTGAAAACTTTGAAGGGGGTCTTGTAGAAGCATAAATAAATTTTATAGACCAAGTCAAAGAAGTTGAGAGCTTTACGCAAGATAAACTGAGTCAGATTCAAGTTTTACGCAGAGATCAAACAGAGTCTAAACTCTACGCGAACTACTTTACGCGAGAGCCATTATCAACATTTATGCAAGAGACAGGCTGTCCACATCGCATTTAATGCACGTAATACTGCCCTGACAGAATGATTTTCTGACAGTGCATTGCACAGAAGCCAAGGAGATTTTTTACACCAAACCCAACACTTGTTGTTTAGCGTGCGGATAGGCTACTTTACGCTCAAGAGACCGCTTCTTTTACGCATGAAAGCTATTTGAGTCTTTACGCTCAAGGCTTTCGTGTGCGTAGAGTTTATTTGAGCTAACTATACACTGAAGGCTATTTTTTAACCACTTTACGCAGGAAGTCTATTTTGGATTATTTTATGCCCAGTCTGCTACTTTAATCAGAAAGTCTATTTTGGGTTATTTTATGTCCAGTCTGCTACTTTACGCAGAAAGCTTGTTTTGGGTTATTTTTACGCCCAATCTTTTCTGGCTATGTGAGAATGTGGTCTGCATACGTGGCTTTCATGCCACACTTATCGAGGAACGTGTGAACGTGCTCTCCCCATATTGTTGAAGTTGGGGGACACGTGTCACCTTCCGTAGAGACCACAATTCTATATGGAACACGTGTCATCACACGTAAAGGTTGTTTTTCAATCGTGGATAGCAGTTACTTGCGTAGAGACCCAATTTTGTTGCTTTTTACGTATAGAGGGTCTAGTCTATAAATAGACTTATTTTTAACAGAAGAAAAAAGAAAAAGAGAGATACAGAGAAGGAGATTCTGAGAAAACTCATACTTTCAGTGTGATACTTCCCAGAAGCATTTCTTCAACGTTTTCTCAAGAACAGGGTAAAGCAAAGCAGAAAAGCATTCGACTGTGCCATCAGTGCCGTTGTGTCGATACCTTTCTGGTGACTTAGTTCTTCCGATTGTTCATCTTCCTCAAGCAGTTTTCTTCATCATCATCGTATGGTCCAAGGAACAAATGTGATCGTTCTCAGATCAGACTTCCATAGCAATACTCTCCAGAATCTATTTGTATTTTTGTACTTTTTCTCGTTTTCTTTCAAAAGCTAATTTTAGGCATTTTGTTAAGTGAAACAGACATGAAGGTAGATCGGATGCACATCGATCCTGGCTCGTCGATAAGCATCATCCTCAAAAGCTTGCTTCAAGTCCTCGGCATCCCTATGCACCGGCTAGAAGCGACCAACACTGCCATTAGCGGTTTCAACTTAGGAAGGAGCTATCTCTTAGGAAAGGGCCGATTGAAATGTCAGATTGGCGACCTGAGGACAGAGGTTACCTGCTACGTCATAGATGCAGATACGTCCTACAACATCCTCCTGGGACGTCCGTAGATACATGACTATATGATCGTGCCATCCACCCTCCACCAATGCTTCAAGTATGTCGGTAAGTACGGCTTCGTGAAGACTGAGTTTGCCGACATCGATCCCTTCAAGGGGGTTGAGTCTTATTATTCTTCGAAGGCGTGTCTATATGACGAATCAAACAAACACATAACTGATGAACTAGAGGCCATTACAGGGTCAGAGGAACCCTTGAGAATTCATCTCCAGGCCCGTAAATCGGGCAAAGCCGTACCCCTTGTCGCAACTTTGCATAAAGAGGTGCCCGGTTCCCCCACCCCAGCTGCACAGTTGGAGCCGATGGTCACCCGACTCCCAAGGACCAGCCAAGAACCCATCATAGGGCCGATGGTGATCCAATTGCCAAAATCCAATACAAAGGCGACCGGAAGACGAAAGGCCCTCTGGGTAGCCGATGGTGATCCGATTGCCGAGATCTAGTCAAAAGCATTCAGAAGACACGAAGTCTTCTGCCGAGCTTATGGTCATCCGTCTTGCCAAGACGAGCCGTCAACCAAGTATCGATCCGACACCCTCAAACAAGTCAATACCACAAGCTGAACCCTTGGTGGTCAAGTTGCCCAAGACAGTACCCCAACCTCCGGTCACGCAGGGGGTAGCTGAAGAGGATGCAGAACTCGTAAAGTATCTGGTTGCAAAGGTGGATAGTCCCTCTCCTGATGATGTAATCCTTGTGGACAAAATTCCTTACTTCATCAATATTAGGCTGCCATTGAACTATCCTGAGTGTAATAAACTCAATCTGATGTATACTGTTGGACTCGGTTGGGACACTAACCTGCACATACAGGTGACAACCGTCCATACCGCAAGCCGACTTGCTACTATTGAAGATGTCTACTCCCTAGTCCCAGGCAGAAGAGAAAGGGATCACATGATCATCTTTGGCCAAAAAGAAAGACCTCAACCCTTCATGCCTCAAGAGTTTGATCATGAACCCGATACCGGGAGACTACCGCTCTACCTGTATAGTCCTCAAGCCAAGTACTTCATGCAAAAGCAGGGGTATGACATGGAAGCTACCCCAGGTCTAAATTACGGCAGCGGTCGACGATCGCCTGCAACTGTCAACTTCGTCTGGGAAACCTTGGCATTATTATGGCAAATTCCTGAAGAAATCCTCCGTCCATACCTTTTTAAGTAGCTTGATGATGATTTTGTTCACTACTAAAATCTGCCCCATTAGCGACGTTTGTAAACGTCGCTAATGCAGACCAAAACGTCGCTAATTTAAGTTAGCGAAGTTTCTAGCGTCGTTTTGGAAACGACGGAAAAAAAACGTGTCGCTAATCTGTAAAATGTCGCAAAACGTCACTAGGGCGACATACATTAGCGACGTTACAAACGTCGCTAAGTAGCAATGTTATTTGCGACGTTTGTTTGTGGTCGCCGTTTAGCAACATTTTAGCGACGTTTTGGCGAAGTTTTGGCGAGGAAAGATTTTTTTGCCACGTCAGAAGTTTAGTGACATTATTAGCGACGTTCAATAACGTCGCTACGTAATAGCGACGCTAAGAACGTCGCTAAATTTTAAAAAAATACAGAATCCAGAATCAAATGGAGCTGGAGCTGGAGCTGGAGATACAATCTTGAGATTGACACAGTACTAATTCACATATGTAGTCCAATATAAATAGTCCAATACAAATAAGTACTAATAGTAGATAGTCCAATACAAATACTCCAGTACAAACTAGTAGATAGTCTAATACAAATTGTCTAATACAAAATAAGTACTAATAGTCCAATACAAAATACATCCATAAAACTATACTATACTTATGACAAACACGCAGCTCACGCAAACGCTCAGTGATACGATGACGCAACCACTTCGAATAAGTGGGATCGACGGCGCCAGGAGAGATCAGTCCACTACAGGTGATAGACGAATGGAATTCCTGTCTCACTAGCTACTGGTGCTACTTCCTCCTTAACAGTAGGAGGAGCCACCTCAGCATTCAGTGTTTCCTTCAAACGACGTGCAGCTGCTCGTGTCATGGGTGCCATCTGGTAAGATCTATATTCACATAGAATATAATTATAACATAAGCAAGCTAACTAAAGGAACCATCATCTCGTTTGAGTACATTTTTGAAAGCAGATAAAAATGTTATATTCGATTTTTTTGCCAAGTGTGAGAACGGATGGCTCAGAACACAACCCAAAATTTATTCTAGCATACATTAGTGAGAATCATCTATGTTCTGTACATATGGTGTAGTATATGTTCTTATCGAATCTAATATCTAAAGGATATAACAGAATCAAGATGAACCCACATAATGTAATACTAAGACATCATCTACTACTAAAAGATATAGTGATAGGTTGTCATATTATCATTGTCGAGGGATGAGGGTCGGAGGACAGTCAACTTTATCTACGGCTACATAGTTTCTTCCTCGCCAGTCGAATGGCTGCAGGGACTAAGTCCTGATCACCATGTCGTATCGTAGATTAAAGCAAATAGAGCTGGAGCTGGAGCCAAAATACAGAATCTAAAATACAAAATACAGAATCCAATCCCTGGGTTCACCAAAAATATAAAAACAAAGATTGACACACAGTACTAATTCATATCTGTTTTAAGCGTGAGAACGGATGGCTCAAAACACAACCCAAAATTCATTCTAGCATACATTAGTGTGAATCATCTATGTTCTGTACATATGGTGTAGTATATGTTCTTATCGAATAGAGTATCTTAAGGATATAACAGAATCAAGATGAACCCACATAATGTAATACTAGGACATCATCTACTACTAAAAGATATAGTGATAGGTTGTCGTATCACCATTGCCGAGGAATGAGGGTCGGAGGACAGTCAACTTTATCTACGGCTACATAGTTTCTGCCTTGCCAGTCGAATGGCTGCAGGAACTATGTCCTGATCACCATGTCGTACTGTAGATTAATACAAATGGAGCTGGAGCCAAAATATAGAATCTAAAATACAAAATACAGAATCCAATCCATGGGTTCGCCAAAAATACAAAACAAAGATTGACACACAGTACTAATTCATATATGTTTTAAGTGTTAGAATGGATGGCTCAGAACACAACCCAAAATTCATTCTAGCATACATTAGTGTGAATCATCTATGTTCTGTACATATGGTGTAGTATATGTTCTTATCGAATCTAGTATCTGAAGGATATAACAGAATCAAGATGAACCCACATAATATAATACTAAGACATCATCTTCTATTAAAAGATATAGTGATAGGTTGTCGTATCATCATTGCCGAGGAATGAGGGTCGAAGGACAGTCAACTTTATCTACGGCTACAAAGTTTCTGCCTCGCCAGTCGAATGGCTGCAGGGACTATGTCCTGATCACCATGTCGTACCGTAGATTAATGCAAATAGAGCTGGAGCTGGAGCCAAAATATAGAATCCAAAATACAAAATACATAATCCAATCCCTGGGTTCGCCGAAAATACAAAAATAAAGATTGACACACAGTACTAATTCATATATGTTTTAAGTATTAGAACGGATGGCTCAGAACACAACCCAAAATTCATTCTAGCATACTTTAGTGTGAATCATCTATGTTCTGTACATATGGTGTAGTATATGTTCTTATCGAATATAGTATCTGAAGGATATAATAAAATCAAGATGAACCCACATAATGTAATACTAAGACATCATCTACTACTAAAAGATATAGTGATAGGTTGTCGTATCATCATTGTCGCGGAATGGGGGTCGGAGGACAGTCAACTTTATCTACGGCTACATAGTTTCTTCCTCGTCAGTCGAATGGCTGCAGGAACTATGTCCTGATCACCATGTAGTACCGTAGATTAATGCAAATGGAGTTGGAGCTGGAGCCAAAATACAGAATCCAAAATACAAAATACATAATCCAATCCCTGGGTTCGCCAAAAATACAAAAACAAAGATTGACAAACAGTACTAATTCATATCTGTTTTAAGTGTGAGAACGGATGGCTTAGAACACAACCCAAAATTTATTCTAGCATCCGTTAGTGTGAATCATCTATGTTCTGTACATATGGTGTAGTATATGTTCTTATCGAATCTAGTATCTGAAGGATATAACAGAATCAAGATGAACCCACATAATATAATACTAAGACATCGTCTACTACTAAAAGATATAGTGATAGGTTGTGGTATCATCATTGCCGATGGATGAGGGTCGGAGGACAGTCAACTTTATCTACGGCTACATAGTTTCTACCTCGCTAGTCGAATGGCTGCAGGGACTACGTTCTGATCACCATGTTACCAATTAACCAACCAACAAAACTACTTGTTATAAATATCGGCACCATCGGTGCTTTCGAATCAGAGTATCATATTTTTCGGTGTCGAAAAAAAATAATTATTACTAAATTATCAGATTTTTTGGCACTATCGGTGCCCCTGACCAAGCACCCCGCACCCCTTCCCCCCTACACCACACCTAACCCTAACCCGAACCATATCCCTAATCCCTCCGCCACCATCCTTCCCTCCCCTCCTCAGCCCCCCTCACCACCCTGCTCCCCTCTCCCACCAACCACCCCTAACCCGAACCCTAACCCTAATACTCCCCTCTCCCCAGCCCCCCTCCTCACCTCCACCCTTAACACGAACGCTAACCCTAACCCTAACCCTCCCCCCAGCCCCCCTACCCTCCCTAGCCCCCTCACCCATCCTGCTCCCCTCCCCCACCAACCACCTCTAACCCTAACCCGAACCCTAACCCTAATCCTCCCCTCATCCCAGCCCCCCCATCCTCACCCCCAGCCGCCCACACCCCCCTCGTCCCTCCCACCCCACACACCCACCCCTAACCCTAACCTGAACCCTAACCCTCCGCTCCCTCCAGACCCCCATCCTCACCCCCAGCCGCCCTTACCCCCTATCCCACCCCCCAGCCACCCCCAACTTACCACTCAACCACCCGCATGCCCCTGCCCCTCACCCCCCCATCGGACCATTCCTCACCCCCCGACCATACGCACCCCCTGCCCCGTATACCCACACCACCAACAACCAAAATAGAGAGAGAGATAGGGGGATTCACATACCGGAGAGGGAGGAGAGTCGTCGGAGAGAGTGAGATTCGTCGGAGAGAGTGAGAGCACCTAAAAGAGTGGGACCGCCGGAGGAGGGAAGGAGAGAGAGTGAGAGAGTAAAATGTGGAGAAATTAATCGTTAGGGGAAATTTGATTAGAATTTAGTGACGTTCATTTTAACATCGCTAAATTAGTCGCCATTAGCGATGTCATTGCAACGATTCGCGACGACTAGCTCATGTAACTAATATACGTCGTTGTCATGTTGCTATTTTCATCGCTAGTAGCGATATTAGCGACGTTTCAATTAAACGTCGCTAATGTGCACAATTTAGCGACATTATACTAATGTCTCTAAATTTATGTCGCTAATGGAGCAGATTTTACTAGTGGTTGAAAGTCTCAGCCAATCCATTTGCTGCCCGATTGTAGGCAGTTGATGCCATGTTTTGAATGCGATTCTTGTCACAGAATCTGCTGAACACATGGCAGATAAATTATGGACATTATTGTAGATGATCCTCCGGGTACCCCGAAATGGTAGATGATGTGATGTTTGATGAAGCTGATCACCTTTGAGCTTTTCACCTCCATCAGTGGTACTACTTCTGCCCACTTAGAGAAGTAGTCGGTGATCGCGAGGATGAAGCGGTGTCCTCTGGATAATGGTAGGGTAATTGGTCCCACTATATCCATACCCCAGGCTTCGAATGGCCAAGAGGTGACCATTGGGTGTAGAGATTCCGACGGTCTATAGATGATGTTGGCGTGAAGCTGGCAAGCACAACTCTTCTTTGCATACTCAACAGCATCAGCCATCATGGTAGGCCAGTAATAGCCCATACGTCAGAGTCGGTCTTGTAGCTTAGGACTGGGTTGGTGAGCTCCGCATGTTCCATCATGAGCTTCTCGAAGAGCTTTGCCTAATTCCTCGTTTTGTAGACATCGGAGGAAAAGCCCATCGTAGGAGCGTCGGAACAACATTTTAGTGGTTGTATCATAGTAGAACCGGAGGCAGTGCCTTGTGACAGATACTGCTTCCTTTGGGTCATCAGAAAGGATTTTGTAGACGGCAAAGTCGATGAACGGGAACCTCCAGTCTCTGACATTGACGCTGATGTCTACAAGCATGGCATGATTTGTCCACATGCACATATTATTTGTGGGACAAGCCAAATCATGGCCCACCACTGTAATGAAGTGTCGAGTCCCAACGGGTGCTGCTAGCAAGTCTGCGAGGCCAGCTAGGGCGTTCGCCTCCATGTTTTTTAGCCGAGGCACATGTTCTATAAAGTACTCAGCAAAGATTGAGATGATGTCCAATGCTACTTTATGATAAGGCATCAGGTCCTCGTGTCGGACATCATATTGTCCTCGAACCTGATTGATGACGAGCTTAGAGTCGTCGTAAGACTCGAGGTATTCTACCCCCAGCTGTTTTGCTAACTGGAGTCCCATGGTGAAGGCTTTGTACTCTGCAACATTGTTGGAGCATGACTCTGAAAGGGAATAGGTACGCTGGATGACCAACTTGTTGGGAGAGATCTAGACTATCCCCACTCCTGCGATGATCTGGCCTTTGGGGCCTATTCTTGAAGCACCGTAGAAGAACATTTGCCAGACGTGATTTTCTTCGATAATATTTGATTCTCGCACTTCATCTGGAATGTCTTCATACAGTTTGGACAATTCCGAAATTAGACGCGTAGCTAGGAAGTCAGCCAGTACTTGGCCCTTGATAGTTTTTTATGGGACAAATACCATGTCATATGGCGTCAACTGTATTGCCCATATGGCCAGTCGAGAGTTAGTGCTCCTGGTTTTGTCATGAGGACTCTGAGCGGATTAATTCGGGAGATGACATGAATTGTCTGCTCCGAGACATAATGACGAGTCTTTTGGATGGCAAATACCAGAGCTAGACACTCCTTTTTGATAGGGTTGTACCGGTGTTCGGTCTCGATCATTGTCCTACACAGGTAGTAGATAACTTGCTCGTAGCCTGCATCATTGTTCTGAGCCAACAAAGCGTCGAGGGAATGATCCATGGCACGGACATAGAGCATAAAGGGTCTGCCTGCGACGGGTGCCACTAGGATTGGGCGGCTCGTTAGATAATCTATAATGTCGTCAAATGCCTTCTTACATTCCTCCGCCCAGACGTAAGAGACACCCTTGTTTATGAGTTTAGTAAAGGGTTGGCATTTTTCGAAAAGGTTCGTGATAAACTTCGTTTGTATGTACGACGTCCTTGTAGGTCTCGAAGTTCTCTAAGGTTCTTCGGAGGATCCATGTCGAGGATGGCTTTGGTCTTCTCGGGGTCGACATGGATGCCTTTTGCTGCGATGATAAAGCCTAGGAATTTGCCGCTGGAAACCCCAAGGAAGGATTTGGTGTCACGCCCTAGAACCAAAATACTGGAGAGCGGGGGACAGACATAGCCAGCTACGTAAATGAAGTGTAACCCACCTCGATGTACAGTCACGGCTGTCCAGATGCATGACAATTTAACTACAAGCCAACAGTCATTCATGGTCAAGAATAAGTCTAGTGTCTCAATCTCAAGCAAGCAAGTAAATGTAACAAGATGGTAGATCATCAGACATACAAAGTAAGGCGTCCCATATATTACATATTCAGATGATCGTGAAGCTAGTCATACAAAATGCGAAGACTAGCAAGAGTTTAAGTCATACATGATCAACCCTATGATTTGTCAATCATGTTACAGCTCTTAGGCAGACATGAACGTAAATTTTACACGAGCTAACACTTGTCCGGCGGCTAAACGTCTCAAAAAAATAATTTATAATAGAGTGGGAGAGCAAAATAAAACCCACTCGTTGCCAGGGTTACGTCTAGTGTTCACCATCTGGTTGGAAGGCTGACAGATCCTCGGGAGCTACTCCGAAATCTGGCCATACAAAACCAGCTGGGTTAGACCCCAGAAAGAGCAAGTGCCATAATGGATGCTTCACTTAAGAACTAAAACTAACACATAAATACGTTAATGATAAGGAAAGACATGAGTTAGAGAAACAAGGAGATAAACGATAAGGTAACTAAAGGACTATTCCAGTAATCAAGTTACAACCCGTAAACCAAACAAGGACCGAGGTTGTAACCCTTCACCTGAACAGAACTTAGTCTCTAACCAATTATTAATTAAAGCAAAGCATAAACGGTAACGTGCTGAAGTAAACATGTGTAGCTCCCCTTTCCGAATAATTTTTGAATTATTTTTTTCTATTATTTATTTGATTTAAATGGTGATTTTTAGGATTTTATAAATGATTATTTAGTAGATGTCTTTAGCCATGGTTGAGTTTTGAAGTATCAGGTGATTAGAAATTGTGGCACGGATAGTGCAATAGCGGGCATTGACTAGTGTATTAGCCCTAATAGGGTAGGCCGAGCCATAACAACGTCCTAACTAGGAAAACCAGGCCAAGTTGCGACTTAACCCGTACCGAAGATTTTATTTATTATTTAATTATATTTTTGAGTTTTAGGGAACCCGATTTATTATCCAAATTGGGCCCAAGTCAATTCCAAGCCCATGTAGGCATGTAGTGGGACCAAATACGGCCTGGTAGACATGTTTGGTAAATACAAATATTTTTGTATATATTTTTATGGAATTGGCGATTTATATTTATTAAATCATTTCATATATAAATGATATGTGTATATATATGTGTATATATATTTCTATAAATAAGACACTATATTATGAATATGTATATATTATTAAGATATTATTTGGTTGCGATGAATAATTCTATATTATGAATATTGATTATATTTAAAATAATTTATTGTTGGTGTGGATTTTGTGGTATATATATATATATGTATAAATATAGGGACATATATATTTTTGTGTGTGTATATATATATATATATATATATATATATATATATATATATATATATATATATATATATATATATAGGAAAATATATACATTAATATATATATATATATGTATATATATATATATATATATATATATATATATATATATATATATATATATATGTATATATATATATGTCCCTGTATTTATACATATATATATATATATATAGGGACATATATTTTGTGTAAATATTTATATATGTGTGTATAAAAAAATAATATGTATATGTGTGTATATATATATGTAAGTATGTATGTATATAAATGAACATATATATAGAGATATGTATCTAAATACTTAGTTATATATGAATAAGAAAAAGAAAAAGTGAATAATACAACAGCCCCCCACAGCTCACTTTGGGCCAGCCCAGCCGAACCCAAGCCGGGCATTCCCCGCACAACTAATACTAAACCAAGCAGTAGCATCCCGAACCCACCAGCCGAGCACTGAGCCCCCTCGGCTTGTAACAAAATCGCGTATATATATAAGGAACAAAGAGATAAAGATCGGTAACAAAACCCTAAACCCAATTGCATCTAGCGACCCCCCCCCCAATGTGAAGGCGACAACGTGCCACCCCACTGCCATCGCGAGGCAGCCAGCGGTGGCCCAGGCCACCGCGTGAGCGCACGCAGTGCTGTAAGCACAGACTGAGCAATCCTACTTTGCGAGACGTTTCCTTCCTCCACGATCGACGCATTCACGAGCCGATTGCTCTGGTACAATCCCAACGCTACCCCCTTTGAATTCCTCTATATAGATTTATTTGATTCGCGGTATATGCGTCGCATATCGAGCCCAAAGACTGATGAAAGGCTGTTCTGAAATAGAACAGTTTCTAGTTAGGAACCCTATATTGAACTGACAATTCATGACAACCAATCGAACAAAGTAGAAAAGTATTCGAACAGTTTTGTAGATAACCTAACCAAGTTTAAATCCCTTCAAACACTTATAGTTTTAGTGTAGTATTTTTTGTTTAAATTAAATTCCAATTTGGACAAAAACCTGTTTTAAAAATATTAGATTTTAGAAAAATCTTCCGATACGACGTGCGTCCCCGCCAAACCGAGCAACGTGCTCGCGAACCAAAAGCATCGAAAGGTGCGTAACGGCTTCGTGGACGTGTGGGCTTTGACAGAATTCAAATTGGTCGCGTGTGCGCGACGAATTTGATGCGTATCCGTCGAAATTTACCGTATCGGCCTATGTGCAAATTCTCCAATTACTTTGTGCACGTTCGTCAGATCGAGACAAAACTTACGCCAACGGGACCATTTCATTTTTCTAGTCCTGTATACCATGTTTGGTATGATTCTGAGACAGTTGATCGGATCGTCGTTTTGCGGGCCTCACGATCCGATTCAACTTACGCCAAAATTGGACATACCGTTGGTTTCGTATCATCAAAACAAATTTGTAGACATGTAGTTTGACGACTTTAGAGACCATTAGCTGTGACACGCTTTTCGGTGCAAAGCGGCTCCAGCGGTGGACACCCTTTTGGCCCAAAATTACCGTTTTGCCCCTGTATCCAAAATTGGACTTAAGGACAATCAATCCTAGCTAATTTGACTATTTTGATAACATTGGTAATATTTATTTCAACTTTCGGAGATAGTTGTGATGATTTAGACTTTACGGCTTAGCAGTTGACTATACTTTGTTGGATCTGCGTGCAACCTCCAAGCAAGATACCATGCCTCCTCTGTAGTTTATTTTTATGCTTATAGTTCATCTGTTTTAGTATGTTATCTTTAGTTACCGTAGTTGCTATAGATTTTTATGATACCATGTTTACTAGTTTATTGTCTTGCTTGTATATCAGTATTTCCTGACTTGATAGCGTAGTTACACCCGGCTTGTCCACATTATGGTCCATGTTAGAGTAGTCCTTACCTGTGTCATGACTGAGTTGTACTGTGTCGTCACCTATATCTTGACTAAGTCGTGTACAGGTATGTGTTATTGAACTGCTATTCCTGTATCGTTCCCAAAACCTGAGAGTCCACGCATGGGACGAGGGTTGTTCATTTGCACCTGCGAGTCCACACACGGGCGAGGGTGACTTGTCTTGAAAGTGACCTGCGAGTCCACACATGGGCGAGGGTGACTTGTCTTGAAAGTGACCTGCGAGTCCACATTCGAGGCGAGGGTTGGTATTCCATTGATCTCTTGTTCTTCCAGCAGTTCATTTATGCATAATTGATCCCGTATCCCTGTTTATATTATTGCATGATTAAACTGTTAGATAGACATATTTTATGTATCTTGCTATGTCCCATGAGGACCTGATGATCTCTTCAGGTAGCTGATTGCATGGAGTTAGTTAACGGATCATGATGGTAGTGATTACACCTGCAGGGATACATGTATTTTCTTGTGATATTTCTTTATTATCCTTTCACTGCTTTATATCCCATGCCATGATATGTTCTGCTTATTTTATAGACTCATATCATTCTTGGAGTCTAATCGGACAATATGCTAATGGGCTGCATACCATTACCTATAGTTGTTCATTCTTGTCTTATATATTCGTGTGGATAGAGATACACTGTAAGTTACCATATTAGTCATGATACCATGACCGTGACAGCTTATACGTACTCGAGTCAGGCTGGAGTCCACTCGATACGTAGCTGGCTTGCTCACGAGCTCGCGTCCGAAAAGCGGGTGCGGGTCGTGACAACATGTACTGGCCTTTCCTAGACAAGACTAGACTAGACTCCATCCATCAATCATGGCCAAGCAATGAATACGACTTGATACTTTAACTAACTAGGGTTATCATAATCCTAGTTACTAGCAAGATGCATCGAGATGTTCCAACAGCCATAAGCCCTGCAGACTTAATCCAGGTTATCCAGTCGCAAGTTGAGAGAGTTGGATTAGGTAACTTGGGGGTGCAACACTTGACAATGTGCTGGAAATGTGCTCTACTCGACGGCAGGCTACAAGTCCAATTACAGCGCCCAGATAACGAGACTATATGTAGCTGGGAAATCTCTTCATGGACTACTTGATCAATCTAGTCATTATCCTAGTTAGATTTAAGAATCCCTGACCATGGTAACCAGGAATCCATGTCCTAGAAATGATGCAAGACGAGACATATAGCTTATACATGCACAACCATCCACGTGTCAAGACAAGAGTTACTTAGCAAGTCAAGATAGCCATCGCAACAACATATCAAGGTTTATAATGTTAGGTTACTCATCAAGATTACTTGTCAAGAGTGCGCCACAATGGACCACCATCAAGAATTATCATGTCAAGTTACTTGTCAAGAGTGCACAACGACAGGTCTCTATCAAGAGTTATCACGTAAGGTCAGAATGTCATATCGTGTTCATGTAAGTGCACCGCGGCGGGCCACTATCAAGAAGTTGTTAGAGAGTGTAGGTGCCATATCAAGATCGTATTTAAAGCTTAAAGTACATGTGCAACATAGAAAATAACCTTGTAGGACTTAGACATGTAACGAATACAAAGAATGTCACAATTTACACTAAGGACCATGGGAACAAATATGGACATTTGTAAAGGATGGCACAAGGGTCAATGGAGTGTCATGAAGAGCATGCACCCAAAAATACATTTACTGAGAGTGGCATACGCCCAAGGCTATGCGCCTAAGGGCATGCACCGACATGTATGCGCCAAGGACTAAACACATCATGTAGGGCATATGCTATGGAAGGAATGCACAAGAGAATGCATGCGCCCATGGCCTATGCGCCCACAAGCATGTGCCTATAGTCTATGCGCCCACATGAGTGAGGCAGGAAGCAATGGAAGGCTAAGTCAGGAGTCATCTATGCTGGCCATGTGGGTGCATAATAAGGGCTATGCGCCCACAGCAAAGGGACACTATGACTTAACACATATTTGAAGTTATGTGTATAAGCAAGTAAAAGCTATGGGCACATATAAAACCATGCGCCCACACTGAGGAAGGCTGGGAGCTAGGGTGCATATAAAGCCATACGCCCACACTAAGGAATGCAGGAAGCTTGGGTACATATAAAGGGCTATGTGCCCAAGGCTGAAGTCACTGTAGACGTATAAAATGCCATGCGCCCACACACTGTTCTTCTTCTCCAACCCGAGAAGAAGAACCATGTAACCCATGTGCTTCCTAAGTCCATAAATCACTCCAAATAAATCAAAATTTGGGTTTTCAAATGTCCATTTTGGGTGAAATCAAATTCTCTGCCACATAGAATAATCAAAACTTAAAAGCCAAAAGTGCTAAGTACTAAAGGGTCTTAGAAGCTTGTAAGGAAGACAATAGAACAATAAAATTGGAGTTCCTCCATGAAACAAGATGACACTTGCCTAAGGTGGTTGGAGAGAATAAATGAAGAAGAGAAATAAATGAAAGAGTAATGAGGAGAGAGGGAGAGTGGAGCTTGGTTATAAAGGGGGTTTATCATAATAAACCACTTGGCACAAACCAAGTCAAAATAAACCAAGCCGAGATAAACCAAGACCAAACAAAGCCAAGCCATGCTAGACAAGCCAAGATATGGGTCAGGAATCCGTACACGTATACTGAAAATATGTATAACAGAAAATGGGAATGACAACTCTACCCACATTAAAAGAATTCTGTCCTCAAAATTTAATCAAGAGGCTAGAGATGTCGGGGCAAGCTATACTAATCCGAGTGATCTATGACTTGTAGTTAATCGAGCAATCATTCATACAAGCAAAAAATTAAAAGCATAAGGCATAAGGAAGACATTATACCTTATGAGTCAAACAAGTGTCGATATCGTGATTGGATATCATCCTCACTCTCCCACGTTGACTCACCCAAAGAGTGATGACCCCAAGCAACACGGACTAAACTAATATTCTTATTCTTGAGTACCTTCTCTTTCTGGTCTGTAGAAGCATGGAAAAGAATAAAGAAAGATCCATGCGGCCAAGGATCCCCATGCGGCTCAGAGAGCTCATGCGGCTCAGGGATCCATGCGGCTCAAGCGTCTATGCGGCTCGAATAGTTCCATTCGGCCCAGAGAGGAGCCACGTGGCCCTCAACAGCTCTTCCCTTTGTCTTTACTGCATTTATTGCCTTGATGGCTAACAGCTCTGACCAATGACAGCTCTGACATAAAGACGCAATAATGACTCTGTCATAATAGCAGACTCCTAGGGAAACGAAGGAAATCTCTGACACAATCCATCAAATCCCAAAGACCTTTATGCGGCCTTGACACGTGGACAGTCGCATGCGGCTCAGACAGAGGCCACTCTATGCGGCTCAGGCAGAGGCTACCCATGCGGCTCACGAGAACTATCTTCATGCGGCTCACTGAGAAGCCACCCATCATGCGGCCGCCTACGCTCATGCGTCTCAGATCATCTCCATGCGGTTCAAATATTCAGAAGCCACTCCCAAGCAGCCTTGACACGTGGCCCGCCTTATGCGGCTCAGTGGGGAGCAATCCTCATGCGGCCCAGATTTCCTAAGTGGCTCGCAGTTTTGCCAGCGTCCCTACAGCTAGCAGCCTAATAATAGTGGGACACATGGCAAGATTCATCAACAAATTCTAACAACCAGGTTTAGTGCCATCCTCATAATTATTGGGATCAAATCAGATCATTAGCAATCAATCAAATTGGACACGTGGCAGGAGATCCGAGCTTGGCATAACAAATCATGAGGATTTATGGCAATCATCATTAATTGCCCACAGAGATTTGATGCAATCATATTAATTGCTCAAATCTATTATGAGCGGATTCATTGATCCTTAACCGCCGACTTTTGAGAATGGACAAGCATTATAAACCCTAATGATGCCCCCCACTCTTATAAATAGCAAGGTGCCATTCCCTTGCAAGGCAGCAGAGAGAGAGAGAGCACACCCCTCATCGGATCCAGAGAGTCAGAGAGAAAATATACAGAGATTGAAAGAAGAACATTTCTTCATCAATGCCAAGCAGTTCTTCTATAGAGCCAAGGCTGCAACCGATCGTCCAAGGAGTAAGGCAGTGCTGCTGTCGCTTTCCCGAGCCTCTATCGTCACCCCCCAGAATCTAAAATAAATAATTGTACTTAGATTGCTATACCTAGGTTTTCGTCCCTAGGCTTTCTTTGAATAAGCGAGTTTGTATTATGAGTCTAAGTTCAGTCCTTCGATAATTGTTCTGTACTTTTACAATCAATGGCAAAAACGATGGCGACTCTGCTGGAGACAAACTTCTCCACGGCTGAGGAGTTGGTGACGCAATCGGATGTAGCCAAACTTGGCTCCACGCAACAGAAGATCGGCGTCCGCTTCGACCGACTGTCGTTTGAAGAAATGCTCTCCCACGGGAGCGCTGGCCCAGTCCAGAAGCAAACCTGCACAAAGAAGGCCTGCAGGGAGTGGAGGCCAAAATTATTTGCTCCTTCCCAGGCCCTGGACGGAGTACTCTCTGCTACCCAAGACGGCAAAGGCGACTCTCATGCGGCTCCACGTCAAGCCATAAAGGACTCTGCTGTCCCCAAGTCCGGCAGAGGAAAACACTACGATGCTGGACATGCAGGGACAAAGAGTGGTTCTATGTGCCCCAGGAAGAAACCAAACATTCATGCGGCCAAGACCCTCAGCCGCATGCATGATGCTCATGCGGTTGAAACTTTCGGCCACATGAAGAATATCCATGCGGCCAGAACTTCCAACCGCATGGAGAAACCTCATACGGCCGAGACTTCCAGCCGTACGAAGAAAGCCTATGCGGCCACAACTGCCAGCCGCATGAAGGCTGTTGACTCCAGCCGCATACTGCCTGCTCCACGCAGCTCAGGCTCAGTCTTCGATTCGCCTCTCCTATGGTTCTGATCTCTCATGTGCCCAAGAAAATGTGTCTGACTCTCTACAGCATCATTTTGACTCTTTCTATTATATGCCTTCAGGCGTTCGAGTGAAGAAGTCAAGGGCAACACGAGCTCGGCGAGCTCAGTCGGCTGTCCCAACCTTTGACCATCTGAGTGCTCCACATACCGTTATACAGGCCTCTGATGGAAAGTTGTACAGAACCACTCGAGTCCAGCCCCCGGCGACAAACGGACAGAGTGGTTCCAACAAGTCTCCCAAAACCCAGGGAGCAAACTTGGTCGTTCCAGACCCGTCTGACTTGCGTGAGGTTATCCTCCGCAAACGCAAGGAAAGAGAAGAGGCCCAGTGTGCAAAGAGTCCTCCCATGGACATCACTGCACCTAAATCATCATCAACTGCTGTTGCAACAATGCGACAGCAAAAAAAGATCGGTAACCTGTTTTCCAAAGGCTGCAACGACCAAGCTCAGAGGACGAAGCGCCTCCCGTAGTCTTTTGCAACTCCACTCAGAAAATCCCTGCCGATGGGAGAGGGAAGAAGATAAACGTTTCCAGCCCGAAGATTTCACCACTGTAACTAAGAAACTGTCGTCTAAACGATTGTCCACCACCGGAGTATTCTAAGGTACCCGTTCAAAGACAAAATCTACCATAATAGGAGATTCATCATCCGCACTACTGGGGGTTACTAAAACAGGGGCTAGCAATCCTCAGAACATCCATGATAATCCGATGTTCCAAGGAGATGAGCCCTAGGAAACAACTCCCCTGTCAGATACAGCAGATGCCGACATCCCCGAGGACGTCCACGACTCTCAAGATGAAGCAAGCTCTGAAGTTGGGGGTACTATTCTTTCTGAGTCCGAACCAGAGGAGAACATTCCCACATATCCCGATGACTTCTCGGTACAGGGGAATGACTCGGAGGGCACGTCCTCCACCGTTCCTTCCATTTCCCCTCATGTAAAGACGGTGTTCATGACGGACAACAACCAAGGTGGTTCCAGTGATCGCCAACACATCGACACTCTAGAGGCCATATTGCATGCCTTGGTCAAGTCTATAGACGAGATCAAAGCGGCCCTTCCAACTCTCCAAGGAGGGATGCCTGGCCAAACAAGTACGGTCCCGCGGTCAATGCAGACTCGAACTCAGCGGCACCGAACCCGGGCAATAATCCTCATGAAATGACGACTCCCACCGCTGTAGATGAGGCCAGGGAAGCAAGAAGAGAGGTCCAGGAGCTCCGAGCCACGTTTCATGCTCGAGAAACCTCTCAAGACCTCAGAATACGGCAACCATACCCTGCTGCATGGAGGGATGTCCCCTTTCCACCAAGATATAAGCCGTTCAATATCAATCCTTATGATGGCAAGACCTCCGCAAGTCGATACATCACTTACTTCGAGGTCACCATCGACCATCTGCCCCATGACGATGCCATCCTCATACGACTGTTCATTGGAGCATTGGAAGGAGTCGCCTTCGACTGGTAACGTAACCTGTCGGACAACTGCATCAACTCCTTCGCCAACTTCAAGCACATATTCTTTGAGAGATTCTACGAAGTAGGACAGGACATCACGATGTCCACCCTCATGGACGTCGTTCGAGGGAAGAAAGAGCTGACAAGGAACTATATTGAGCGGTTTTGCCAAACCGCAATGAAGCTGCCGTCTGGTAAATCGGATTCCTCCTTGATTGAAATTTGCCAAAAGAGATTGCTTCCAACAATCAGTCTCTGGATGGACGAAAGTCAATTTAAGGATCGGAAGACGTTTATCATCAGTGCCACAAGTGCCGAAGAACGATTGAAGAAGGCTCGCCAACTGGGATTGCACATCTCGGAGGGAGAGAACAAGGGCAAGCGTCCTAATACCAACAACGACAATGGGGGTAGCCCCTCCAACAATCGGAACAACAGGGGTAAACAGGCTATGGTGGCCGACACAGCCCATAAACCTGAGTCAAAACTGGCAGACAAACAATGGCCGTAAATGACCTACTCCTTCGAAGACGGCCACGTCAAGCTCATCTTGGACATGGTCATACAAGGAGACAGAATTCAGCTCCCTCCACCAAGATGGGAACCTCGACCGGTAGAAATAGAGAGCCCGAAGTACTGCCATTACCACCTCTATATCCACCATGCTACGCACGACTGCTACCAACTGAAATGATACATCCAATATATCATCGATTCGAACGCTCTGGCCATTGATTTCAAAGAGATAACCGTGGCAGCCAATATGGTGTCAGTAAAATTTGGCAGCTTCCCTCCAACAGAAACTCAAGACGGTGTGGTACCCATCCCTCTGGCGACAATGGAGATTGCTAATCTTCCACCTCATCGGGATCAAGCTGCTGGTCTAGTGCCCCTCACCACATTACGAGGGGAGGTCATGTGGGTACATTCAGACTTGGTATCTGAAGTGACTGTCCACACCATCTTCCATTCACAAGAAGAAGAGTGGAAAAGTCAGATCCTGCCGCACAATCTCGACAGATGTCGAAGATGTCATGGCTGTCGTTACTCGGTCTGGGACACAATCCCAACCTGTGGCTGAGAACTCGGCTGAAGATCATCAGCCAGCTACCGCTGACACTCCAGGACCTTCTCAGCCTCCGACGACCGACAAGCCTAGGCCAAAGAAGACTCGCTTTGAAAAATCCCTCCGAAAAGAGGCACCTCAGGGGCTGGAGAGGCCCTACAACTTCGACATCTTGGCACAATTGGCCAACATACCGACCAAATTGTCATTATACGAGCTCCTAAGACTCTCAAAGGATGTTCGCACGGCTTTGAGCGATGTACTCCAAAATGTCGATGCGTACCTGGCTCAGGTCAACCTCATAGGAGAGAGCCCGCCTACAAATCTCCAAGACAGCGCTTGCACAGGAGCAATGCCCAATATTGTCTTCACTCCGCAGGATATGCTCATCAAAACCAATCTGCACGATCGTCCGTTATACTACACCGGATACATCGGGGACGTAAAGGTGGACCGGATGCACATTGATCCTGGTTCTTCCATAAGCATCATCCCGAAGGGTCTGTTACATCATCTCTGTATTCCTATACATCGTCTGACGCCAACAAGCACCGCCATCAGCGGTTTCAATTCGGGCAGGAGCTACCTAATTGGAAAGATTCGCATGAAGTGCCAAATTGGCGATCTCCAGTCGAAAGTCACCTGTTACGTCATAGATACGGAAACTTCTTACAACATCCTCTTGGGGCACCCTTGGATACACGATTATATGATCGTGCCTTCCACGCTGCACCAATGCTTCAAGTATGTCGATAAATATGGCTTTGTGAGGACAGAATTTGCCGACATCGATCCCTTCAAAGGAGTTGAATCCTACTACTCGGATTCCTGCTTATACGAGAAGTCGAAGAGGCACTTGGATGAAGACGTACATGCTCAAACTGAGACGGCCTCAGGATCAGAAGAACCTCTGACGATCCACCTTCAAAGCTCGCAAACCTGGCAAGTCCACACCCCTTACGGCCGCTCTGCGTAAGGACGCAATCAGCCTCTCGGCACAAGAAGGACAAATGATAATCCGGCTGCTAAGGTCCGGCCAAGTGCCAAGACCCACAACAGAGCCACTGACAATCAGACTACCGAGAGTCGGCCAGCCACATGCAGAAAAGCTTAATCCCTCTGACAAGCCAATGAAGATACATCTTTCCAAGAAGAATCGTCACCCCGATACAAAGTCTGGGGCTTCTAGCGAGCCAACAACTCCCCGCCCAGCATCAGGTACCAAACTGGGAGTCGCTAGTTTGCCAACAACTCCACGCTCGGCTCCACCAGCTGAATCCATGACGATCAAGCTGTCCAGGTCATCCTCTCAGTCTTCATTTATACAGGGGGTAGCCGAAGAAGAACCAGAACTAGCCAAGTATGTGGCTGTCCACACTGATGTTCCCTCCGCAGATGATATAATCCCGCTAGAAAAGATACCTTACTTCATCAATAAAGGGCTATCTTTGAACTACCTCGAGCTTAATAAGCTTTGTACAATTTATACTATAGAACACGGTATAGGCACTCACCTACACACACAGGTGACAAATGTTTACACTGCAAACCAGCTTACCCCAGTGGAAGATGCTTACCATATAATCGAGGGAGGGGACCATCCAATCATCTTCGGTCGGAAGGACGACCCATAACCTTTCACCATAGAGAAGGTCGATCTTGAATCAGATGCCGGGAGACTGCCTCTGTATCTTTATAGCCCCCAATCCAAATACCTCATGCAAAAACAGGGGTATGATCTGGAGACTATGCCAGGCTTGAACTACGGTACTGGGCGACGATTACCTTTAAAGCCACCAGTCCCGGCTGGCAAACCATGGGACTACTACAGCAAGACCCGATGTGGATTAGGGTATGTTACGCCCTCAACGAACCCTGAAAGTTCAGATGAGGAATGCGACTGGCATTCACATTCAACCGGGTCACCAACTTCTGATTTGGATGCCATCATCAGAGACGTATTCAGACAAGTCCTGTCAGTCAACATGGCATTCGTCGACGCTTACAAAGAAGATGAAGACATTCTTGAGATCCTCGAGTTAGAGCCGTAGGCCCAACAGTTGGATGCACAATAGAAAAAGCGGTTCGAACAGAGAGAGCCTCCTACTGAAGATGAGGTCATACAAGTGGATCTATGGAGCGACTCTTCTCCAAAACCAATCTTCGTTAGCAAAAGACTGACAGACGAGGGGCAAAAATCGCTACTGGACTTGTCAAAGAATATATTGATGTATTCGCCTGGAGCTATGAAGACATGCCAGGACTAAACCCCGAGGTTGCCCTTCACAAGCTCAACATTCGGCCTGATGCAAAACCGATCAAACAACAATAGCGACGCTTCCGCCCGGGCATCATGGATGCAATAGAAGCTGAAGTCAACAAACTCATAGCCAGCGGCTTCAAACGCGAGGAGCAACATCCAGACTGGGTCGCCAACATAGTATCGATCCTCAAGAAGAATGGAAAGATTCGAATCTGTATCGACTTCCGCAATCTGAATGAGGCATGTCCCAAGTATGTATTCCCCCTCCCTATCATAGACATCATGATCGATAACACATGCAGCTTCGAACGTATGTCATTCATGGACGGCTTCTTAGGGTACAACCAAATCAAGATGTCTCCTGACGACGAGAAGCATACATCGTTCCGAACACCGATTGGCACGTACTGCTTTACAGTCATACCTTTCGGTTTAAAGAAGGCTGGCGCCATATATCAAAGAGCCATAAGTATCATCTTCAACGACCACTTACGCAAGACTGTGGAGTGCTATATTGATGACATCGCCGTCAAGAGTCGCTATAAGGGAGACCATCTGCAGGATCTGAGGACGGTATTCGACCTGATGCGAGCACATAACCTGAAGATGAATCCCACAAAATCCTTCTTGGGCGTATCCAGCAGAAAATTCTTAGGTTTTATCATCACCGCCCAGGGTATCCACGTAGACCCTGAGAAGACAAAGGCAATCATGGAGATGGGTCCCCCGAGAAATCTCCGAGAACTTTGAGGCCTCCAAAGGAGGTTAGCTTACATCATGAGGTTCATTTCCAACCTCTCCGGGTATTGTCGGCATTCATCCATCTCATGAAAAAGGGCATCTCATTCGTATGGGACGAAGAATGTCAGCATGCCTTCGACAGCATCAAAGAATATTTGTCGAACCCTCCAGTCGGTTGCTGGAAAACTATTCCTGCTCTATGGAGCATTCCCTCGGCGCTCTGCTAGCACAAAACAACGATGTAGGCCATGAACGAGCTATATATTACCTCAGCCGAATGATGATTGGGCCAGAGCACCAATACACCGCCATGAAGAAGGAATGCCTCGCCCTGGTGTTCGCCATTCAGAAGATGCGGTACTATGTCACAGGACAAACCATACATGTGATCTCACGAGTCAACCCTCTCAGGTTCCTCATAACTAAACCAGGGGCACTCAGCTCCCGCCTCGCCACATGGGCAATATTGCTGTCCCTCTATCATATGATCTTCGTCTCGCAAAAGGCTGTTAAAGGTCAAGCTATGGCAAACTTTTTAGCAGCCCACCCAGGCTCGGAGTCGTCCAGAATAAATGAAGAAATCCCAAATGAGGTTGCCGACTCGCATGCAACCTCTCACGATGATATATGGCGAATATTCTTCGACGGTACCTCAAGTTTCGGACCTAAGGGCAACATCATCGTCGGGGTCGGGGTGGTGCTGGTTTCTCCTTCCAGGTTAGTGATCAATCACGCTTACTCCCTCAAGGAACCTTGCTCTAACAATGTGGCCGAGTACAACGCTTTGGTTATTGGCCTCCAACTGGCAAGAGAGCTGGGGGTAGAATATCTTGAAGCATACGACGATTCACAGTTAATCGTCAATTAGATCCGGGGTTCATACGAAGTCTGCCATGAAGACATGATCCCCTATCATCAAATAATGATCAACATTATTTCATCATTTGAGGGATTCTTCATTGAACACGTTCCCAGGCTCCAAAATACCGAAGCCGATGCCTTAGCTGGCCTTGCCGCTTCCCTAGCAGTCCCAAACTATGCTCATCAATCGGTGGATGTGATAGGCCATGAATTGGTCTGTCCCAAGAACAACGTTTAATTTGTGGCGAGTTATTCCGCTCAGACGACCAACGAAGTACCAGACTGGAGGCAACCATTAATAGACTTCGTAGTCTACGACATCCTGCCTGAGAACCCAAAGGAAGCCACTTCCATCAGAAGGCGTTCTCTCAGATTCTTCTACGATACAGAGACAAAAATTCTGTATCGACGATCCTACGATGGATTATTGCTTCGATGTCTGTCGAACGCAGAAGCCAAAGAAGTCGTACGCGAAGCTCATGATGGTGTCTGCGGGGCCCATCAGCCTGACCCAAAATTGCAAGATCGTCTTCGTCGAATGGGCTACTACTGGCCCACGATGGTAGCAGATGCGATAGACTATGCAAGAAAGTGCAAAGCTTGCCAAGTCCACGCGGACTTCATCCACCAACCATCCAAATTCCTACATCCTACAGTGGCGACCTGGCCATTCGAAGCATGGGGAATGGATATCATCGGTCCGATTGCACCACCTTCCTCCCAAGGATATCATTTTATACTCGCAATCACAGATTACTTCTCTAAATGGGCGGAAGCTGTCCCGCTTACAGAAGTAAAGACTTCAAATGTGATCAGCTTCCTCAAGCATCTCCTCATCTATCGCTTTGGACTGCCCCGAAGGATCATCCACGATAATGGTCCGCAGTTCGCAAGCCACGCCTTCTACCGGTTCTACGACAAGCATCGCATCCAGAATATTGCTCAACGCCAAACAACCCAGCAGCGAATGGGTTGGCATAAGCATTCAACAAAACAATCATCAAACTTCTCAAGAAGTTCGTATCGTCCAACAAACGCGACTGGAACGAGAAGCTTGGTGAATGCTTATGGGCGTACCGTACTACAGTCCGAACAACCACTGAAAACACGCCGTTTTCCCTGGTGTACGGAAGTGAGGCAGTCCTTCCGTTGGAAACTCAAATACCCTCACTCCGTGTCGCCCTTACTTACCAATTGACGACGGATGATAACTACCGTCGCCGACTACAAGAGTTGGAGGCCTTAGATGAAAAGCACCTCCTGGCTCAGCAACGAATCGAGCTATAACAAGCACGCATCTCCGGAGCCTTCAACAAGAAGGTTAAAATCAGAACATTCCAAGTGCGATCTCGTTCTGGCAGTCCGGAGGCCGATGGTCATGACTCACAAAACCGCCGGCAAATTTCAGCCAAAATGGGAAGATCCGTTTATCATTGAGGCCGTATTCTCCAACGGTGCTTACCGCCTCACAAAACAAAACGAAGACATGCACATGTTGCCCGTCGACGACAAGTTCCTGAAAAAATATTATGTCTAAACGACATTTTCCAGAGCATCGAGTCATGTCCCCGCCGGTACTGCTGAACTCATATCATATTTTTCAGATTGCTGAGTTATGTACCCGCCGGTACCACTGAACTCATATCCGAAATTCCAGATTATTGAGTCATGTACCCGTTGGTACCGCTGAACTCATATTCACATTTTCCAGATTGTTGAGTCATGTACCCTCCGGTACCGCTGAACTCACATTCTCCAAATTCCAGATTATTGAGTCATGTACCTGCGGGTACCGCTGAACTCACATTCACAATCCCAGATTATTGAGTCATGTACCCGTTGATACCGCTGAACTCATATCCACAAAATTTCAGATTATTGAGTCATGTACCCGTTGATACCGCTGAAATCATATCCACAAAATCCTAGATTATCGAGTTATGTACCCGCAGGTGCCTCTGAACTCATATTTCGGTCACTCTTTCAGATAGTAAGTCATGTATGACCATACCTCTGAACTTTCTTCCTGAAAGAGATCCTCCCTCATGATCCACTACCCACACCCCCAGTGCACAAAAAAGATAACAGATCCACAAATTTCCAAAATGACCACGTCGATGTTACCTCTGAGTCGTTTCACTTTCGCCAAAAACAAATTACCCCATTACATAGAACTTTTATGTCCTCATTACCTCTGAGTCGTTCTATATACCCCCCTTCATTGAGCCCACTCCTGCCATGTGTTGGCCCATTCCACGGTCACACTCGATTTCGATAATCAACATATACTTTAGTCAATACACAAAATATAGAAAATGCTGCTAACTATTTCAGGATGCATGAAATCATATTCAACGGACGATGTACTGCATAAATCAAAGCGTCAAAGTCATCAAAATCTTCTGAAGACTCTTTTCTACTTTTATTCTGTATTTTACATTTTATTGAGTCTAGGAATTACTTTGTAAAATCAATTATGGTAATACTGGCTTAGGGTTAAAATTGTCCTCCTTTTTAGAAACCTATTTTTACCCTTTCGTATTTTCGGTTATAAATATTTCAAAAACATATTTCGAAAATATTCATTTCAAATAATTTTACAAATAACCAAAAACATGTTTGAAAACTGTTTTTACAAAAGATTTTTAAATATCTCCTGACAGAACTCCAAGCCGAGTTCGGCCCGAGTTCGGTCCGAACTCTGACCGAGTTCGGTCAGTTTGTATTCAAACTTCAGTTGCCTCCAAATCTGCGAGCAACGTCTCTTTGCGAGATATTTGCACCCGAACTCTGTCCGAGTTCTGCCCGAGTTCGGTTGGTGAAAACACCTATAAATAGAGAAGAACTTTTCATTTCAAATCATCAATTTATTCTTCATCTTCTCTTCTCTACTATTCAAGTGTTTTCTAAACGATCTAAGATTTTCAAATCTCACCTACACATCTCTTAGCCAAAAGCCAGTACTATCAGAGTTGATTTAGAGTCTTTTGGTTACTCAAGAGTTGTAAGAGGTCGTTCAAGTTTCAACAACTTTTCTGTTGTGGAGCTGGTCGTGCGCTCGCCACCAAGCACGGTATTGTGAAGCCGGTCGTGCGCTTGTCACCAAGCACGGTGTTGTAAGAGATTGCAAGCTCTCAGTTAAAGCTTGTGCCATAGTGGATTAACATCGAGCAAGAGTACTCGAGACTGGATTAGTCATTTCAGAGGGATACCAGTATACATCGCTGTGTCACTGAGTTTGATTCTCCTATCTTTATTTACTGTCTCTTACATATCTGCCATAGTTTAATTTTTTAATTGGTGATTATATTTCCGCTGCACACACGCACTCTATTCACCCCCCCTCTAGAGGTGCTCAACGATCCTACAATTGGTATCGGAGCGGGTTATATTCTTATGTAACATACCCTAGAGAGTATATATATGGAAGCCGTGAAATCTATATTCAACGGTGAAGGGCAATCCACAAATAGACCTCCCCTATTTGATGGAACAAATTACACTTACTGGAAAACACGTATTACTTTCTTTCTTAAGTCTCTAGATTTTGATCTTTGGTTAATAGTCATTGATGGGTATAAGAAACCACCACCTACAGTGGTTGAAGGTATTCTTATGGAAAAGCCGCATGACAAGTACACCGATGCTGAAAAAGCAAAGGCTAGTCTTGATGCTCGAGCCATCAATGCACTATTCTGTGCAATTGACAAAACCGAGTTCAACAGAGTTTCAACCAGCAAGACATCTCACGAAATTTGGAAACTCCTTGAGGTAACCCATGAAGGGACTTCCCAAGTGAAAGAATCCAAAATTAGTAGACTGACTCAGGAATATGAATCTTTTAAGATGAAACCCGGTGAGTCAATTACACAGATGTTTACTCGTTTCCTTGATATAACTAATCCTCTGCAATCTCTTGGTAAAGATTACAGCAATCACGAGAAGATTAGAAAGGTGCTGCGGGCTCTAACAAAGAATTGGAATCCAAAGGCCACAGCAATTATTGAAGGAAACGACCTCACCACAATGTCGTTGGAAACCTTGATGGGCAAGCTCATGACCCATGAACTCGACTTGCAAGACTTTGAAGAAGCAACACCAAAGGAGAAAACAATCGCCTTCAAAGCTCAAGCAAGAAAAGCTACATACAACGATTCTGATGAAGAATCATCAAGTGGTGATGAACAAGCCCTACTTGTGAAGAAATTCAGAAAGTATCTAAAGTTTACAAGCAGAAAGAAGAAAGACGTCCAAGAAAGCAATGAAAATGAAACCATATGCTTTGGATGTAAGAAGTCAGGGCACATGAAGAAGGACTGTCCAGCTACCAAGAAGAGCAGTCCATATGACAGATCAAGATCAAGCAGAAAAGCTACAACTGGTCGAAAGTATGCCAACACAAGTATCTGGCATGAAAGCGACGCCAGTGATTCTGAAGAAGAGGATAGACCCTGTGGCAATGCAAATGTCTGTCTTATGGCATTTGATAAGGCATCTTCAAACCCTCTATATGATGACTTTACTTTCGATGAGTTAGAAAATGCCTTTTGCGATTTACTTGAAGAACACAAAAATGTGCTTGACAAGTATAAGAAATCTCGAAAAGAGATTAAGGCATACACAACCGAGTTAGCTAGACTGTCCAATCTTATTCAAGATATTAAGGAGACGTCTACTACCGGTAACACGGAAGAGATAGCCAAACTCAAGGTAGACTATCATGAGGCTATCCTCACTATTCAAAAGAAAGAAATAGATTATGGTAAGATGCAAAAACTGTATGACACAGAGAAGAGGATGCAGTTAGTAACAGAACAGAGACTCTCAGTTATCACTGCTAAATATGAAGAGTCTATTGCGATTTCTAAAAAGTTAGAAATCAAGTTAGGCAAACAGAAAATGCCTGTGACACAGCCTAATTTTAGTCCTAATGCAAAGCATACACCTAAGAGGACTAAAAACAAGAAAGCACATAAGAAACACGAGTATCATCATGCTTTCACTTATAGGTTCTCCAAGAAACCAAACAAGTATGTGAACACAGTTTCAACCACATCTGGTTCTAAACTGACTTGCACATATTGTGGTACACACGGACACATATCACAATATTGTCTTGCAAGAAAGCTTGTTAATAACCATACTTTAGTCTGGAGACCTAAAGCTAATCAGCATGGACCCTTCAGAAAATGGGTACCAAAGGATTCATCTACTTGTTTTGTAGGTGGACCCTCAACCCTCTCATGTTAGAAGCAAATGGATCCTCGATAGCGGATGTTCGCGACACATGACTGGTGATGCATCTTTATTCGCTACGCTATCGATGAAGAAAGAAGGATACGTCTCCTTCGGAAATAACTTGAGAGGTGATATTATAGGTAATAGTACTGTAGGTATTACTCCTTACCCAATAATAAAGGATGTTTGTCTAGTAACTGAATTGAAACATAACCTATTGAGCATAAGTCATTTGGCAGATAATGGTTATGGTATCAATTTTGTGAAAGATAAATGTACCATATATGATATGTCATCTGGTGATCCCGTATATAAAGGGATTAGAGAAGACAATATTTATGTTTTCTTTTTGGAGAATACTAATAATGCAGGAAGGTGCCTAGTAGCCAATCAAGATGAAAGCTGGCTATGGCACATGAGACTAGGATATGCAAACATGGATACTATCTCACGTCTGAACACAAAGAAGTTGGTAAAAGGACTCCCAGAAATTCCATTCAAGAGAGACATGGTATGTGCTGACTGTGAAAAGAACAAAGCACATAGGTCTTCTTTTAAATCCATCAACGCTGTAAGTACTTCGAGACCTTTGCAGTTGATTCATATGGATTTATTTGGTCCAAGTAGAGTCGCTAGTCTTGGCGGTAAACTCTATGCTTTTGTCATTGTTGATGATTTCTCTCGTTTTATATGGGTTTACTTTTTATCAAACAAAAGTGATGCCATTTTTGAATTTCAGATATTTTGTAAAAAGGTACAAAACAAAAAAAGGCTTCATGATTACTCGTATCCGAAGTGATCATGGTGGCGAATTCGAAAATTCTGATTTCAAAAAGTTTTGTGATGATAGTGGATATTACCACAAATTTTCTTGTCCTAGAACTCCCCAACAGAATGGTGTTGTGGAGCGGAAGAATTGTACTCTAAGCGAAATAGCTAGAGTCATGCTTAATCAGCATAATCTTCCTAAATATTTTTGGGCAGAAGCTGTTAGTACAGCCTGTCATATTTTAAATAGGGTGTTAATTCGACCAATCTCGAAGAAAACACCATATGAGCTTTGGTTTGGAAGAATTCCAAACATTTCTTATTTTAAAGTTTTTGGTTGTCGCTGTTTCATCCTGAACACCAAGGATAACTTGCGTAAGTTCGACTCCAAAGCAGATGACGGGATATTTCTCGGATATGCTGCTAAGAGTAAGGGATATAGAATTTTTAATAAAAGATCTTTGATTGTTGAAGAAAGTATTAATGTTACCTTTGATGAGTTGAATAGTCATAGATCTAGCGACAGTGATGATGAAGATGCACCTACAAAGACAAAGAAGAGTTCTGAGAAAGATCCTACCCAAGAGGCAAGAACTTATAAAAGTTCCGAAGATGCAGGAACTGAGAAGAGCCTTGTGAAAGGTATGGCCCAAAGATTCGAATCATTGAGATTCAAACCAGATCATCCAGAAACTCTCATAATAGGTGATATATCCAAAGGTGTAAGTACTCGTTCATCTCTTAGAGATTCTGAAGTAGCAGCTAATGTAGCATTTATTTCACAAATAGAACCTAAGAATGTTGATGAGGCTTTTTCTGATGAATTTTGGATTTCTGCCATGCAAGAGGAACTTAATCAATTTGAGAGAAACCAAGTTTGGGAACTCGTTCCTAAACCTATTGGTCAATCGATAATTGGTACCAAATGGGTGTTCCGAAATAAACTTAGTGAAGATGGACAAGTTCTACGCAACAAAGCACGTCTAGTTGCACAAGGTTATAATCAAGAAGAAGGAATTGATTATGATGAGACCTATGCTCCTGTTGCTAGACTAGAAGCCATCCGCATGTTTTGCGCTTTTGCTTGTTTTAATGATTTCAAACTTTTTCAAATGGACGTGGAAAGCGCATTTTTAAATGGTTATTTGAAAGAAGAGGTTTTTGTGAAACAACCCCCTGGTTTTGAAGATTTTCAAAAACCTGATCACGTCTTCAAGCTTAAGAAAGCACTTTATGGACTCAAACAAGCACCTCGTGCTTGGTATGAACGCATAAGCGCCTTCTTACTTGATAATGGATTTTCAAAGGGCAAGATTGATACTACTCTTTTTATTAAATCCATGAATAATGATATACTTCTAGTGCAAATTTATGTAGATGATATTATCTTTGGTTCTACTAATGAACAACTCTATCAAGAATTTGCCAAGTGTATGCAGAGTGAATTTGAGATGAGCATGATGGGAGAGCTGAACTTCTTCCTAGGATTGCAAATCAAACAACACTCAAACGGAATATTCATCAACCAAGCCAAGTACACGAAGGACATACTGAAGAAGTACGACTTCAAGAATGTAAAGCCAATTGGGACACCTATGGCTACATCTACAAAGCTTGATGCTGATGAAAGTGGCAAACCTGTTGATCAGCGTAACTATCGAGGTATGATTGGTAGTTTATTATATTTAACTGCTAGTCGCCCTGATATTATGTTTAGTGTTTGCATATGTGCACAATATCAGGCAAACCCTAAGGAATCACATCTTAGTCCCGTTAAGCGTATCTTCCGATACCTTAAAGGAACTTCTACAGTTGGCTTATGGTATCCCAAAACCAAATCCTTTGACCTTATAGGTTACTCGGATGCGGATTTTGCTGGATACAAAGTGGACCGTAAAAGTACCAGTGGCACATGTAATTTCTTAGGAAAGGCCTTAGTCTATTGGTTTAGCAAGAAACAAAATTCAATAGCATTATCAACAATTGAGGCTGAGTATATCGCCGCAGGACGCTGTTGTGCTCAAATTTTGTGGATGAAGCAAACCTTAGAGGACTACAATCTGCACAATACAAATGTTCCTATTTATTGTGATAACACTAGTGCAATTAATTTGACTAAGAACCCTATCTGTCATTCACGCACAAAGCACATAGAAGTTAGACATCATTTTTTACGTGATCATCAACAACACGGGGATATTTGCTTAGAATTTATTGATACTGAACATCAACTAGCTGATATTTTCACTAAACTATTGGCTGAAGACCGTTTTAACATCTTGAGGCGTGAGCTCGGCATTCTTAAATTCTCGGATTCTTAAAACATATGGTAATTAAAACTGCATTTATGACTTGACAATTTATTATTTAATGAAAATTATTTTTGGGGACAAACTTACAAAGGGTATGTCTGTCACCACGGCTACGGTCGAAGCGAAGCGGTACTTAAGAGTTCCCCGGTGAACCACCGTTAGCTGGGACAACCCCTATAGTTAACCCGAAAATAATAGCAGTTATTTAATAAACCAGTCAACTGTTATTTATTACAGTCTTTATTTACCTGACTGCTTTGACTGTCTCGGGAATACAAGTGGCCGAACTCGGCCCGAACTCTGACCGAGTTCGGACCGAATTCGGACCGAGTTCGGTCGGCGCTGTGATGGTTCCAGAACCGAACAGCCGGCCCTAGCACCTATATAATTCATCCTTACTTCCACTTTTTCTCCACACCAAAACGTGGAATACTTCCATCTCCTACTAGTAGTCCTTCCTCCTCCTTCTCTGCAAGGAATCGACGAGTTCAAGTAGGCGATCTTCTTCCTCATGGCTCCGAAACGTCAACGAGGAAATTCTTCTCAAGGTGCTTCCTCCTCATCCGACTACACTCCGGCAAGTCTCTTTAGTCCAGCCAGACCTAGAGATCCCGAAGAATATGATGGCACTTTATTTCCCGACAAAGACTTCTCCGATCTCTGGTTTGATTCTTTCTCTTCTCGTCGTATTTGTGCTGGAGCCTTCGTCAATTTTACAACTTTCTTTGAATATGCTCCTGTTTTTGATCAACTTGGATTCCGCGACTTTTTCGAGGTCCAAGATAGCATTTACGACAATGCAGTCCGTATGTTTTACTGCAATTTGTAAGTAAAACAAAACGGGAATTTCTATTCCTGCATTGCTGGACAGGAATTAGAATTTAGCACCACCGATATCAGTGAATACTTTCACGTTCCTGATCTTGGTGATGCACTTGTTGACATCCACCATGTTCAATTCCATGCCGATGTCACTTTAGCCTCCTTTAGGGAATTGATTTGTCACCCTACTCCTCCTCCCTAGAGAATCTTTTTTAGACATCTAAACCAAACTTTTTACGAGCTTCATCGTATGATTTTCTCGGCCCTTCTTCCGAAGAAAGGCTCTACCGATGAAGTTACATTTTTGGAACTTTCTGCTCTTTATCACATTCATTTTGGAATTCCTTTCTCCGTTCCAAAAACTATGATGTCTTGGATGCTCAACTGCAAGAATGCAGGTAGGAACCTAGTCTTTCCTATGCACCTTGCTAGTATATTTCGACGTTTTGAGATTGATCTTGAAACATGTGCCATTTCTTCTCCACCTGTTGAGTTGATCCGCTCTCGTCGGTTTCCTCAACCTCCTGGTGCTTCTCCTGCTGTCCCAGCTGCTGATGCTGAGGCCCCTCCAGCTGATGCTCATCCTGCTCCGGCCCCTGCCCCAGGACTCGATCAGGCATTCTACCAGCGGTTTGATGATTTCGTTGCCGTTTCCACACAACGTCATCAGGACTCCGAGTTCCGACACATTTCTCAGGCCCAGGTGCTGAGAAACAGTATTGCCGATCTCCACTACAGCCTGGTTCAGGATCCAGTCCGTCCACTCACTATTTCCGCTGCACACACGCACTCTATTCACCCCCCTCTAGAGGTGCTCAACGATCCTACACCATGTTCTCATTACCTCTGAGTGGGAAGGCTCCGTCGAAGAAACCTTCATGCTTGCCATATCTTCATTACCTCTGAGTAAGTATGTTGATTCCCTTTCGACTTATTATCCGTACCCACAACCGGAGTACGCCAAGGATAGTAGGTCCACAAATATCCTCCGTTGAGTCCACTCCTGCCATGTCCTTATTACCTCTGAGTAGGAAGGCTCCGCGGTAAAACCCTCATGCTTGCCATGTCCTCATTACCTCTGAGTAAGTATGTCGGTTCCCTTTCATCCTATTATCCGTATCGTAAGCCAGGGTACGCCATATATAATTGGCCCATAAATATCCTTTGCTAAGTTTCTTAGTGCAGGCCCATCATTTCTCATCATGCCCCGGGAGCCCAGCTGCTCCCTGGCATTCTCTCTCCCGATACCCGAAACGTCCATGATCACCTTGTCATGGAATTGTTCTAGGTATCCCCAATCAAACTTGTTATCCGTACCTAAAACCAAGGTATGCCAAGGGTAACAGGTCCACAAACAAGTCCTCCATACGGGGCAAACACCACCATAACACCACAAGCACAACAAGCAGTACAAATAAAGGGTAAAATAAAACATACTCTTTTATTTGGAAGCCAAAAAGCATTACATGTTTTGGGACCACGTCCCTCTCAAAAAGAAAAGAAAAGGAGAACAGAAACATAAGGAGAAAAAGGCCGACAATAGTTCGATATTACACAATTCCAGGAGGCGGTTTCTCACCAAGGTGGTCCCCCTTCAAGCCGCTACCTAGCTCTACGCTCAGCCTCCTGGGACAAATGCTCCGTATCATCCAAGTACATATATGCCCGCCAGTCATCCTCCATCTTCTTCAGGTCGAGTTCCAGATTGGCAGAAGCTCGACTAAGTCTGTCAGCCTCTTGGATAGCAAGCCCCTTCTCAGTACGGGCGGCTTCGAGCTCGGACTCCAGGAAGGCCAGCTTTCTCTGGAGCTCGAGGATCTGCTTCCTGGTGTCGATTACCCCGCGGGAGGCGGTCGCTTCTCGAGCCATGCAATCTTCACTTCTACGGCTCCATTGATCGTGTAACTGAGACAGATCACGGCGGTCCTTCAGTATAGTCGGTTTGATCGACTCCCGAGCAAGCCTCACCTTCTCCACCGTGGTTATGAGGAAAGTGCACTCTTGATCTATCGCCGCGGACAGATCAGTTTGCTATAACATATAAAACTAGGCCACAAGACGATCGGCCTCTAACAGCTTAGGCTCCAGAAGCGCAGCTAATCCGGCCCCACCAGGGAGTGTTCTAAGGATGTCGATTTGGCCACCTGTACATCGACGGGCCATAGCAAAGGGAGTTCCCTTCTCCACGGCTGCCTCGACCCCTCTCTTCAGGTGGTGGTGAAAGCTGTCAACCACATCCTGGGACACTTCATCCAAAACTTCTGTAGAGGATGGCGTCAAAGGGATTGTGGCTGGCAATGTCGAAGGAGTAGCATCGGACCTTGCCATCCCTGCCACCAGAGAAACAAATTTCGTGCGAAAAGATGCATGAATAGCGGCTAGCTCCTCTTCCGCCACCCGAAGATCTTGGATACTTGGCAAGGCGGAAAGGTCAACCCCCGAAACCATATTTACGGAGGAGGACGCAGGAAGCATTGTTCCTTGCCCCGACGGTGCCACCACTTGAGCCCCCGAACATGAACCAGCTGGAGGCCCCTCAATATAGGTAGAAAGAGAAGGAGGCACACGTGCTTCCATTAGATCCCTCCGATAGAGTCCACCCTGACAATGTCCGTCATCGACAATAAAGGGGCGGGACCTATACGTCCAAAGCAACCATCAATCAACATAACCCGAAGGATGTGATGATAGAGCGAATAGGCCTCCTCGTTGGTTAAAATGTGGCTTATCTTACCAGGGGATGGTTGTGAAGGCTGAGGCTTGTTCACAACCACTATAGCCCCTCACCTATGACCTCTGGGCCAAATTTGGCCGGCTCTTCTGCTCTAGCCGCCCCGGAGAGGGATACGACTCGATCAGCGTCACCTTGACGTAATTCAGCAGTCTCGGGGACAGGTTCATCAAAGCCCCCGTCCTCTCAAGTTACGACCTCGGCAATCTGAGATTCCTCTACTTCTGACACCTACAAGAGGGAAGAAAAATGATTAAGATAAAAGCTAGAAGAAAGGAAGAACTAAATAGAGATGGTAGTGACTTGTTTACCTCCGATGTGGAGTCGACTTCCTCGTCTCTTTCCCTTATAGTTAGCTTGCGATGTCTGGTCGCAGCCAGTTTCTCGGAGTGAGGAATACCGCCAACAGAAGAAATCTGCCTACTAAGCTTTCGTACAGGACCGGGTGCAACGGGCGGCTGATCTGCCACCATCTCATCTGACATAACAGGCGGCTGATCCGCCCCAACATCCTACACCGGAAGGGAAGAATTATCTGCATCATGCTCGTCGCCCTCATCATCCGCAGTAGTGGAATCCGAATCTGGCACTTTGACTCTATTCTTCCTCTTCCTCGTCTTGGCCCCCTCTCATCCAGGCCAGTACCAACAATAAAACTAGCACCCGGGTTAAAATCGACAGGGAGTTTGCTCGCCATAACATGGTACAGAGTCGCCATATACAAAATCTCTATCGATGCCATAATAGCAGGGACCGAAAAAATGGTATGGGTATGGAATGTATCATAGTAGTGCCAGGCCCTGATACCGTCAAGAAGGCTACCTTCAAAACCTAGACAAGAGCTGGGACTGTCCAGAAAAAGCTGGCTGTATCCAAACTGTCGTGCAAACCTGCTTGGCAGATAAGGCTCCAGGAAGACAGCATTATGGTTGCGATAGACCAGATGAGCGGGGCGGGCGTTACGCAGCCACAGAAGCATCTGGCCGTCCAGAAGCTGAGGGGGCCCAATACCGTCGAGATGTACAGTCGCTATTTCCTCAGCAGTAAAACGAGGGATAGATACAAAAATGTTGTACATATCTGCTCTCGCTAGCGCCATCCGGCAGGCGCGCATGGTCTCGTACTCCCAGGTCTCGTTACGATAACGGAAGATAAAAGCGTCATCGTCAGTTACGCCGGCTTCAGAGCCCGGTCTCATCAAAGATGGATAATGCATCAGCAGCCACCCCATCAGATAATGATAGGACAGCTCAGTCCGTTCGAAATCTTTTATCACATCGCGGGCGATGACCTTGGACGTAAAAGTACAGATGCCACGGTGTATGCTGCATACCATGGCCGGGAGGAGAGCTAGCTTGACTTCCAAAACTAGCTTTACAGCGGAAAGGATAAAATTATGACTGATCCTCTCAATAGAACCAGCTCCTCCCGAGACTACACAATTCTGCAGCCATACCATCAAAAATTCCGCCAGGAGCGCCTTCCCTGACAGCTCTTGGGTATCCTGATAAAAATAACCAAAAGAGTCAGTTTGACTCCCAAATCTGTCACTGGTGGTGGCCACCCTCTTGGCCAACGACACCAAGGCCTGAACTGCCTCCCGGAATTGAGGACGTCGGGAAGTTACTCGGCCTGAGGCACCCATCGAAAAGAGATAGCGTACCCAGTCCTTAGTGTGGGGAGCATTCCCTTTCGAACTGCTGTCTTTCTTGGCTATCTGCTGACATGTACAATAGTGGCACAATATCTCTTGATAGATAGCTACGAAACCTAGATACCGTTCCTGCAACTCCTTGAACTCCTCATTCGTAGGAGTGTACGCCTCAAAAGCTTCATCTCCCTAAGGAAGCTTAGAAACCGCGTGCATTTCATGGAGTGCAAGCCCCATTTCCCGTACGGGTGTATAGAAGGTTCCCGTACGACGGTTATACATCTCCAGCAGAGATATAAACAATCTCTTGTTTATGGGCAAGCCCTGGCTGGTACCCCGAATAGCATGATAAAGACCGATCTCACACAGAAAGGCCTCATACTTTCACGAGATCTAGATAGACATATTGATCCATGAGGGAATGGGGTGTATCCAACTCGGGAGCGTCAACCGGCCAATAGGATATGAGCCCTTCCGAGCAAGTTGGTTCAAAAAGTGTCGGCTGCAGAAAACGTAAAGTTGGGACCCGGCACATTCAAGAAAGTGCCCGGGGCCAATCCCATTACATAGCGGCTGGCATGCACCATGCCCGTACACACTGACTTCATGATGTTGGTGTAATGGATGTCTCCCACAAACATCCCACTTCGGGTAGGAGTCAAAGACTCTTCCATCTTCCGGTCCAGTGGGAACATATTAAACCAAGATAGTGGAAAGTGACGCTCCATTTGGAGGATGCGGATCGCCATCCCGTTGGAAATAAAACTCCAGTTCTCTGACACATCCAGAACATGATTGCTCTTCACAGTCAAGGCGTCTTTGAAGAAGAACGCAGGCTTCAGGTATTCTCCTTCTAATTTCCCCGAGTTCATCATAGCGGTGAGAAAATAGAAAGGCTGGTTCTTGAGGTCATTCAATCTCGTCGGACGCTCGTCACTAGGTAACTGGTCCGCCACATACCGAACTATATTGTCGTACCAATAGCCCATACCAGCCTGGGCACGACCTACCAGGGGTTCTCCAGCAGCGTTAACTGGCAAATTCACTGAGACAAAGACAAAAGAAATAAGTTAAAAAGATGACTGACTAGTGCCCTCAAGCCTATGCGGCTAGGATTTAATGAAGCCTCAGGCGGCCCAACTCAGAAAAAAGCTTATGCGACTCCGACTAGTGGAGACTCATGCTACAGTGACAAAAATAGTTTTACGGCTCTGTTCAAACACAGCCTCATGAGATAGAGTTCGAATAAGTTTAAAAGGCTCATATGACAAGACGAGTTCAAGCGAGCATATGCGGTCCAAATCAAGTGAGCTTATGCGGCCCCGTTAGAGACACGCTTATGCGGCTCAAATGCTGATAAGTTCATATAGTCCAGTTCGAATATGCTTATGCGGTCCAAATCAAGTGAGTTTATGCTGAACTTATGCGGTCCCGCAAGAGTAGCACTTATGCGGTCACAACAACAGATCTCATACGGCACAGACATGGAACATACCCCATGCGGCTCGAGACGTATATGCGGTACATAGGAAGATGAAGGCTCGTGCATAAAATATGTGACGTAGCTATGATAGTCAGGGTTCCAAACTCACGCAAAAGTTCTTACCGACGATGGCGGGGTGGACGTCGGGGTGAACTACAGGCACGACAGCTGGCGGAGGAGCTGTCACATTTGTCCCCGCAGACGCTGCCTTCTTACCCTTCGTCGCAACAGTCTTCTTGGGAGCCATTACTATGATCGGAGAAGGAGGACGAGGACAAGAAAGCTGGGCAAGAGAGGAAAGTAAAGAAAGTCTTTTTTCCCAAACACTCAGCTATTTATAGGCAGAACCCCAATGGACCGACGCATCGGTCCACGAGCAGTATAACCGACTCTTCGGTTATCAAGGCGATCTGATTATTTAAGGCTAGACTCTTGGGATCCTGCCCCAAAAAGCGGCCTTAAATCTGATAGCAAATCAAACAGCAATTAATGCAAAAAGATTTGCACACGTGACAGGATGACGTGGCAAGGAGCTCATACGGCTAAACATCCTATGCGGCCAAAGGGTCCATGCGGCTGATTGACCAATCCGGCTGAGGAGGCTATGCAGCTGGGACATCCATGCGGCCAGGACATCATATGCGGCCAGAAGAGTTTATACATAGCCATGCTTCTTATTCAAAGTATTTCAATTTTGTAAATTGAAAACTTTGAAGGGGGTATTGTAGAAGCATGGAAAAGAATAAAGAAAGATCCATGCGGCCAAGGATCCCCATGCGGCTCAGAGAGCTAATACGGCTCAGGGATCCATGCGGCTCAAACGTCTATGCGGCTAGACTAGTTCCATGCGGCCTAAAGAGGAGCCACGTGGCCCTCAACAGCTCTTTCCTTTATCTTTACTGCATTTAATGCCTTGACGGCTGACAGCTCTGACCAATGACAGATCTGACATAAAGACGCAATAATGACTCTGTCATAATGGCAGACTCCTAGGGAAATGAAGGAAATCTCTGACACAATCCATCAAACCCCAAAGACCTTTATGCGGCCTTGACACGTGGACAGTCGCATGCGGCTCAGACAGAGGCCACCCCATGCGGCTCAGGCAGAGGCTACCTATGCGGCTCACGAGGACTATCTTCATGCGGCTCACTGAGAAGCCACCCATCATGCGGTCGCCTACACTCATGCGGCCCAGATCATCTCCATGCGGTTCAAATATTCAGAAGCTACTCCGAAGCATCCTTAACACGTGGCCAGCCTTATGTGGCTCAGTGGGGAGCAATCCTCATGCGGCTCAGATTTTCTAAGTGGCTCGCAGTTATGCCACCGTCCCTATAGCTAGCAGCCTAATGATAGTGGGACACGTGGCAAGATTCATCAACAAATCCTAACAACCTGGTTTAGTGCCATCCTCATAATTACTGGGATCAAATTAGATCATTTGCAATCAATCAAATTGAACACGTGGCAGGAGATCCGAGCTTGGCATAACAAATCATGAGGATTTATGACAATTATCATTAATTACCCACAAAGATTTGATGTAATCACACGAATTGCTCAAATCTATTATGAGCGACCCAGATTCATTGATCCTTAACCGCCGACTTTTGAGAATGGGCAAGCATTACAAACCCTAATGATGCCCCCCACTCTTATAAATAGCAAGGTGCCATTCTCTTGCAAGGCAGCACAGAGAGAGAGAGCACACCCCCTCGGATCTAGAGAGTCAGAGAGAAAATATACAGAGATTGAAAGGAGAGCATTTCTTCATCAACGCCAAGTAGTTCTTCTACAGAGCCAAGGCTGCACCCGATCGTCCAAGGAGTAAGGCAGAGCTGCTGTCGCTTTTTCGAGCCTCTATCGTCACCCCCCAGAATCTAAAATAAACAATTGTACTTAGATTGATGTACCTAGGTTTTCGTCCCTAGGCTTTCTTTGTACAAGCGAGTTTGTATTGTAAGTCTAAGTTCAGTCCTCCGATAATTATTCTGTACTTTTACAATCAATGGCAAACATGGTCCAATATGGATACGGGTCTTTCCTCATACGAAAGGTTGTACCAACTGTAGAAGCATGAAAATTTTAGCATACTGGACATATGCGCCCAAGTCACCAATGAAGCCTTATGTGTCCAAGCCACCAATGAAGACACATGCGCCCAATCTTCCAGTGAAAACATATGCGTCTAAGCTTCCAGTGAGGTTATATGCACCCAAGTCACCAGTGAAGCGTTATGCCCATGCGCCCATTCTACGCTACTCCATAAGGGGGCGTATAGCCCTATTTTAGGCTATGCACCCAAGCCAGAACAGCCGCTGACTTGGTCAAACCCATGATCAAAACGTGCACCGAAGCATACGGCCACGTCAGTCTCCACGAGCAGTTGTGCATCGAAGCATGCGGCCACGGCAGCACCACGATCAACCCACGATCACGCAGCCTGCATGCACCCACACCCTATGCACCCAAAGTAGGACTATGCGCCCACATAAAAACCAGTGTGTTCCCTTATGTGGGCACATAACATCATTGTATCTCAAGAACGACTATAAAAAGGGGTCTTATCCCTCTTCAAAACACAGAACGAAGAGCATTTTTAAGAGCCAAATTGCTGAACTTCTTGCCAGTAAGTCGAGAGTTAGCAATTTTCTTAGGTTTTCTACCACTTTTGTGATCGGAGTGTCAACAGAGTAAAAGAGCAACTGATGTTTGATCTTCATCATCCTATTCTCCAGAATTCGTTTTATACTCGGGGATCCTCAGCGCAGGATCTTTCAGGCGTACTCAATTTGTTGTGCCTTGTGCCAATAAAAAAAAGATAGCATTTCTTCTTCTTTTTGTATGTGTCCACAAAAATGGCGACTCTACTGTGGACTATCTTTTCCTCTTACGATAAGGTGGTGACGTAATCCGATTTCGATAAAGTGGTGAGCACTCAGAAGATGTTGATCGTGAAGTTCGATCAGCAGGCATTCGAAGAGATGCTCTTGAGGGACGGCTCTACTCCCTCAACATCAGCGAAGCTAAACAAGTCTTGTCAGACTTGGCTTCCGAAGGCTCGCCGTACATATCCTGCCAGTGTCATAGCAGATATGTAACTGAAGAAATCTGTCACATGGGCTCATGGCTCTCCCACAGAAGCTCCACAAATGAAGAAGGATCACACCGTTCTGGGCTCTACTAGCCCAGTGACTTCTCTCTTGTGAAACCAACAACAGAGTGTTCAACCCTCGAGACTTGGCCCAGAAAAATACTACGATGCCAAGAATCGGAGTGTTCGACACTCTGGACAAAACCAGCGAGGCTCACAAACGAAGAAGACAAAGCTGGGAGAGAACAACGCTGCTATACCAAGCATGCGCCCAAAGCTATGTGCCCAAGAGGGTGTGTGGGCACATAACTCCGGCCAGAAGGCTTCTATCTTAGACAGACTGTGCATCCAGATTCATGCGCCCAGGCTCAACTGTCCGATACTTTGCGCCCACATCGAGAAAGCTTAGACATGCTGCCACGAAGCATGCGCCCAAAGGCAGACTCCAGGGACTATGCGCCTACAATAAAAAGATAGACCCTAATGCGTATAGAATGGGGCTGTCTTCAAGGTCATCACAGAACTTAGGTGTGGGGGTTGCCCTTGCACGTGAACTAAGTCTGGATGCGCCAACTCTCCTTACAAACGTACATGCAAAGCTCGACGATGCATGTGACATGGGTTTTAAGGTAAAACTCCCTTCCGCTGACTTACGCGACATGATAAATCATAAGCGTAAAGCGAAGAAGGACACAACAATCCATGGTGTATATCTGTGCACCAGTATTGTCATCAACTGTTACTGCTCCAAAGCAACGAGAGTGCTTCAGAGGCAGTCCGTGTTTCGACGGCTGTATTTCTCTGACGATGAAAAGCCGCTGTGTATTTCATCCAACATGGCTTCATAGGGTCCCCCTTATGGAAGCCCCAATCAAGGACGGTGGACCACGAACCCAACTTTCTCTATCAGTTCAGCGAACAAAAGAAGAAAAAGTCTGCCAACAGATAGCCGGCAGGCTATCACATCTGAAAGAGCCTATATGAGTACTCGGTCGAAGGCGAGATTCCGTATAGATGACGAGGACTCCCAAGCTGGGGGTAGTATTCCCACAGAGTCTGAAACAGATGACCTCCATACTGGGGGTAGCCTTCCAGACGATGATGACATCACCGAGTCTGACGACGACTATCTACCTCCCCTACCAGAAGATGAGGGACTTGTCAACTCAGAGACAGGCAGTATCAGTACCAGTTGTACTGTTTCCTCTATTCATCCTCGTATGTTATCTACATGGATGTTGGACGAAGAAAGACCTGAAGAAGCCAGTAATCAGACAAACAAACTGCTAGAGGGTCTTGAAACAACATTTGCCAAGATCACTGATATGCTTACCAGTATCATGGCGGTCAAAGCTGTTGTGGCTATTCCTCTACCTCAACAAAATGTCTCGGTTCACGTTAGTTCGACTCATAGTGACAACCCTCCTCCACTACAAAAGGAGTATCATTCCGTTGTGCCTCCTCCAAATCTTACAAATGCTGGGGGTGGTGCTTCACCAACGATGCTTGACAACCACAACAGTCATTTTCCAACACCTGCTCAATCAGTATGATGCAATTGATTCTTCGGTTGTCAGCCCCGACACCATCTCACACAAAGACGAGTTTCAGAAGATGGGGATATCTCAACCTTATCCTCCTGAATGGAAGAATGCTACTTGTCCTCCTAACTACAAGCCGCTGACGCTAAATTTATTTGATGGGATGACTTCTCCTCGTCAACACATGACATACTTCGACACACAGACTCTACACTTACCCAAGGATGATCCATTCTTGTCAAAGCTGTTTATTAGCTCCTTACAAGGGGTAGCTTTTGAGTGGTTCAGCAGTCTGCCTGACGAGTGTATCATATCTTTTAATGACTTGGAGAGGTTGTTCCTCAACAGGTTTTACGAGAGTGGCATGCATGTTAGTATGTCCACCATCATTGAGACCAAGCAAAGGAGGACTGAGTTTGTCATTACTTTCATCGAACGCTTTAGGAGGCTAGCGTTGAAAATGCCCTTCGGCATACCTGACTCAGAACTTATGGATACTTGTCGACATAACTTCCTTCCTACAATAAAGTTCTATCTGGGTATACATAAGTATGATACATGTTCCACTTTCATTGGTGCCACAGATGCTGCTGAAAATGACGTTCCTAATCTGGAATTACTGGGGTTGAAAACACCTAAATCTGAAGACAAGGGCAATCATCCTCAAACTATCCCTGTCCGTGTGGGTAAGGGGAAAGAAGTCATGAAGGTCGATACTTCCAAGGGAGCTTCTAATTCTTAGGGCTCCTCTCACAAACCTAAGGAGACTTTCTTCTTTGACGAAGATGATGTCATTACCATTTTTCACACATTGACGAAGGGTAATAAATTGACATTGCTTCCACCACAACGTCCTGCAAAGGCGAACCAACTCAACGATCCCAAGTACTATCTTTATCATCAGTACGTGCATCACTCTACCAAGGATTTCATCGTCATGAAAAAGCAGATACAATAGCTTATCGACAGCCAAGTAATCAACCTCAAAGCTAAAGACAAGGTCGTATCTTATAACATTATCTTTCTTTAGTTTGGTGACTTTCCTCCCACAGAAGTCCCAGACGGCATGATCCCGATCCTCAAGGCAATAATAGAAGTCGTCAACCTGCTGCCAGCTCGCAACTCAACCTTGGTGCCACTCACGATTGAATGTGGTGAGATCATGTGGGTCCATCCGAACCTTGTGCAAGAAATGACGCGGGGGGTGGTATCTTCCAAAGCAAAAAGGGCAAGAAATACAATTCATACCATATGGTGTCTTTTTCCATCTACGAAGTTCTATCTAGCGAGACGCGATCGGGGAAGGCTTACCTACGGACTTACGACCCCGCATAAGAAGAAGCAGTAGCTTCTCAAGCTCCTGCTGCCCCTACAAGTTCAGAAGCTGGCCCGTCTAAGCCTTCAACTACTGACAAAGCCAAGCAGAAAGAGACGCAATTTGACAAGTCTCTGAAGGCGCCAACTTCCGAAGGCATGGATCGGCCCTACAACTTCGACAAACTGGCACGGCTGGCTAATATACCTGCCATATTGTCTCTGTTCGATCTATTTCGACTCTCCAAAGAAACGTGGAAGGCCTTAAGTGAGGCATTACAACATGTCGACTCTTATCTCGCTGAAGTCAAAGCCCCCACTGAAAACCTTGTCTCCTGTCCCCACTGCCATAGTACTATGAAAGTGGTGCCCAACATCACCTTTTCACAGTAGGACATGCTACTCAAAAATAATAGTCATGATAGACCTCTGTACTATACAGGGTATATCGGGGCGATTAAGGTGGATCGGATGCACATCGATCCAGGTTCCTCCCTCAGTATCATTTCTAGAAGTTTTCTTCAAATTCTAGGAATGTCTTTGCACAAGCTAACTGCAACCAATATAACTATCATGACTTTCAATGCTGGAAGAAGCCACCCACTGGGCATGATCCGTCTCAAGTGCCAGATCGGTGATCTTCGAAATGAGGTTTCTTGCTATGAGATCGATGCCAATGTATCCTACAACGTCTTGTTAGGACGTCCGTGGATACACGAGAACATGATCCTTTCTTCCACACTTCACCAGTGCTTCAAGTACGTTAACAGCGATGGCATCGTGAAGACGGAGTTTGTCGATGTCGATCCTTTTAAGGGCATCGAAGCCTACTATAGAGATTCGATACTATACCAATCTCAGCCCTCCAAGGATGACGACAACGAAGCTGACGATGAAGCTGAAGCAAGTTCATACTCCAATGATGGTCCCCTGATTATCCGAGTCAAAGGACGTACTACTCCAAAAAGCACTCTGAAGCCTCTCAGGATCTGGGTAAAGAAGAAGAACATTGATAAGGTCAAACCATTGACCATCACTCTCTGCAAGACACCTCGGTAGAACCTGCTGAAGTCCATCCTCCCAATCCTGAAGAATTACCCTACGTGGTGAACTTGGCGAAGACTGTGGCTCCTCTTCCAGATAATGATCCCCTCAAAGAGTATATCAATACTCATAATAATGTACCTTCAGCGGATGATGTTATCCCTGAAGAAAAACTTGCATATTTTGTTAGTAAAGGTTTATTTTTGAATTACTTCGACGTCTATCAATCTGTAAACCACTACATAGATACGATATAGGCTCTAGAGTATTTCATAGGACCACACCTCTGTATGCTGGTCATAACGCCTCACTTGCGAGAAAAAGTTTATCCAGAAGATATCTACAACTTCATCGTTCCAGCCAAAAAGAAGGGTGAAGAACTAATCATCTTCGGTCGAATATTTGTCGAAAGAAAGTTCGTTCTGAAATCTACTTCTCCCAATCACAACACGGAAGCTGACCATAACTCTGGAAAAATGCAACTTTTTCGATATAGTTGGCAGGCCAAGAATATCATCCAAAACTTGGGATATTTCATAAAAAGCGACCAGGGGCTAAATTACGGCCGGGGATGACGGTTGCCAATACGTCACTTTGCTCCTACCGGTAAACCTGAGAACTATTATCAACAAAACCGTATTGGTTTGGGCTATGTCACTCCTCTAACAACTCTCGAAAGATCAGATGATGAAGCAGATCATTGTTCTCATTCTTCTGATTCCTGCCTCTGGGACTCAAACGCCGGTATTGGCGACATATTCAAAGCAACTCTGTCCGTCAACATGGTTTCAGTTGACCAAATTGCAGACGATGTCCAATCGATCAAGTTTGAACAATGGGCTCAAAAGATGGATACTAGGTGGGAGCTGCATTTCGAACAATGTAAACCACCTACCGAAGACGAAGTCGTCCAAGTAAATTTAGGAGATGAATCATCTTTTAAACCAATCTTCATCAACAAAAGTCTATCTGGCAATGAACGACAATCTCTTATACAACTTATAAAAGAATACATCGACGTCTTTGTATGGAGCTATGAAGTCATGCCAGGCCTGGACCCTAAAGTCGCCATGCACCGCCTAAATATTTCGTCTAAAGCTAAGCCAGTGAAGCAGCCGCAACGACGATTCTGACCAGATGTCATGGGGGCCATCGAGAATAAAGTCAAGAAGCTTATTGCCAGTGGATTCATTCGCAAAGAACAACAACCAAACTGGGTTGTTAACATTATTCCAGTCATGAAAAAGAACGATAAAGTTCGAGTCTGTATCGATTACCGTGATTTAAACTCTTCATGCCCGAAAGATGAGTTTCCTCTACCGATCACCGACGTAATGATCGATAATACTTGCGGCTTCGAGTGGAAGTCCTTCATGGATGGGTTCTCAGGCTTCAACCAGATCAAGTTGTTCTCCAACGATGAGAAGCACACATCTTTCCGAACACCGTTGGGGGTATACTGCTATACGGTGATGCCCTTCGGATTGAAAAATGCAGGAGTGACATACCAGCGAGCTATGAACACAATTTTTTAAGATCATTTACGTAAAATAGTAGAATGCTACATAGACGATATTGCAGTTAAAAGTCGTCTCAAAGGAAACCACCTCCAAGATTTGAGAATGGTGTTCGAACTAATGCGCGCACACCAACTCAAGATGAATCCAAGTCTTTTCTGGGAGTCTCCAGTGGCAAGTTCCTTGGCTTCGTCATCACTTCAAAGGGTATACATCTTGACCCAGAGAATGTGAAAGCTATCCTCGATATGCATCTCCCAAAAAACCTCAAAGAGCTACGCGGACTGCAAGGAAGGCTAGCCTATATCAGACGATTCATTTCGAACCTTTCTGGAAGATGTCAACCGTTCACTCAGCTCATGAAGAAAGGCATATCTTTCGTCTGGACTGAACAATGTCAATGCGCATTCGACGATATCAAGAAGTATCTTACAAGCCCCCCAGTTTTGCTAGCTCCAATAATGGGGTAGCCCTTCTTACTATATGTTCGCACTATGGACCATTCCCTCGGTGCCCTATTAACTCAGAAGAATGAAGGCGGCCATGAACAGGCAATCTACTACCTCATCCGTACAATGGTGGGTGCCGAGCACAGATACACACCTGTAGAAAAAGAATCCCTTGTACTGGTATTTGCTATCCAGAAGACCCGCCACTATGTGTCTGGACAGACTATCCATATCATATCTAAAGTCAATCCTCTCATAATACTCATGACTAAATCGGGTTCTCTCAATTTTTGTTTAGCTACATGGGCAATGTTGTTGACTCGATATGATATATTATTCGTTCCTCAGAAGGCAGTAAAAGGCCAAGCTTCAGCTGATTTTCTAGCAGCTCATCCGGTGCCAGAATCTTCCAAACTCTACGACAAAATCTCCGATGAAGTAGTGGAGTCTAATATTGCAACTGAAGGAATCCTCCTTTGGCGAATGTTCTTTGACGGTGCATCAAGAACATGACCTAAAGGAAATATTATGGCCGGAATAGGCGTTTTGCATGTGTCACCCGACTATCTGGTTATACATCTGCATATTATCTCATGGAACCCTACACCAACAACGTGGCCGAATATAATGTTTTATTAATCGGCCTGTACCTGGCAAAACAACTGGAGGTTGACTATCTAGAAGCCTACGGCGATTCCAAGCTAATAGTTAGTCACGTCCGAGGGGATTATGAAGTTCGTCACGAAGATCTTATCCACTATCAAAAAGCGACAATCGAGTTGGCATCTACTTTCGCTGGATTCTTCATCAAGCACGTGCCTCGACTACAAAATATAGAAGCAGATGCTTTAGCCGGTCTTGCTGCTTCCTTGACCGTCCCTACCAATACTCAGCAGTTGATCACAGTATCTGATCGAGAACTATTCTGTGTGAAAGATGCCTTGCATATTCATCACAGTTACACAACGGAAACAAACGTCGATGTTAAGGACTGGAGATTTCCTTTCATAGACTGCACCGACTATGGAATCCTTCCCGAGGACCCAAAGGAAGTAGTGTCTATCCAAAGGCGATCCCTCAGATTTTACTACGACACCGAGATGCTGTACCGACGCTCTTACGATGGGCTACTGTTATGATGTTTATCAAACACAGAAGCCAAATATGCACTCCGGGAGGCTCACAACGGAGTTTGTGGTGGACATCAATCAGGCCCCAAATTACAAGATCGCCTCAGACGAATGGGTTATTATTGGCCCACGATGATAGCAGATGCTGTTGAATAGGCAAAGATGTGTAGGGCTTGTCAATTCTACGCTGATTTCATTCATTAACCTTCAAAGTTTCTACACCCGATGGCAGCATCTTGGCCTTTTGAATCCTGGAGTATGGACGTCATAGGCCCAATCAGCCTGCCATCTTCCATAGGACATCGGTTCATCCTAGCCAAAACTGATTACTTCTGCAAATGGGTGGAAGCTATACCGCTCACCGAAGTGAAGGCGTCAAACATGATCAGCTTCATCAAATATCACGTTATCTACCGCTTCGGCCTACCTCGCCGGATCATCGATGATAATGGTCCACAATTTGCAAGCCATGCATTCTATCGGTTCTGCGATAGGAATCGAATCCAGAATATAGCTCTACTGCCTATAATCCAGCGGCTAACGGGCTAGCAGAAGCCTTCAATAAAAATATCATTAAACTTTTCAAGAAGTTCGTGTCTTCAAACAAGCGCGATTGGAATGAGAAGCTCGACGAATGTCTATGGGCCTATCGTACAATGGTCCGGATTCCAACATGCAGTACGCCATTCTCTCTGGTTTATGGGAGCGAAACAGTTTTTACCCTAGAAATCCATATTCCTTCTCTTCGGGTAGCCTTAGCTAATGAGTTGACTAGTGAAGAAAGCTACCGTCTGCGACTACAAAAGCTCGAAGCGCTAGACGAAAATCGCTTGTTAGCTCCAGCAGCGCATTCAGCTATACCAAGCACGCCTTTCCAAAGCCCTCCATAAAAAATGTGAAAGAAAGAATCTTCCAAGTTGGTGATCTAGTCTTACCAGTGAGAAGACCAATGGTCATGGCACACAAAACAAAAGGAAAATTTCAGCCTAAATATGAAGGTCCTTTTATTATAGAGCAGTGTATTCTAACGGTGCGTACCGACTAACCAAGCCTGATGGTGACTTGCTCATGATGCCTATCAACGACAAGTTCCTGAAGAAATATTATGTGTGACCTTTTGTAAATAATGTTCACATATGTTCAGTCATGTAAATGTACATTATGATGTTTATATGACTCAAAAAATTATCTAACTATTATCCGTATTTCAAGAGTCTTGAATACGCCTTGGATAATAGGTCCTCTAAAATATTTTTCCAGTGGAATCATTCCCATTTTTGACTCTATCTAAACTCGGTTTGACAAAAACAAGTCACGTCCCTATTACCTCTGAATTATTTTTCGATAATTATTTCCCCAGTGGAATGATTAATAAATATTTTGCCATGTCCATATAACCTCTGATCAAAGCGTTTATCAAGGATAATCACGTCCATATTACCTCCAGATTATCCACTCCTACCTAATGTTATATATCTTTCCACGTCCATATTAACTCTGGTCAGATATAGAACATCCTCTTCTATTACGTCCATATTACCTCTATTAGCAGCTTCGTTCAACATATTATCTATATTCAAAAACTTGAATATAAAACGGATAATAGGTCCACATCAAATTACCCAACGGAATACCTACCAAAAATATTCCTACTACGTCCATATTACCTCTAGATCTGATATTTCACAAAATCACATTCATGATGTCACGACCCGCAACCTAGAGTAAGGGCACGAGACGTGGGTACGTCCAGCCTACGCCGCGGTGTCGGCGGTAGAACGTTGTCCTAGGTCACAACATCTAACAATATAATGCTAAGCAGTTTGTACTCCCCGAATAGGGGTGACATAGCAGAATGTAAACTCAATCACAACTAAGAAGGAAGAAGCATGATATGATATAGAACTCAAAGAAATACAGATTATCCAGAAATACAAAGTCTCAACTGCTGAATATGAAAGAATATATACAATCCAGATCTCAAATGACAGAATAGTAAAACCTAGACTAGTCCCAGACAACATAAGTAAGATAAAGCCTAACTAAACTAGTCTAGGCAGTAGGGGTAATGTCATCAGCTAGAGCTGGGTCCTCCTGAGAGTACAGCTCACAAGTGTCGTCTAGGGCTGTCCCATATAAGGTGTCAATACCAGCCTCATCCTCGTCCTCTGTAAACATTCAACGGTGCCCAATCAGGACAGAGCGAGCATAATACATCTCAACAGTTCATAGCAGGATAGAAAATATAATCATGTAGTAAAGTAAGATACAGGAACTGAAAGAAAGTACAGAATATAAACAGAGAGAGAATTGTAATAGAAATATCTACTATAAGTAGAGAACTAACAGTGGCTAGTGAGTCAGAGTACAATATAAACATGTGAATGGCATAGAAGATTCTGATGAGACACTACGGAGGTGATCAGATGAGATACTACTTGGGTATTATTCACATGTCTACTTCTACTCTCCCGTACCCCCAATCAATACACAAGGTTCCAGCCAGGTTATGTTATGATTCCATGCAATGGCCCACATGGGAAGATACATGGTAGGCCCAAAAATGGGTGATTCTAGGAATGCCCATAAATGGGTGATTCAAGAAAAACTCTGTGATCATGAGAGTACATGTCATAAGTGATCAATGAATCATGAAGCATAGTGATACACAATGTAAGTGAAACGCACAGAACATGTAGTACCTGATGCTCCCTGAGGGAATAACATCTCAAGAAGGGATCCATATAGTACTAATCCGTGTGACCAACGTGATAGTATCAAGTAAAGTAATTTAAAGCAGGAAAATAATTCTAACAGGATATGAAATGATCAGAGAATGTACTCGCCTGCTATCTGAATGTTCGAGAGAAATGTACTATCCGAGGAGAGGTGTCTGGCTCCTAATCAGAATAGCACAAGTCACAATAAGTCTAAAATGATAACAAGATGCAATTCAATACATTCTAAATGAATCAAGGTCAATCTAGGCCAAAGTCAACTCTTGCCTTGGTCAACCCTAGAAGTCAAACTAGGTCAACTATGGTCAAACTAGGTCTAACAAGTCTAAATTAGGTGAAACAAGCCCACAAGACCATACAAGCCTAAACCAAGCCTATCAAGTCTATATTAGTCTAATCAAGGCTAAACTAGCCTATGCTAGTATACCAAGTCCATACAACCTATACAACATAAAGTCAAAACCAACATCACACAACCTATATTGCATCTAGGCCTACACATGGAAATCACATAATACATATATATATATATATATATATATATATATATATATATATATATATATATATATATATATATATATATATATATATATATATATATATATATATTTTTATATATATATATATATATATATATATATATATATATATATATATATATATATATATATATATATATATATATATATATATATATATATATATATATTTGATATATATATATATATATATATATATATATGTATATATATATATATATTTTCACATAATACATATATATATTATATATATATATATATATATATATATATATATATATATATATATTTATATATATATATATATATATATATATATATATATATATTTTTTTTTTTTTTTATATATATATATATATAAATATATATATATAAATATATGTATATATATATATAGGCTACCTATATGTATATCACACATACATATATATAATATATATATATAATAGTACACCCACATATTATAATATATAGGACACCTACATATATACATAATATATATATATATATATATATATATATATATATATATATATATATATATATATATATATATATATATATAGGCTACCTATATGTATATCACACATACATATATATAATATATATATAATAGTACACCCACATATTATAATATATAGGACACCTACATATATACATAATATACTTTATGCATTAGATATACATACATATTTTATATACATTACATTATATATATACATAGGGAGATAGAAAGATGGAGAGGGGGGTAACATATAAGATATGTATGTATGTGACTGTGATACATGTGAGGGAAAAATCAGAAGTCAGTGTGTGTGTGTTCTAGTGTGTGTGTGAGGATGGATAGGAAACATTGAAGTGAATGAGTGATGTGAGATTGTGTCAAGTGAACAGTGAAGTGTGTGTGTTACCCTCACTGGAATCCCAAAGACAGGACACACATGGTGCATGAACCATGAATATATATCAGTATTGCACAACAGTGAAGAATCCAGGTTTTGAATACAGTCCAACCATATTCCAATCCCATTTTCGAATCAATACTCAACCAATCCACCCCAAAATCGACCAACAGCTAGAATACATGTAGGAGAACTATATTAGGATGTAAAACATGCAGATAACATCATTTAATTAGGTTAAAAGATTGCTAAAACTTGATCACAAAAACTGGAAAAAATACAGGAACTGAACTGGGTTTCAGAAATCGGGTAATTGCAAAATATCAAGCAAAACTAAAGTAAAATATCAAAACAGTGGTTGGTAATGTAAACACTATTAGTGTACGTGTCCAACAACGTATTTGTGTCCACCGAAGTGGACACAAACATGTCCAAACATATTAAAACCCAAATCAAAAACCAGGACACAGTACAATATGGACAGCCTCGTGCACGTGTTCCTAGTGCTCGTGCACACGATACGATACGACACAAACCTCGTGCACGTGTCCCAGTGTCGAGGGGGACTAGGGCTAGGTCGGGGACACCCTGATATGTGTCCACGACGTGCGTGTGTACGATACGACACACATATCAGTGTCAAAAATAGACTGAACCTGATACAGTGTAAATCCAGTGCACAGCTAATTACGTATCCGACACGATAGGTCATGCCACTTGGGAAGTGTCGTGTCAGACACTGCCCCAACATGTCCAACCAGTGTCACGTGTGCACGTGTCCTACACAGGGAGAACTTGACCCCGAGTAGCAGAATAGTACGTGCGGTGTCTGAACCGCGTGTTCGTGTCCAGCTCCCGACACGACACGACACTAAATACAACTCAGTCCACTGGAAAACCATAAGCAACAATCAACCCTAGAATCCTATTCAATTACTTTCCTAAAAATAGATCAAAATCCCTTTTGGGGCATTTCAACAAACACCTAGGACTGATACGTGTCCATCTAGGACATGAAATGGACACGAAATGCCACAAAAATCTAGGGTTACACTAGCAAAACACCAAATCACAAGTCCTAATTTTAAATAGTTTAAAAATGATTAAAAATCACCAAAAATTATAATATAAAATAAATATCAATAAATAATAATTATAATTATAAAATTTCAAAATTACCCGCATCTAGAAAATTGGGTGTTACAATCCTCCCCACCTTAGAAAAATTTAGTCCTCGAAATTAAAATGTTCATACTCCTTCTAGGTCAAACCCCCACAATCAAAGTCTCAGAACTTAAACAAATCATATAATTTAAAAGGACGACATACATGGTCATGGCATATGGTGGTAGGGGAAGTCTCATCTAGGTATACAAGTCATGCTAAACCAAAACGGTCATAGGGTATCCAAACATATAAGAAATCAGGGGTGTTGAGCTGGAAAAGTTACAGAAATAACAAATCATCAAAACTGTAAGACAGCCTACCATCCTATATGAAAACTGGTACTTATAAAAAAAATAATAAGATAACTACCAATTATCTATAAAGGGGTACTATTCAAAGGAAAAAAATCAAAATCAAAAGTTCAAGGGATAGTTGTCAATAGCATTGAAATCCAATCACAATATATATTAAGAATATTTAGTCTCGATACGATCTAAGTTGTTCAATTCTGGGAAATCAAGATTTGGACAATTTGGAGGACAAAGTCATCGAAGTCTGAGCACGAGCATACGAGGATAGAGATTCAGGTCATATTTAAATTTGATTCAATTGAGTATGAACCCAAGACATTAATGTGATAAGAAAGGATGATCAAGGTTGATTGGTCGTTATTAAGGGAGCCAGGATTCAATGATATTGAAAACCTTTTAGGGAAAATAAGGAAAGATTTCATAAGAAGTCAAGTTAATCATCTCTCTCTAATACCATCAAGTTTATCATTTGCCAATCATATTTTTATCTCACAAGTCCCAATATAAAAATCAACCTTTATATGACTATCATCAAAAAATTTATAACCTTCAGTCATCGAAACCTTTACCATGATCACCATAGACAAAATTACAAACTTCTAAAACATTTCCCACGAAGCATACCCCTTTTATTTAGGTATCAACACTTATTCATTTAATCAAATTTTCAAATTCCTTTACCTCGTCCTAATTTAGATCTGAAACCTCTAAATCCAGTTTATGAAATCCTTGAACTTGTTTAATTCAAGTCTCGTATTTATTCAGCCCTAATACCACTATGTCATACAAAATTTATTCTTATTTATAAATCAACCTTCATATTTTCTTCAATGTCCACCTTCAAATATTATCCTTTTCAGTTCTACAATTTTTCCTCAATCATCTAAAATATTTTCTACAACTTAAAATCCTTGTGTTCTCTCTATCTCTACTCACCCTCTTACAATATCTAGTTCAATTTCGCTTAATCATTGAATACAATTAAATTCTCCTTTCCGTTTCTAAAATTCTACATAGCCTTAGAGTAAAAGTTCCCAAGAATCAATAACCAAGATTTTCTAAGTTCTCAAAACTAGGTTGACCTCTGATATCCTTATTAGTTTTTTTTTTGAAATACATCCATGAATTACTCATAACCAAAATTTTCTGCGATTGTTTCTAAATTGATAACATTTATCTCTCGATTCTATTCTAAACCTGTACCACATCTCTATCTCGAATTTTTTATATTTGACATCCAACATTCTGATTCCTACAAAATCATCATATGATAACCAATTACGTCATTTTCGAACTAGATAATTTATATTATTTCCTCAACGTGTCTCAGACAAAATGATATGAAGATTCAAGGATTTCAAGGTACAGCTGACAGAATTAGATTCGAGACAGAGAATTGATGTAATCAGGACAGTTATATAAGACAAGGAATGATGGTAATAAAATATTGGAAGAAAGAGAATGATAATAGAATCTGTTGTGCTTTTCTGTTTAAAAGAAGGAACCATTTTGAAACCAGAACTATAATATCAAATCCAAAATAAGGTCTTAGCAAAAATCATCGATTCATTGTATTATGAAGAAATTTATAGCAAGAAGTTACACAAGGTTTATAATAACAGCTAAAGCTACTCCTTAGTTAAATAATGAGAAACAAAACAAAACAAAATAAACAATAATTCTTTTTTTTGAGAAGGATTGAAACAAAAGTAGAAAAAACATGTTCAAAAACATTTAAGGTACAATATGATAATCATATGCGTCTATCCAAAATCATGGTGCTCCAAATCCGCATCATACTAGTAAGCAAGGCTTCAATAATCACAGAGTCCTTGACTAAGGCATATACCTCTAGGTTCATGGTATTTAAAATTTCTACATTGTCGTATGCGACGGCGAAAATCTTAAATTCTTACACCCGAAAAATACGTCCAAAATCTGACTATATGTCCTCACTATGCCAGCTAACACGACTATCGAAGATTCTAGATCCCACAACTGAGGTGACCTAGCCCACATGATTTTCTTAGAAGAAAAACAAACATAACAAAAGTGCAACATGACAAAATTAATCAATCAGCAAGGAACAGATGGAATCGGATTTCAAGGTAGTTATAAAAGACAATTGCGAGAATGGAATTGAGAAGAACGGAACTTGCAGCAAGATGTCCAATGGTCTGTGCATCCTCGACTGTCCTGACGATAGCTCGCCCCTGCTGCTTTCCTCTGCTGCTGCTGATGCTGCATGAACCGTTGCTGCTGAGAGAAATCGGGAATGACGGAAGAAAGTCTCTGTACAGACAGAGGTGCACCTCCAATGCAGCAGAAATGCCAACCGGACTCGGCACAACAGAAGCTGCGGTCTCGAGGCCCTGATGAACATGATGAGAGGTAGGCAGCCTCTCGATAATATTCTCCGGACCGGAGTGATGAGATCGTGTTTTCATAACCTTCATGAAGACCGATTAAACAAGAAGCAATTTTTGATAATGAAGCAAAAATTTAAAGGGGGACAGTTTATATTCAAGGGAAGTTAATAAGCAACAATTTAGATAAGGGAATCTGATTAAGAGTTTTCCTAGTGTGATTGAGTACCCTCAAAAATATATCCTAATCCTACTGCAGGCTGTAGTGATACTCTAATTCAAATTCCACTACATAAACTCGACCTACATGGGCCACCACTAAAAATGTGTCACGACCCGCACCCTAGGGTAAGGACACGAGACGTGGGTACGTCCAGCCTATGTCGCAGTGTCGGCGGTAGAACGTTGTCCTAGGTCACAACATCTAATAATATAATGCTAAGCAGTTTATAATCCCCGAATGGGAGTGACATAGCAGAATGTAAACTCAATCACAACTAAGAAAGAAGAAGCATGATATGATATAGAACTCAAAGAAATACAGATTATCAGAAGAGTCTAAGTGTCTAAAATAATATCTCAGCAAACATCCAGAAATACATAGTCTCAACTGCTGAATATGAAAGAATATATACAATCCAGATCTCAAATGACAGAATAGTAAAACCTAGACTAGTCCCAGACAACATAAGTAAGATAAAGCCTAACTAAACTAGTCTAGGCAGTAGGGGTAATGTCATCAGCTAGAGCTGGGTCCTCCTGAGAGTACAACTCACAAGTGTCGTCTAGGGCTTCCCCATAGAAGGTGTCAATACCAGCCTCATCCTCGTCCTCTGTAAACATTCAACGGTGCCCAATCAGGACGGAGTGAGCATAATATATCTCAATAGTCCGTAGCAGGTTATGTAACGCCCCAGTCCCAAAATACGTAGGATTAGGAACGTAGACATGCCATTTGTATACATACGAAGTGTACTCTAATATATGGAAACCTTCTATGAATACATAAGCTGTAAAATGTAGTGGAAACATAACTAATCTAATCCATACAAAATAAATGAATAAAAGATATCATATAATCAACTATGAATTGTCTTGATACAATATGTTGGACGGAGACAAATCTACTACCAACAAGTAAAGGATAAATACATGAGAAAAAAATGAATTTAGCGAGCGAAGCGAAGACGATCCAAGCGCAATCATCCTCGAAGAAATGGAGATGGTCATGGCTAGAGCTATAACACCTACGAAAGACAAGAGCATACACCTGGAGAGATAAACAGGTCCTTAGAGGGACGTAACAAGACACATAATATCATGCCATATAAACTGAATAAATATTGCTCAAATAAATAAGTTGATTGAATTATATCATGGTCTAATACACACCAATTGAACGAGCGTACCAACCCCCCAACCAAACAAGGACAGGAGATGGTAAACTAATTCACGGTGATGTATCTTTCAATGCTATGAATCTAATATGGTATCCGGACCCCAACAAGGTTCAATACCTTCTCATCGAAGTAGTAAGTCACACCTACAACCAAACAAGGACAAGATGTGACGAACTAATTTGCGACAAGTTATTATTCCAAGCCACGGTCAGATACAAGTACCCAAACCAAAAGTACACGTACCTAACGGATAAGGTAGCCTACCGTTCTAAGTGAAATATAGTTAAGAACAATCCTTCCTACGCATGGGCCCTGACTGAATTGGATCGGCATAGTTTCCCCTTGGGGCACTAGAGGCCCAATCAATAAGAGCATAACATTTCGCAGAACGTCAGTGGCCGTCAGTAATCATGGGTCATCAGCCCTGTATCTCCAGCGGAGAATATGAGTCACAAGGGAAAGTGCATCGAAACCCATATGCTAAGGAATTGTCCTCCCTTCCAGATGCCTATTATGTTGTATCCACAACAGAAAACCTCTATAACCACTAAGTCAACTAAGCATGCAACCTCTACTAGCGGTTATTCCTATCGCACGGCTTATACGCACCGGTGGCCAGCCAGTCACGCATGTTCGTGTTCTACATGCGACACACAACTTCGTGTTACAACGTGTCAAGGCCAATAAATGCAAGACACAAGGTGGTCCCTTAAATTTTGGTTTAATGTGTGAGAAAAATAATACATAGCAGAAAATATAAATGAACAGTAAGTTCTAACAGGTTTTGCCATGTATCACAGTTTATTTGCATAAAGAAAATAAATAATGCATCAAATATGAGCTAAAATAAATAAACAGCAAATGACAAGGTGTCTTGCCTGGTAGTACGCCTGGTGTGCTACAATGATCATGGTGGCACGAACTGCGACCTCGGAATAACAACTATGCAAGGTGACCTCGGATGGTGGCACGGACAGTTCCATTGGGTCCAGGACGGTTGAATTAGCTAGGTTCGACATAAGGTATGCTTGAATTGGCAAGGGATTGTGAATAGGACTAATCGCGGAAGAGGGAGATAATTGAAGGAGTTTTGGATAAAAATAATATATATGATTTTAGGAAATTATCTATAATACTTATTAACTAGTTCTCATAGGTCAAAATATTCATTGAAAAAAAAATACTTAGAGTCAAGAAAAATCTCTTCTTCTTCTTTTTGCAAAAGTTCTAAGTTGTAAAAATACGATTTTGGGATAGAAACTATATTATTTAAAATATTTGAGAAATACTAGCAAATTATTTTATAATTTTTGAAACTAAAGTTTATGGGTCAAAGTATTTTAGGTAAATATGTTGGAAATCATTTTAGGCCAAAAAGACATAAACAAGATACCTCAAAATAATATGACAATATCTAGAAATATTGTAATATACTGAGAATAAAATAAAAATTTTGGTATTAGTACCAATGAAAATCTGAATGATAACTAATAACAAATTACCATTGTAAATAATATTAATAACAATAAATGAAATCTGTATTTGCCCTATATTTATATAGTAATACATAATAATATACAAATCCTCCTATATGAAAACATATATACAATAAATTATATTAATAATATTACAAACAAAAACAAGAAGAAAAAAAATAACAATAATAGTAATAATGATAATTATAATAATAATAATGAGATGATAATAATAATAATACTAATAATAATAATGATAATGATAATAATAATAATAATAATAATAATAATAATAATAATAATAATAATAATAATAATACTTAGTTAACATCAGCAAGCAGAAAATAAATATAAGATAAAATAAAAAATAAAATAAAACATCACTACTTTATTTTGCTGCTCTTATCAGCAGAATTGGTATAATTGAGAGGAGAAGTGAGAGAGAGAAATTGAAATCACAGAGAGAAGGAGAGGAAAAATAGAGTGGCGGTCCGACGAGGAACGGCGGTGGCGGCGTGTTAGACACGACGGGCGGAGGAAAAGGGGGATCAGAGACTGTGGCGAGAGGAAGGAAGAGGGCTCCGGGGTGTGAAAAAAATTTCGTGAGCGGGAGAGGAAAAGAGGAGCGGCGAGAAGATGGGTGGTCTGGCACGGCGGGCGCAGTGTGAAAGAGGGGCGGCGAGAAGACGACAAAAAAGGGGATCTGGGCGACGAAATGAAGGAGACCACGCGGCGCTGTGCGACTGTCGGCCGGTGGTACGGGTCGACAGACGGCTGGAAAAGGAGCCGGAGGGCTTTGATCGGTCATGATGGAACTGGAGATTCCCAGAACCCTTCCTTTGGTGTGCGTATTGATCGATAGAAAGTTAAATAGATCAAATACGTGTTCTAACTCTTCATAGGCGGAAACTAGGGTTCACGAATTATACCTGCGGCGGAAAAGAGACAAGTAATTCCTGGCAATCTCGAGCGGACGACCCCAAGATCTTCTGTACGTATTCCTACCTCGAGTTGGACGTCGTGTGGGCGACGATCTCCCAACCTTTTCTTCTCCTTGGCAGCACTCTCTTTCTCTCCTTACGTGAATCACGAATTTAGAGAAAATTTCAGATTTCTAATCATCAATCTGGCGGCCAGAGAATAGAGGATATATATAGGCTACGGCAGGGACCATGAGAAGAAATTAGGGTTAGGCCTCCTAACGGATCTGGATATCCCGTGTTCAGCCCGAACACACAATCCAGGCCCATTAACAATAGCTCGGTCCACTAATGAGCTATTGTTGCACTACCTCCCTAATCCCAAATTATGTTTATGGGCTCCTTTTATTATATGCTCGTTTGGCTCCCCATGTTAAGATATCGTATGTCCGTCGATCAAATTAAGTTACTGACAACTATATTGATTCGACATCTTTTATCCTTAAGTAGTACCGCTCAACTTTATTTGTCATGTCGGATATAATCCACCTGCAGGGTTTACATGACAATCCTTATGAGCACCTTAAGAGGACATCATCAACCCGATGTATCGGGACATGGATTCCATTTATAATCAACAGCCCATCATACATATAATGTTATTACCCAATTCATAGAGGTTGTTGATCTATAATGAATCTCACTCTTTTATGAGTCAAAGTAATGCACATTGCATATACATGTCCGTTATTATATTCGGATTAAGAGTACAAGCAACCATAATAACAGAGGTGTTTGTTCTCTTATGTAGTCAGTACAAAGAGAACAACCTCAAGTGGTCCTGTTCAATACACACAAAGTGTACTAGTGTAAACCTATAGTCAAGATGGACTAATACCATATTACACTACAACCTTTCCAATAGATTGTCCAAGTCCATCTAGGTTGTGAACTATTTATATACTCCATAGGAAACTGATAATATGATCTTCTGTATGACACCACACACCATATTATCTACAATATAGAATATCAGACATTTGCATTAACACTTGCAACAAATACAATATGCAAACATTTGCCCATATGATTCTCATTCAAAATTTAAGGAAATAAGGTTACTACAAAAGTGATGCTTTTAGTATATAACCCTAACAATCTCCCACTTATACTCAAAGTATTGCTTTTCAGTATACTGTTACAAATCTCCCACTTATACTTAAAGCCATGCTGCTACATATCTAACTCTCATTCCCTCAACATGACTGTCAAAAGCCTTAGCTGGTAAGTTCTTTGTAAAGGGATCAGCTAGGTTGTCGGCTGATGCTGTCTTGATCATAGCAACTTTTCCTTTTTTTACGAAATCTCGTATCAGGTGGTACTTACGCTCAATGTGTTTGCATGTCTTATGGGCTCGTGGTTCCTTCGAGTTTGCAACTGCACCACTATTATCACAATAAAGTGTAATAGACTTAGGCAAACTAGGTACCACATCCAAGTCCAATAGAAAGTTTTTGAGCCAAACCGCTTCTTTGGCTGCCTCAGAGGCTGCCACATACTCGACTTCCATGGTGGAATCAGCAATACATTTTTGCTTGATACTCCTCCACACAATGGCTCCACCTCCCAAAGTAAACACATAACCTGAGGTAGATTTTCTGGAATCCCTATCTGACTGAAAATCTGAGTCTGTATACCCCAATGGAACTAAACTATCTGCCTGGTAAACTAGCATATACTCTTTAGTCCTTTTCAGGTACTTCAAAATATGCTTTACGGCAGTCCAGTGCTCTTGTCCTGGGTTAGACTGATATCTGCTGACCATGCATACGGCAAAGCAGATGTCTGGTCTCGTACATAGCATTGTATACATTAAGCTTCCTACTGCTGAAGCATAAGGAACTGCCTTCATGTTCTCTATCTCTTTTGGTGTCCTCGGACACTACTCCTTTGATAGAGCAATTCCATGTCTAAAAGGTAAGAAACCTTTCTTAGAATTTTGCATACTAAAACGAGTTAGTACAGTATCGATATAGGAAGCTTGGGATAAGCCCAACATCCTTTTCTTGCGATCTTTTAGAACTTTGATCCCAAGGATGTGACCTACTTCTCCCAAGTCCTTCATATCAAACTGTTTGGATAACCATACTGTCACCCCCATTTCCTGTATTTCGTATTTATGCTCGTATTTGATTTTTGGTACGTATTTTATTTCCTCGACTTGCGGATTTTGGTTTCTCGTAAATTGGTTTGGACCATGGCTTGGTTTTATTTTTTTGAGTAGGATTGGTTTGGTTTGATTAGGTTTGGTTTAATATGATTGGCACACTTTAACCTACACTCCTCCCTCAACACACCATAACTCCCCCACTTTATAACTCCACCTACTTTTCTCTCTCCTCTTTATTCTCTCATTTATTTCTTACAAACTTCTTCTTCTTCCTTCTTCCACACAACTCCCCAACCAATAGGCAAGTGCACCTTGCCAACAAATAAGCACCCAATTTTATTTGTCCATTTGATAGATTAGGACATGTAAATCAACATTAGAACTTAGAATTTTGTGATTTGGAGCTTTCATTCTTCTAGATATAGGTTTTAACCATTTTCGGAAATCCTTAGTTTTGATCTATTAAACTTTGATTTTTGCTTGTTTTGATGCTTCCATGTGGAAGAGAATTCAATTTTACTCAAGTTAGAACTTTGAAAATCTAGATTTGGTTTTGATTTGACAAAAATATGAAGAATTGAAGTTCTTGGTGTTTTTGGACTTGCTCTCGGCCAGGAAGAACAGCCCTCTGCCTTGCGCTTTTTAGCGCATGGCCGATTGCGCACCCCAGCCTGTGCTCTTTAGCGCATGGCCGATTGCGCAATCACTTGGCCAGTGCTTTGCGCTGCGCTGGACTGCGCTGGCGCAAGCCAGCCACGCGCAAGCCAGCCTTGCGCAAGACATCCCTTGCGCATTTCATGTCTGCGCAACCCATTTTCTGCGCAACCCATTTTCTGCGCAACCCATTTCCTACGCAACCCATTTCCTGCGCAACCCATCTGCTGTGCAGCTCATCCTACGCACTTGGCACCCTGCGCAGTTGGTACCCTGCGCAGCTCATCCTGCGCACTTGGCACCCTGTGCAGTACATACCCTGCACAACCTACTTGTCTATGATGAATTTGTTATTTCTCGATCTTGGCTCTTCTATAGTCCTATATATATATTGGTATTTTATTAGATATTTTACGCCCATTTTATATCCTTACGCCTTTTGGCATGAACTTGATTTTGCTTAATATGTTTGGAATAACTATTGTACACAGCATGGTATGACAAGGAACTAGTATAACAGGACAGTGACCCGTAGTGGTGCACTCCTGACACGACCAACCTGACTTGATAGTGGCCCGTCGTGGCGCACCCCTGACAAGTACCCTGACATGATTTACCTTGATAACTTGATAGTGGCCCGTGGCGGCGCACTCTTGACTTGACTTGACTTGATAACTTGACTTGACTTGTCTTGACACCGTGGGTGTTCCTGCTTGCTTGTTTGCACAATCCACTTGTCTTGTCTTGCATCATGTCTAGGACGTGACTTCCTGGGTACCACGGCCAGGGACTCGCGCTAAATTGGATTAGGCTAATTATTAGATCAAACTAGAACATGGAGAATTCCCAGTCACAGGCAATCTCGTTATCTGGGCGCTTTAATGGACTTGTAGCTTGCCGACGAGTAGAGCACATTTCCAGCACACTGTCATGTGTTGCACCCTCTAAGTCACCTAAGGGTATATCGTTTCCTGGACGATGTACCCAACCATACTCTCAACCCGCGGAAGGATAACTGGATGGTCTGCAGGGCTTGGGACTGGGAGTTTCTCACTTGCATCTTGTTAGTAATTAAGGCTTGTGATAACCCTAGTTAGTTAAAGTAGTAAGCCGTAGTACTTGCTTGGCCGATTGCGAATGGACGGTGTCCAGCCTTGTCTAAGTCTTGTCTAGCTCCAGTACCTGCTATCTCCTGAGCGTGTTTGTTTTACCTATCTTAACGATAAATGAGTAGAGATAGTGAGCTATTCAGGCGAAGGGTTACAACCCCGGTCCTTGTCTGGTTTAAGGATTGTAACCTGGCTCCCGGAATGGTTCCACGTCCCTAGTCGTTTATCGCCCTGTGTACTTTACTACTTGTACTTTCTTTTATTCTTTATGTTCTGATATGCTGGCTTTTGTTCTTATTTGTGGCCTCCTTTGTGGCACTTGCTCTTTCTGGGGTTTGACCCAGCTGGTTTTGTGTGGCCAGATTTCGGAGCAGCTCCCGAGGATCTACCAAGCTTCCAGCCCAATGGTGACAACTAGACGAAACCCGGGCCAAGAGTGGGTTTTCCTTTTTGTTTCACCCACTTATATGTAAATTTATTCTTTTGAGGCGTTTAGCCGACGAGCACCTGTTAGCTCGATGCACATTTACTTACTGTCTGCCTACGGGCTGTAAACATGATTAACAAATCCTAGGGTTGATCATGTATGACTGAACTCTTGCTAGTCCTATCATTTTGTACGACTAGCTTCATGATCATCCAATATGTAATATTTGGGACACCTTATATATATATATTTGATGCTCTAACATCTTGTAACTCTGTTAATTGTTTGAGATTGAGACAATAGGCTTGACCTTAAGAGACTGCTGGCTTGTAGTAAACCCTCATATCTAGACAGCCGTGACCGTATAGTTGAGATGTATTCTATTTCAATATACGTAGCTGGCTATGTCTGCCCCCGCTCTCCAGTATTCTGGTTCTGGGGCGTGACACATACCCTTACATCAGATAATACCTTAACATTGTTTCCAATGAGTAAGATGTTATCCATATAAAGTACTAGGAACACTACCACGTTTCCGTCATACTTTCTGTATACACATGATTCATCCTGACATTGATCAAATCCATAGGATTTTATCACCTGATCAAAACAGATGTTCCAAGATCTGGAAGCTTGCTTAAGTCCATAAATGGACTTTTTGAGCTTACAAACAAGATGCTCCTGGCCCTTTTCAATGAACCCGTCTCGTTGCTTCTTATAGATGTCTTTCTCAAGACTTCCATTAAGGAAAGCTGTCTTGACATCCATTTGCCAAATCTCATAATCGAGATGAGCTGCAATAGATAAAAGAATCCAAATAGACTTAAGCTTGGCTACAGGAGAAAAGGTTTCCTCAAAATCGATACCCTCTCTTTGATTAAAACCTTTTGCTACAAGTCGAGCTTTAAAGGTTTCAATGTTACCGTCTGATGCTCTTTTTCTCTTATAGACCCACTTGCATCCAATGGCTTTTACACCAACGGGTGGTTCTACAAGCTTCCAAACCTGATTAGAATCCATAGATTCTATTTCAGATATCATTGCTTTTTGTCAAGACTCTGCATCTTTATCTTGGAGTGCTTTATTGTAGGTACAGGGATCATAATCTTGTTCCTCAGGGACGAAGTCTGACGACTCTCCCAAGAACATATATTTATCAGGTTGTATCACAACCCTCCTACTACGACGAGGCACTATCGGTTGTGGTGTAACATTTATGACACGTTGTGCAGTTATTTGTGGTTCATCCTCTTGTACGGTTGGTAGTGAAGCACTTAGTGTCTCTCGTCTCAGTTCTTCTAGAACAACTCTACTTGTGGGTTTATGGTTCATCACATAGTCTTCCTCTAAGAATCGGGCATTGGTGCTAACAATGACCTTCTAATCCTTAGGACTATAAAATAAACCTCCTTTCGTTCCTCTTGGATAGCCTACAAACAAGTGTACTTCTGTACGAGATTCCAACTTATCTGCTTTTCTATTCAGCACATGTGCTGGACTACCCCAAATGCGAACATGTTTCAGACTAGGCTTACGCCCAATCTACAGCTCTGTGGGAGTAAGAGTTACTGATTTAGAAGGAACCAAGTTCAAAATATAAGCTGCAGTCTCTAAGGCATATCCCCAAAACGAATCTGGCAAATCCGAATAACTCATCATTGATCTAACCATCTCCATAAGAGTTCTATTCCTTCTTTCGGCTACACCATTCTGTTGGGGCATTCCAGGTGCAGACAATTGGGATGCAATCCTAGCCTCTGATAAATAATGCTTAAACTCTCCAAAGAGGTACTCGCCACCACGATCTGATCGTAATGACTTAATACATTTTCCATGACGTTTCTTCGTTTCAGCCTTGTACTCTTTGAATTTCTCAAAGCACTCAGACTTACGGCGCATCAAATAAATGTATCCATACCTTGAATAATCGTCAATAAATGTGACAAAATATTCAAAGCCACCTCTAGCTTGGATAGTCATGGGTCCACACAAATCAGAATGAACCAATTCCAACACATCTTTGGCCCTATACCCCTTTGTCGTAAAAGGCCTTTTGGTTATTTTACCTTCCAAGCAGGATTTACAGACTGGTAGTGCCTCCACTTCCAATGAACTCAAAGGTCCATCTTCAACCAGTCTTTGAATCCTTCTTAGGTTAATATGCCCCAATCGTAAGTGCCAAAGATATGTTTGGTTCATACAAGAAGGTTCTTTTCTCTTATTTAAGTTAGATGACGTATTATTCATTTCCATAAGTTGTATTGTGGGCGAAATAGGATTAATGACATACAAATTATCAACCAATGCACCAGAACAGATAAAATGTTTATTCTTTCTAATAACAATATTGTCATTAAAATAAACTGAATATCCATCCTTAACTAACATAGAAACAGAAACTAAATTCCTTCTAAGTGAAGGTGCATAAAGACGATCTCTCGATGTCAAAGACTTATTTCTACCAAAAGATAAAGTAACATCTCCTAATGCAACGACCGATACTTTTGTAGCATCACCCATGAACAAGCATATCTCTCCATCACTGAGCCGTCTGGTTTCCTGGAACCCCTGCAATGTATTGCAGACATGATTAGTGGCTCCTGTATCTACACACCAGGTGCCGGTAGATAACACCGCTAAACATGTTTCAACTACTAGTAAATAAGATATACCTTCTTTGTTCCCTTGTTTGAGAAGTGGACAATCAGTCTTCAAATGTCCTGACCCTTTGCACTTGAAACATTGGCCTTTCGGCTTTTTCACCGTGCCTTGAGGTCACATGCCCTTCTTTGCTAAGTTTGCCTGTTTCTGAATGTTATTCTTCTTCTTACCGCATTTTGACTTAGAAGTAGAAGCCTTTTCAGAAACAAAAAAATGACCACTCTGCCTAAAGAGAGATTCAGCATCCTGTAGCTCTTTTGCAAGTTCTGCCAAACTATACAACCTTTTGTTCATGTTGTAATTAAGGCAGAAATTGTCAAAACTTTTAGGCAGAGTCCCGAGAATGATATCGACCTGGATTTCCCCATCGATTTCAGCTCCAAGGATCTCCATCTCATTCAGATGACCCATCATCTTGAGAACATGATCCCTTACTGGTGTGCCCAGAGCCATTTTCGTATTCATCAAACATTTCATAGCAAACTGCCTAGCTGCTCTACTCTGATGTCCGAAGAGTTCCTTGAGGTTATACATCATGTCATAAGCTGTGGCCATGGCCTGATGCTGATGTTGTAGTACATTTGACATAGATGCCAGAATGTAACACCGCGCCATCTCATATGCCTTTTTCCACTTCTTATAAGCCTCTTTGACCTCTTTATCAGAGTTAGCATCAGGCTTAGGTGGACATTTCTCAATAAGTACATATTTGTACTCTTCAGCAGTCAGAACAATGTCCAAATTATGTTTCCAATCAATATAATTAGGTCCAGTAAGTTTGTTTTCTTTAAGAATCACCATTAGTGGACTGAAAGAACCCATTTTTTTTAAATCCTGAGAATCACATAAATAAAATTATGTAGGGCAAAAAAAACTTTTTGAATTAACTAAATATTGATTCCCTCAAAACAATAATAAGAAATTCACCAACACCTTGAACACCATGAATTTAGCATGCCACGATAGTGTGGACGTATACAAATTCAACATTGTTGAAATAGATTTTTCTTATTAATTTTACTATCATGTCAATATAACTTTATGACAAATAAAATTAATATGCTGGTCTTGCTCTGGTCATACAAATAATAGCATTGACTCCGATGGGGAGGATACCATTATTTGTATCTAAGTGTATACCATTATTTGATACTAAGTCCATTACCTTGTAATCAGTTCCTTCAGATGGAGAAGTAAACACATACTAGGTAACTTTCTACAATTATCCCTAAGGAAGTTTGTACTGGTGATCCGTAATTATACTCATCTGATATGGAGGAAAGCATTAAAGCCAACACGCAAGTATAATTACATCACCTATAAACCAGTAATGGAGACCATAGGATTTATACTAAATAAAAATCCTCTCCCACTTAGTTATTTAACAACGAAGGTTTTTCTACTAGTTGATATTATGTCCATGTTGTCCATTATTAATGTAGGCTTAGTTTTTCAAAAAAAACAACCACACAAAAATAAACATGCACAATTAGAAAAAGCAAAATGACAAAAATAAGAGAATATATCTAACTATTATGGTCATCTTTGCTGCTCCGTCCTCAACTATCCGAATCTAAAATCTGGCGCTGCGCAGATCTACACGGGGTTCGATCGTATAGGTTTTGGCTGTCGATTCCTTCATCGGTTTTGGCTGTCGATTCCTTTATCGAAAATCATCTGTCGGCCTCTGGATTGCTCAAAACCAGCATCTCGTCCGACGTCAAAAATAACCACCATCGCCATCACGATTGATCAAAAATAATTAAAATTACATCAATCCTATGCCTCCCGAAGGAGTTCACACATAATCTAGATTAAAAAATTAAATTAATAAGCACGATCAACCATCGTGATTTCAATTACATCCACAGCAACAACAACATCCACGACATGTCCGTGGTTTAAACAACACAATCAAAAACATGCATTGGACCATAATAGTTGGATCTAAGATGCCTGTAAAACCGAGTTAGAACAGATCTACATCTACCGACTATTACATAGTGCAAGTTTTATTGGACAACATAGACATATCAATCAATACGTAGATCCAAAGTGGCTCTGATACCAATTGATGGAACTGGGGATTCCCAGCACCCTTCCTTTGGTGTGCGTATTGATCGATAGAAAGTTAAACAGATCAAATACGTGTTCTAACCCTTCATAGGCGGAAATAAGGATTCACGAATTATACCTGCGACGGAAAGGAGACAAGTAATTCCTGGCAATCTCGAGCGGACGACCCCAAGATCTTCTACACGTATTCCTTCCTCGAGTTGGACGTCGTGTGGGCGACGATCTCCCAACCTTTTCTTCTCCTTGGCAGCACTCTCTTTCTCTCCTTACGTGAATCACGAATTTAGGGAAAATTTCAGATTTCTAATTATCAATCTGGCGGCCAGAGAATAGAGGATATATATAGGCTACGGCAGGGACCATGAGGAGAAATTAGGGTTAGGCCTCCTAACGGATCTGGATATCCCGTGTTCAGCCCGAACACACAATCCAGGCCCATTAGTAATAGCTCGATCCACTAATGAGCTATTGTTGCACTACCTCCCTAATCCTGAATTATGTTTGTGGGCTCCTTTTATTATATGCTCGTTTGGCTCCCCATGTTAAGATATCGTATGTCCGTCGATCAAATTAAGTTACTGACAACTATATTGATTCGACATCTTTTATCCTTAAGTAGTACCTCTCAACTCTATTTGTCATGTCGGATATAATCCACCTGCAGGGTTTACATGACAATCCTTATGAGCTCCTTAAGAGGACATCATCAACCCGATGTATCGGGACATGGATTCCATTTATAATCAACAGCCCATCATACATACAATATTATTACCCAATTCATAGAGGTTGTTGATCCATAATGAATTTCACTCTTTTATGAGTCAAAGTAATGCACATTGCATATACATGTCCGTTATTATATCCGAATTAAGAGTACAAGCATCTATAATAACAGAGGTGTTTGTTCTCTTATGTAGTCAGTACAAAGAGAACAACCTCAAGTGGTCCTGTTCAATACACACAAAGTGTACTAGTGTAAACCTATAGTCAAGATAGACTAATACCATATTACACTACAACCTTTCCAATAGATTGTCCAAGTCCATCTAGGTTGTGAACTATTTATATACTCCATAGGAAATTGATAATATGATCTTCTGTGTGACACCACACACCATATTATCTACAATATAGAATATCAGACATTTGCATTAGCACTTGCAACAAATACAATATACAAACATTTGCCCATATGATTCTTATTCAAAATTTAAGGAAATAAGGTTACTACAAAAGTGATGCTTTTAGTATATAACCCTAATAGGTCGGCGGGGTGAGGGAAGCCGGAGGAGAGGGAGAGGCGGAGCTCGGTGATCGGAGGGGTTTTGATGGTCGGGGCTGACTGCGGGGAGAGGAAAAACAGGGGCTTCGAGAGGCTGCGACGCTGGGCGGCTAGGGCACCGGCGTCGGGGTTGCCGATCGGAGCGGGGCGGTGGATTTTCGGTGCGGCGGAGCTCGCCGGCCACGGGGAGGTAAGCGGGGGTTAGGGTTTTTGTTTGTTTGTGTCGTTGTTGGTTTTGGTTGCGGTGTCGACCGTGGTGGTCGAGAGGTTTGGGTTTGGCGGATGACGCCGGTGAGGGTGGTGGCATTTTGTTGGTAGACGGCCCGATGTGACGTCGGTGGTGGTGTTGGTGGATAGGGTGGTTGTGGTGGTGGCGGGTGTCGTCGGGAGGCTGTGTGGGTGTTCGAATTTAGGTGGTTGGCGAAGGGTAGCTGCTGGTGATGGTCAAGGAAGGTGGTTAGGAGGCGGGATGGTTCGGTTGTCGGCTTGGAGTTGGGTCAGAACAGGGGAGTCCAGGAAGGAGATGGCCGGGTCGGAGGTTGTCTGGTGTCGATAGGGTTAGGATAGGTTTAAGGGTTTTTAGAGAGAGATAGTATTGGCATGTGTCCTACGAGACACGGGGTGGGTTGACGTCCGGGGTTGTCGGACGCGGATAGGAAAACTACTGTATTTGTATTAGAAATAAAATATATTGAATAGGTAGGGGGACACGGACACGGTGCACGACAATGTTGAGGATGGTGGAAATTTTGTGGATGGTTGGAGAAATTCATGGAGGAGTACCTGCCTATTTATAGGATGTGGGAATTCCTATTTGGATAGGATTAGGAATATTTAAAACCTAATAATATATAATTCATAATTTAATTTAAATCAATCAAATCCAAATCCAAATCCAAATACAAATCCAATTTAATTAAATTCTATCTTTTATTTTAAAATCAATTCAGATAAATTAAATTCCAAATGTAGATATTAATTTACTATTCAAAACATATCCATGAATCAAATCAAGATTTAAATTGCTACGTTAATTTCAAAATATGTTTTCTAAAAATACTATAATAATAATTTCGAAAATACATTATTATTTAGAAATAAGCTTAATAAAATATTTATGAAATATATATGTAAGCATAAATAATGCATACATGATTATGCTTTTCCTAGTATACAATAAAATATTATTTATGATTAATAACTGCTAAAAACAAAAGGCTTTTTATAGCAAGAATAATAATTATATTATATTTTGGAAGTGTATAATAAAATAGAAAAATATTTTTCTGAAATATGTACGCTCGCACATATTCGCACTTGACGAGCAACTACGAAAAATACAATTTCGTACGCGATGTACAATACGACTATGCGACGTACAATACAAAATTTTAAATCAGTACCAAATTTAATAACAAAATAGTAGAAATTTAGGGGTTTTACATCCTACCCAACTTAAAAGAATTTCGTCTTCTAAATTAAGAATTCGTAGGGGGGTGAGAAGGCACAACGGTAGATAGAAGGGTTCCTTAAAGAAGTTTATATGGTCATAGTCTAGATTGAGGCTATGATTAAGAGACGATTGTAATAACACATAAATTTAAGTGATTAGAAAGTCAAGTTTGTAGATTTAGGGTCGAGGGAAAGGTCGAGTAGTTTAAGACAAAGATATAGTTACACTGGGTGGTAATGGTGATAGGACAGTTAGAGGAAGTTCTAGTATAACACCTTCGTCCTTCTAAAATAGGTGAAGGCGAAAGCAATAAGGAGTTCAAAAGGCGATATTATCGAGTACGAATACGTGGTTCAAGGACGACCGAAGAATATTTTCAAAAAGAGTTGCCAAGGTAGTCGCGGATGGGACTATGGAGGACAAGTTTAGCTATGCATCCACGTAGAACGATATATAGAAGCGAACCAAAGTGCACTTGGTTGATCAGACCATTATGCACCGGTTCTGATTAGACGATATGTTAGTGGAAGCTCTTCCAATATCATATGTCGTGAACAAGCTCGATAAATCAATGAACTTGCAAATTTAGGTTATAGTAGCAACATTTGTCAAGAGAGTGAAATTATAGGCACGAGAGTTTAAAATTGAGAGGGAGTTTAGTCGAACTCTAAGTCGTGTCCTGTGATGGTCTTTATATAATCGTCCTATAGTCTTATGTCAAAGTCTTTGGGTGGCTAGATGGGTTAGGGTCTTCTAGTTTCTAGAATCTAAGTAAACTTACTAATATAGGTTACAAGGACAAATGGATTGCTAGGTCATAAGGCATTCTACCCAACTTAAAAGAATTAAACTAATGGTGTTTGGGACATCTAACTAGTAGGGTCAATCTCTAGTAAGCACGAAGGGAGATAAGAATAATGATAGAAGGAATCAAGCAAGATGCAATCGATGAGTCGAACGGTAGTTCGAATATGGAATCGAGGAAAGAGGTCAAGTATGTGGATGAGATCCTACACTCTAATCCTATACACAGGCTTGCTTGGTACGGTAAAGTAACCAAACAATTTATCTTAACCTGCATGGGCCACCACAAAAATATGTAACACCCCAGTCCCAAAATACATAGGACTAGGAACGTAGACATGCCAGCTATATACATACGAAGTATACTCCAATATATGGAAACCTCGTATGAATACATAAGCTGTAAAATGTAGTAGAACCATAACTAATCTCATCCACACAAAATAAATGAATAAAAGATATCATATAATCAATTATGAATTGTCTTGATACAATATGTTGGGCGGAGACCAAGTAAAGGATAAATACATGAGAAAAAAATGAATTTGGCGACCGAAGCGAAGACGATCCAAGTGCAATCATCCTCGAAGAAATGGAGATGGTCACGGCTAGAGCTAGAACACCTGCGAAAGACAAGAGCACACACCTGGAGAGATAACCAGGTCCTCAGAAGGACGTAATAAGACACATAATATCATGCCATATAAACTGAATAAATATTGCTCAAATAAATAAGTCAATTGAATTATATCATGGTCCCATACACACCTAATGAACGAGCGTACCAACCCCCAACCAAACAAGGACAGGATATGGTAAACTAATTCATGGTGACGTATCTTTCTATGCTATGAATCCAATATGGTATCCAGACCCCAACAAGGTTTAATACCTTCTCATCGAAGTAGTAAGTCACACCTACAACGAAACAAGGACAAGATGTGACAAACTAATTCGCGACAAGTTATTGTTCCAAGCCACGGTAATTACAAGTACCCAAACCAAAAGTACTCGTATCTAACTGATAAGGTAGCCTACCGTTCTAAGTGAAATGTAGTTAAGAACAATCCTTCCTACGCATGGGTCCTGGCTGAATAGGATCGGCATAGTTCCCCCTTGGGGCACTAGAGGCCCAATCAATAAGAGCATAACGTTCCTCAGAATGTCAGTGGCCGTCAGTAATCATGGGTCATCAGCCCCGTATCTCCAGCGGAGAATCCGGGTCACAAGGAAAAGTACATCGAAGCCTATACGCTAAGGAATTGTCCTTCCCGCCCAATGCCTACTATGTTGTATCCACAACAGAAAACCTCTATAACCACTAAGTCAACTAAGCATGCAACCTCTATTAGCGATTATTCCTATCGTACGGCTTATACGCACCGGTGGCCAGACAGTCACGCATGTCCATGTTCTACATGCGATACATAACTTCGTGTTACAACGTGTCAAGACCAATGAATGTAACACACAAGGTGGTCCCTTAAATCTAGGTTTAATATGTAAGAAAAGTAATACATAGCAGAAAATATAAATAAACAGTAAGTTCTAACAGGTTATGCCATGTATCACAGTTTATTTTGCATAAAGAAAATAAATAATGCATAAAATATGAGCTAAAACAAATAAACAGCAAATGGCAAGGTATCTTGCCTGGTAGTACGCCTGGTGTGCTGCAATGATCATGGTGGCACGAACTGCGACCTCGGTATAACAACTATGTAAGGTGACCTCGGATGGTGGCACGGACAGTTCCATTGGGTCCAGGACGGTTGAATTAGCTAGGTTCGACATAAGGTAGGCTTTAATTGGCAAGGGATTGTGAATAGGACTAATCGCGGAAGAGGGAGATAATCGAAGGAGTTTTGAATAAAAATAATATATATGATTTTAGGAAATTATTTATAATACTTAATAACTAGTTCTCATAGGTCAAAATATTAATTGAAAAAAAAAATACTTAGAGTCAAGAAAAATCTCTTCTTCTTCTTTTTGCAAAAGTTCTAAGTTGTAAAAATACGATTTTGAGATAGAAACTATACTATTTAAAATATTTGAGAAATACTAGTAAATTATTTTATAATTTTTGAAACTAAAGTTTATGGGTCAAAGTATTTTAGGTAAATATATTGGAAATCATTTTAGGCCAAAAAGACATAAACAAGATACCTCAAAATAATATGACAATATCTAGAAATATTGTAATATACTGAGAATAAAATAACAATTTTGGTATTAGTACCAATGAAAATCTGAATGATAACTAATAACAAATTACCATTGTAAATAATATTAATAACAATAAATGAAATCTGAATTTGCCCTATATTTATATAGTTATACATAATAATATACAAATCCTCCTACATGAAAACATATATAATAAATTATATTAATAATAGTACTAACAAAAACAAAGAGAAAGAAAATAACAATAATAGTAATAATGATAATAATAATAATAATGAGATGATAATAATAATAATAATAATAATACTAATAATAATAATGATAATGATAATAATAATAATAATAATAATAATAATAATAATACTTAGTTAACATCAGCAAGCAGAAAATAAATATAAGATAAAATAAAAAAATAAATAAAACATCACTACTTTATTTTGCTGCTCTTATCAGCGGAATTGGTATAATTGAGAGGAGGAGTGAGTGAGAAATTGAAATCATAGAGAGAAGGAGAGGGAAAAGAGAGCGGCGGTCCGGCGAGGAACGGCGGTGGCGGCGTGTTAGGCCCGACGGGCAGAGAAAAAGGAGGATCGGAGACTGTGGCGAGAGGGACGAAGAGGGCTCAGGGCTGTGAAAAAAATTTCGTGAGCGGGAGAGGAAAAGAGGAGCGGCGAGAAGATGGGTGGTCCGGCGGCGGGCGCAGTGTGAAAGAGTGGCGGCGAGAAGACGGCGAAAAAAGGGGATCTGGGCGGCGGAAGGAAGGAGACCACGCGGCGCTGTGCGACTGTCGGCCGGTGGTACGGGTCGATAGACGGCTGGGAAAGGAGCCGCAGGGCTTTGATCGATCGGCGGGGTGAGGGAAGCCGGAGGAGAGGGAGAGGCGGAGCTCGGTGATCGGAGGGGTTTCGGTGGTCGGGGCTGACTGCGGGGAGAGGGAAAACAGGGGCTTTGAGAGGCTGCGACGCTGGACGGCTAGGGCACCGGCGTCGGGGTTGCCGATCGGAGCGGGACGGTGGATTCTCGGCGTGACGGAGCTCGCCGGCCACGGGAAGGTAAGCGGTGGTTAGGGTTTTCGTTTGTTTGTGTCGTTGTTGGTTTTGGTTGCGGTGTCGACCGTGGTGGTCGAGAGTTTTGGGTTTGGCGGATGACGCCGGTAAGGGTGGTGGCATTTTGTTGGTGGACGGCCCGGTGTGACGTCGGTGGTGGTGTTGGAGGATAGGGTAGTTGTGGTGGTGACGGGTGTCGTCGGGAGGCTGTGTGGGTGTTCGAATTTAGGTGGTTGGCGAAGGGTAGCTGCTGGTGATGGTCGAGGAAGGTGGTTAGGAGGCGGGATGGTTCGGTTGTCGGCTTGGAGTTGGGTCGGAACAGGGGAGTCCAGGAAGGAGATGGCCGGGTCGGAGGTTGTCTGGTGTTGATAGGGTTAGGATAGGTTTACGGGTTTTTAGAGAGAGGATAGTATTGGCATGTGTCCTACGAGACACGGGGTGGGTTGACGTCCGGGGTTATCGGACGCGGATAGGAAAACTACTGTATTTGTATTAGAAATAAAATATATTGAATGGGTAGGGGGACACGGACACGGTGCACGACACTGTTGAGGAGGGTAGAAATTTTGTGGCTGGTTGGAGAAATTCATGAAGGAGTACCTGCCTATTTATAGGATGTGGAAATTCCCATTTGGATAGGATTAGGAGTATTTAAAACCCAATAATAGATAATTCGTAATTTAAATTAAATCAATCAAATCCAAATACAAATCCAATTAAATTAAATTCTATCTTTTATTTTAAAATCAATTAAGATAAATCAAATTCCAAATGTAGATATTAATTTACTATTTAAAACATATCCATAAATCAAATCAAGATTTAAATTGCTACAATAATTTCAAAATATGTTTTCTAAAAATACTATAATAATAATTTTGAAAATTCATTATTATTTAGAAATAAACTTAATAAAATATTTATTAAATATATATGTAAGCACAAATAATGCATACATGTTTATGCTTTTCCTAGTATACAATAAAATATTATTTATGATTAATAACTGCTAAAAACCAAAGGCTTTTTATAGCAAGAATAATAATTATATAATATTTTGGAAGTGTATAATAAAATAGAAAAAAAATTTCTAAAATATGTAGACTCGCACATATTCGCACTCGACGAGCAACTACGAAAAATACAATTTCGTGCGCGATGTACAATACGACAATGCGACGTACAATACAAAATTTTAAATCAGTACCAAATTTAATAAAAAAATAGTAGAAATTTAGGAGTTTTACAGGTTAGAAAATATAATCATGCAGTAAAGTAAGATACAGGAATTGAAAGAAAGTACAGAATGTAAACAAAGAGAGAACTGTAATAGAAATATCTACTATAAGTAGATAACTAACAGTGGCTAGTGAGTCAGAGTACAATATAAACATGTGAATGGCATAGGAGATTCTGATGAGACACAACGGAGGTGATCAGATGAGATACTACTTGGGTATTATTCACATGTCTACTTCTACTCTCCCGTACCCCCAATCAATACATAAGGATCCAACCAGGTTAGGTTATGATTCCATGCAATGGCCCACAAGGGGTGATACATGGTAGGCCCAAAAATGGGTGATTCTAGGAATGCCCATAATTGGGTGATTCAAGGAAGACTCTGTGATCATGAGAGTACATGTCATAAGTGATCAATGAATCATGAAGCATAGTGATACACAATGTAAGCAAAACGCACAGAACATGTAGTACCCGATGCTCCCTGAGGGGATAACATCTCAAGAAGGGATCCATATAGTACTAATCCTTGTGACTAACGTGACAGTATCAAGTAAAGTAATTTAAAGTAGGAAAATAATTCTAACAGGATATGAAATGATCAGAGAATGTACTTGCCTGCTATCTGAATGTCCGAGAGAAATGTACTGTCCGAGGAGAGGTGACTGGCTCCTAATCAAAACAACACAAGTCACAACAAGTCTAAAATGATAACAAGATGCAATTCAATGCATTCTAAATGAATCTAGGTCAATCTAGGCCAAAGTCAACTCTTGGTCCACCTTTGTCAACCCTAGAAGTCAAACTAGGTCAACTATGGTCAAACTAGGTCTAACAAGTCTAAACTAGGTCAAACAAGCCCACGAGAGCATACAAGCCTAAACCAAGCCTATCAAGTCTATATTAGTCTAATCAAGGCTAAACTAGCCTATGCTAGTATACCGAGTCCGTACAACCTATACAACATAATGTCAAAACCAACATCACACAACCTATATTGCATCTAGGCCTACACATGAAAATCACATAATACATAATACATATATATATATACATATAGGCTACCTATATGTATACCACACATACATATATATAATATATATATAATAGTACACATATATATTATAATATATAGGACACCTACATATATAAATAATATACTTTATGCATTAGATATACATGCATATTTTATATACATTACATTATATATATATACATAGGGAGATAGAAAGTTAGAGAGGGGGGTAACATATAAGATGTGTGTGTATGTGACTGCGATACATGTGAGGGAAAAATCAATAATCAGTGTGTGTGTGTTCCAGTGTGTGTGTGTGTGAGGAGGGATATGAAACAGTAAACAGTGAAGTGAATGAGTGATGTTAGATTGTGTCAGGTGAACAGTGAAGTGTGTGTGTGTGTGTGTTAGCCTCACTGGAATCCCAAAGATAGGACACACATGGTGCATGAACCATGAATATATATCAGTATTGCACAACAGTGAAGAATCCAGGTTTTGAAAACAGTCCAACCACATTCCAATCCCATTTTCGAATCAATACTCAACCAATCCACCCCAAAATTGACACACAGCTAGAATACATGTAGGAGAACTATATTAGGATGTAAAATATGCAGATAACATCATTTAATTAGGTTAAAAGGCTGCTAAAACTCGATCACAAAAACTGGAAAAAATACAGGAACTGAACTGGGTTTCAGAAATCGGGTAATTGCAAAATATCAATCGAAACTAAAGTAAAATATCAAAACAGTGGTTGGTAATGTAAACACTATTAGTGTATGTGTCCAGCAACGTATTTGTGTCCACCCAAGTGGACACAAACTTGTCCAAACAGATTAAAACCCCAAATCAAAAACCTGGACACAGTGCAGTGTCGACAGCCTCGTGTACGTGTTCCTAGTGCTCGTGTACACGACACGACACGACACAAACCTCGTGCATGTATCCCAGTGTCGAGGGGGACTAGGGCTAGGTCGGGGACACCCTGATACGCGTCCATGACGCGCGTGTGTGCGATACGACACACGTATCAGTGTCAAAAATAGACTGAACCTGATACAGTATAAATCTAGTGCACAGCTAATTACGTGTCCGACACGACACGATAGGTCATGCCACTTGGGGAGTGTCGTGTCAGACACTGCCCCAACATGTCCAACCAGTGTCATGCGTCCATGTGTCCTGTACAGGGAGAACTTGACCCCGAGTAGCAGAACAGTTCATGCGGTGTCTGAACCGCGTGATCGTGTCCAGCTCCCGACACGACACGACACTAAATACAGCTCAGTCTACTGGAAAACCATAAGCAACAATCAACCCTAGAATCCTATTCAATTACTTTCCTAAAAATAGATCAAAATCCCCTTTGGGGCATTTCAACAAACACGTATTGTAGTGGACTGATACGTGTCCATCTAGGACCCGAAATGCCACAAAAATCTAGGGTTACACAAGTAAAACACCAAATCACAAGTCATGATTTTAAATAGTTTAAAAATAATTAAAAATTACCAAAAATGATAATATTAAATAAATATCAATAAATAATAATTATAATTACAAAATTTCAAAATTACCCTCATCTTGAAAATTGGGTGTTACACATGAATTTTAAAAACCAAAAGATTATTTATTCCTTATTTAAACGCCTATCAAGAGACGGGAAAAAGGGATACAAGATCCTTGACGGCTAGAAGAAAAGTCACAAATAAAAAAAATCTAAGGGATACATAGTCGATTGATATTATCCCTTAGAGCCATGATTTCGGCTTCAGACTTCGCGGTAGCTCGGCGGCACGCCTCTGTAGGAACGATATAGTAAAGCGTAATACTCTAGAGGGAGGGTGAATAGAGTTGGCAGCGGAATAATGCTAATTAAAAAAGTTAGCAACACAATCACAGTATATAATCACAGATGAAAATAAAGTAAAGGCAGAGTTCAGAAAGCAAACGCAAAGACAGCGATGTATACTGGTATCCCTCTGTTGAGGACTAATCCAGTCGGTAGAACTCTTGCTACCAGTTTGAATCCGCTATAGGAAAAATCGCAAGTTTTCTTACGAAGTCCTTGCAACTTCTACAACGCGAGCTTTGATACGAAGAACTCGTCCAACTTTAAATGTGAAGAGGTATTCTTCAATCAAGCCTTCTGATTACAATCTCTCAGAAACTTCTAGACCGTACCGCACTGGCAAATCGACTAGAGGATTGTAACTGGCTTGGGATCTGAAAATGAAAGCTCTAGAAAACTCTTTGGAAGGCAGAAAGCTTTTTAGATAGAGAGAAGATTGAAAGTGAATGAGTGAATTGAAATGATCGAAATACTTCTCTATTTATAGGATTTCTAAAGGGAGAACTCTGTCAGAATTCGGGCAGAATTCGGACAGAACTCGATGAGCAAATCTCGGTCAAATCCGCAACTGCAGGAGGACCAAGTTCCAGAGAATTCAAAATCAAAACGGCCACCAACCGAACTTTGGCCGAACTCTGGCCGAACTCTGGTCGAGTTCTGTCAGGGTTAGGTTAGGGTTTTTAAAATAGGTTTTGGTGATTTTTGAAAACCTTTTTGAAAACCTTTTTGTAAACAATTTGATAGGTCATTTTAAAAACATTTTTGGGAATAGCCTATTTGCCAGTACGACTCGGTGTACAACGTATTCCTAGACTCAAATAAAGTGAAAAATTACATTGCATAGGAAGTACAGACTCAAGTAGGCAAACAGATCTTCAGTCTTGAACGAAGTGAATATCCAATCTTGCTAATGTCCAAGGAGCTGAGATGTCCCAACAAGCTTCGTATATCCAGACAGAGTTTTGATCAATTATTAAAATCAGGTTGACCATATGACCAATGGGCCAACAATCTCCCCCATTTTGATAATTGACAAACTATGAATGATATAACATTAAGCTTGTTCAAAAATATCAAAAAGTAGAAATTGTTCATAACCTGTATTTAACTCAAAAAAAATGTTAGATCATTTTTAATTTTCTCCCCCTTTGTCACTTAGCAAAATAATTGTACAAGAGAAGGCTCCCTCGCATTAAATGCAGAAGACTCCCCCGCAATCAATGCATAAGTAACAAATAGCGAGAAAACAAATAAAAGAAATATAGTATTAAAATTAGAGATATAGCATCACAGGCATGTAATGTTTCTACAAATTATCATCACAGGCATGTATTGCTTCAAAACATAAAAGAAATCTCAGGCATGCTATTTCACAGGCAGTTTGTAATGAAGAAGCAGTAAAAAGAGATAGTGCTAAAACAAAATGCTGAAATAAACTGAGATGTCATAAATGAAACATCAAAAACATGTCCATGAAGATAAAAGAAATACTGATAGCAAACTACAAAGTACTAATCAAAAAAATAAATGATAAAAACTTGAAATGTCGGAGCATTTCCAAGTATACAGTAGAATGTCACTAGTAATCAGATCAGATCTCATCATCACTATCCTCATCAATATCATCAGCAGCACGGCCAGCATGACCGGAAGTACCAGCACCAGAAGTACCAGCGCCAGTAGGATGAGTAGGGATGCCAGCATAGAACTTGCCAACATAATCTCGAGGAGCACGATACCAATCATAGGCATTACCGGGCTGGAAGTAGGCATGGACAGCCTCATCCTCACAGTGGTAACCCGAAAAAGCTGGATCTCGAGGAATGGAAGCGGCAGAGTGACCAGTCTGTGCAAAATGCAAATCGGCCAAGGAGTTTGCCATCGCCTGGTAACGGATGACATCGCGGAACTCACGCTCGCAAGCCATGTCCGTCATCGAAACGTGCAAAGCAGATAGGTGCTGATGTATGCCCTCAAAAGTCATGGCATACGGCTGATGTGGTGGAGATGGTGCAGTAGGAGGAGCAAGAGGTAGAGCTGAAGCAGTCCGGCTGCGACGAGAAATCTGGAGTAACTTGGGCTCAGAGTCCTGAGTACAAGTCGATAGATCGATGTCGAAGCGCTGAAAGATACGAGGGAGAATCATCGCGTAAGAGAGATTTCGATCACTTGCACGACAACGTCCCATCATCTGAATAATAGTCTTGGGGACGAAAAAAGGAATCCCCTTGATAAGATGATACATAACGGACAGCTCAAGCGAAGTCACATCATCCTTGGATGTGGATTTAGGAAGTAGAGTAGAGTAGATGATGCGATGCAATTCATAGTTGAACAAGTTAAGGTTGTTAGCCTTAAACTTTCCAGAACGTACTCTGTCAGGTGCACAAAGTTCCGTTTTAAAACTCGTGAGTGTAGTGCCGTCGGGGAACTCGAATTCCGTGATATCAACTAGCGGTTCACCTTCATTGGGAATCCCAAGAATCTCTGCTAGGAGGACATCATTGAACTCAATATCTATGCCCCCAACACGTGTGCTCACGTCAAAAGTGTTAACTACGAGATTGCAATAGAACAATCTAATGGCATTTGTAGCAATTAGGAAGCACAGTTTAACAAGCAAATGTAACCCTAATGCCTCAAATAAGTGACGATGGTCAGGAAATATCGTCCATTTAACCGGAGCGCCACTGCATATGGATCGGGTGGAAAAGTCACCGTACCATAATAAAGCTTGATCGAGGGTTTGAAAGAAAAACCCATCGAAAGCACCGTCGCTCTTTTGGACTGGCGAAAACAAAGAATCCGTGTGAGGATTCGAAGAGGACCCTTCCTCACTAGGAGTAGTCTTCTTCCTCTTAGACGGATTAAATCTAGGTGCCATTGAAATAAATAAGCACAAATTTGAAAGTGGAGAAGGAGAGAGTTATACCTCACAAAAATTGGATATGTTGTAGAGAAGGATGATCTCCGCACGATTCCAAAGTTTGGAAGGATTTCACCAAGTAGATAGGGAGCAATGGGTTGGTGAATACCTAGGGTTTGGAGGATTTTCGGGCGGCTGTAGCTGCTGGTTGGAAATATGGAAGCAATGGAAGAGAAGGAGCTCTCGGGTTCTGGATATATACGCAGATACCCTCAACCGAACTCGGGCCAAATTCGGTCAGAGTTCTGGCCGAATTCGCCTAGGGTTCTTTCAAGTTGATTTAGCTACTTCTTTTTCATTGACTCGTTGCAAATATTTAATTCAAAGATTAGTTATTTTAGCTTTCAAATAACATAATTAATAATATTTAATGAGTTAAATATCGTTACACAGCAGCTGTCTCAGATTAGCTGTAGGAGTACTGTCCCAGCTGGCGGAGGTTCACCGGGGAACTCTTAAATACCGCTTCGCTTCAACCGTAGTTGTGGTGACAGACAAACTCTTTTTTAGCTTGTCTCTAACACAGTTTTTGCATAATAATATAAAAACATAAAATAAAATTAATTAATATTATTGACGTCCAAAATTCCTAATTCTCGACGTAAATAATTGAAGCGATCTTCCGCTAGAGGTTTAGTGAAGATGTCAGCTAATTGATTATCAGTATCTATGTATACAAGGTTTATATCTCCATTTTGATGATGATCTCTAAGAAAATGATGCCGAATCTCGATATATTTAGTACGAGAGTGACATACAGGATTCTTAGTCAAATTAATAGTGCTAGTGTTATCACAGAAAATGGGAATATGTGTGTAAAATAAATCAAAGTCTTCTAAGGTTTGTTTCATCCACAAAATCTGAGCACAACAACGTCCTGCGGCGATGTACTCAGCCTCTGTTGTTGATAAGGCTACAGAATTTTGCTTTTTACTAAACCAAGAGACTAGAGCCTTGCCTAAGAAATGACATGTACCGCTAGTACTTTTTCTATCAACCTTGCATCCAGCAAAATCTGCATCCGAATAACCAATAAGGTCAAAGGATTTGGATTTGGGATACCACAAGCCGACAGAAGAAGTGCCTTTAAGGTATCGGAAGATACGCTTAACTGCGGTCAGATGTGATTCCTTTGGGTTAGCTTGAAAACGTGCACACAAGCAAACACTAAACATTATATCTGGATGACTAGCAGTTAAGTAAAGTAAACTACCAATCATACCTCGATACATACGTGTGTCGACTGGCTTGCCTTGTTCGTCAGAATCAAGCTTTGTTGAAGTTGCCATCGGAGTGCCAATAGGTTTGACATTGTCCAGATCAAATTTCTTTAGCAAATCTTTTGTGTACTTGGCTTGATTAATAAACGTCCCATTGTCGGTTTGTTTGATTTGCAATCCGAGAAAGAATTTCAGCTCTCCCATCATGCTCATCTCAAACTCATTCTGCATACACTTAGAGAATTCTTGACAAAGAGATTCATCAGTGGATCCAAATATGATATCATCAACATAGATCTGAATTAAAAGTAGCTTGCTATTAAAAGATTTAATAAAAAGTGTAGTGTCAACCTTTTCTTTTGTAAAACCGTTGTCAAGTAGAAAAGAGCTTAGATGATCATACCAAGCACGAGGGGCTTGTTTCAAACCGTATAAGGCTTTCTTCAACTTGAAAACATGGTCAGGATTTTTGAAATCCGTGAAACCCGGAGGTTGTGCTACAAAAACTTCTTCTTTTATAAATCCATTTAGAAAAGCACTTTTTACATCCATTTGAAAAAGTTTGAAATCATGAAAACATGCAAATGCACATAACATACGAATGGATTCTAATCTCGCAACTGGGGCATAAGTCTCATCGTAGTCGATACCCTCTTTTTGATTGTATCCTTGAGCTACGAGTCGAGCCTTGTTACGAGTTACTAAACCATCCTCATTCAGTTTGTTTCGGAATACCCAACGGGTGCCAATGACCGGATGATCAATAGGCTTAGGAACAAGTTCCCAAACTTGATTCCGTTCGAATTGGTTCAATTCCTCTTGTATGGCATCTATCCAGAAACTATCACTACATGCTTCATCATTAGATTTAGGTTCTAGCTGTGAAATAAATGCAACACTAGAAATAATATCTCTACTGGATGATCGAGTGCTTACTCCTTTAGTAATGTCACCAATTACCAAATCTTGTGGATGATCAGCTGTGAATTTTAACCTTTTCGGTAGACTCTGTAGGTAGCTGGTTCCTGGATCTCCTCTAGGGGGTTCAGCTTGTGCAGAGCTTGGTTCAGGTTCAGCTGATGTTGAGCTTGATGTAGACAGATCTTCATCACTGTCATCGAGTGTCATTTGGTTCATTTCATCAAAAGTGACGTTGATTGACTCTTCGATGATCATGGTACGTTTGTTGAAGACTCTGTATCCTTTGCTCTTGGCCGCATAACCTAAAAATATACCTTCATCGGCCTTTTCGTCAAACTTTCCCAAATTGTCTTTAGTATTAAGAATAAAGCACTTACAGCCAAATATCTTAAAATATGAAACTGAAGGAATTCTATCAAACCATAACTCAAATGGAGTCTTCTTCGATTTGGGTCGAATTAGAACTCTATTGAGCACAAAGCAAGCTGTATTGACAGCTTCAGCCCAGAAGTATTTGGGTAGGCTAAATTGATTTAACATTACTCTGGCCATTTCGGTTAGAGTTCTGTTCTTACGTTCCACAACTCCATTTTGTTGTGGAGTTCTAGGACAGGAGAACTCGTGTATAAAACCGTGTGTGTCACAAAATTGCTCGAAATCAGCATTCTCGAATTCGCCTCCATGATCGCTTCTAATACGAGTGATCATGTAACCTTTTTCATTCTGTACTTTCTTGCAAAAGACGACAAATTCGGATAATGCGTCATTCTTACGTGTCAAGAAATATACCTACGTGTATCTAGAAAAATCATCTACAATTACAAATGCATATAATTTACCTCCGAGGCTAGCAACTCTGCTAGGACCGAATAAATCCATGTGTAGCAATTGTAGAGGTCTAGTAGTACATACTGCGTTTACAGACTTGAATGTGGATCTGGTAGCCTTGTTCTTTTCGCATTGGCTGCATACCGAATCCTTCTTGAATGTTATGTCCGGTAAACCGCGTACTAACTTCTTTGTGGATAATCTTGAAATTGTATCCATGTTTGCATGACCGAGTCTCATATGCCATAAATGACTCTCATCACTTTTGGCCATTAAGCATCTACCTAAAATGTTAGCTTCTTCCAATAGATAGAAAACATATATATTGTCTTCCCTAATTCCTTCAAAGATAGTACTACCAGTTGAGCTATCAACTATAGTACATTTGTCTTTGCCAAAGTTGATACCATAACCATGATCAGCTAGATGACTTATGCTGAGCAGATTATGTTTCAACTCGGTAACCAGACAGACATCTTTAATCACGGGATAGGGAGATTTACCAACATCACCGATACCAATAATATACCCTTTCAAATTATTACCGAAGGAAACATAACCTTCCTTCTTCTTCTTCGACAGTGTTGCAAATAGAGTAGCGTCACCGGTCATATGTCGTGAGCAACCGCTGTCGAGGATCCATTTGCTTCTAGCATGTGAAGGGTGTTCCACCTGATCGATTGCCATGAAGCAGATGTTTGCAGCGTCCTCTGAATGTTCATCTTCTGAGTCGCTAGCTTCACTCTCATGCCATATGCTGGTGTTGGCATATTTCCAGGATGTTGATCTCTTCAGGTTGCCTTTTTCATACCTGTTGTTCTTCTTGCTCGATGATGAGTTGATGGGACAGTCCTTCTTCATATGTCCCTTCTTCTTGCAGCCATAGCAGACAGCATCTTCTTGGTACCAGTTGTTGCTGTTGTTCTCTTTGACTCTCTTCTCATGTCTCATGAATCTTTTGAACTTCCTTGCTAGGAGAGCTTGATCTTCAGCGTCAGATCCACTGCTGTCTGAGTCATCTTCAGCAGCTTTTCTGTGCTGAGCCTTGAGGGCGATAGTCTTCTCCTTTGGTGCAGGCTCTTCAAAATCTTGTAGATCCAGTTCATGAGTGAGTAGCTTACCCATGAGTACTTCAAGTGACATTGTGGTGAGGTCGTTTCCTTCAATGATAGCTGTAGCCTTCGGAATCCAGTTCTTGGTGAGAGCTCGCAGGAGTTTGCGAATCTTTTCGTGGTTATTGTATTCTTTGCCTAAGGAGGACAAAGGGTTTACAATATCCAAGAACCTCTCGAACATTTGTGTGACTATTTCATTTGGCTTCATTTTGAACGCCTCGTACTCTTGAGTAAGTCTGCTGACTTTTGACTCCTTGACTTGAGTCGTGCCTTCATGTGTAACTTCGAGAAGCTTCCATACACCATTTACCGTTGTGCATGTAGATACCCTGTTAAATTCTGTTTTGTTTAAGGCACAAAAAAGAGCATTAATGGCACGTGCGTCAAGACTGGCCTTTTTCTTTTCTTCCTCTGTATAACTATTTTGGGGTTTTTCAACTAAAACACCCTCGACATTTATACGAGGTGGCTTCTGATAGCCATCAAGAACAATAGCCCATAAGTCAAAATCAAGAGACTTTAAGAAGAAACTCATCCGTGTTTTCCAATAAGTGTAGTTAGTACCATCAAACAGAGGATGTCTGTTTGTGGCCTGACCTTCACTTGTGAATTTCATAGTAGCCATGTGATGTGCTGTGATCTAATAAATAATGAATAAATAATAGCACTTATACCTTGCTTTACCTGTAACACCCGCTCTGATACCAATTGTAGGAACGATATAGTAAAGCGTAATACTCTAGAGGGGGGATGAATAGAGTTGGCAGCGGAATAATGCTAATTAAAAAAGTTAGCAACACAATCACAGTATATAATCACAGATGAAAATAAAGTAAAGGCAGAGTTCAGAAAGCAAACGCAAAGACAGCGATGTATACTGGTATCCCTCTGTTGAGGACTAATCCAGTCGGTAGAACTCTTGCTACCAGTTTGAATCCACTATAGGAAAAACCGCAAGTTTTCTTACGAAGTCCTTGCAACTTCTACAACGCGAGCTTTGATACGAAGAACTCGTCCAACTTCAAATGTGAAGAGGTATTCTTCAATCAAGCCTTCTGATTACAATCTCTCAGAAACTTCTAGACCGTACCGCACTGGCAAATCGACTAGAGGATTGTAACTGGCTTGGGATCTGAAAATGAAAGCTCTAGAAAACTCTTTGGAAGGCAGAAAGCTTTTTAGATAGAGAGAAGATTGAAAGTGAATGAGTGAATTGAAATGATCGAAATACTTCTCTATTTATAGGATTTCCAAAGGGAGAACTCTATCAGAATTCGAGCAGAATTCGGGCAGAACTCGATGAGCAAATCTCGGTCAAATCCGCAACTGCAGGAGGACCAAGTTCCAGAGAATTCAAAATCAAAACGGCCACCAACCGAACTTTGGCCGAACTCTGGCCGAACTCTGGCCGAGTTCTGTCAGGGTTAGGTTAGGGTTTTTAAAATAGGTTTTGGTGATTTTTGAAAACCTTTTTGAAAACCTTTTTGTAAACAATTTGATAGGTCATTTTAAAAACATTTTTGGGAATAGCCTATTTGCCAGTACGACTCGGTGTACAACGTATTCCTAGACTCAAATAAAGTGAAAAATTACATTGTATAGGAAGTACAGACTCAAGTAGGCAAACAAATCTTCAGTCTTGAACGAAGTGAATATCCAATCTTGCTAATGTCCAAGGAGCTGAGATGTCCCAACAAGCTTCGTATATCCTGACAGAGTTTTGATCAATTATTAAAATCAGGTTGACCATATGACCAATGGGCCAACAGCCTCTTCTTGACGAGTGGCTTCATCCTAGAAGATTATCATATTCATGTTCTCTCCCTCCAACTTCACCAGTTGTTCTTTTAAATAGATGAAAGTGGTAGCGGTCATGGCAGCCTGAGCCAAGTAGTCCTCCTGCTCAGATGTTGTTGTCCTCAAGTTGGCTTCTAGTTGAGCAATCTTGCTTTGGATCTGTGCGATATGATTGTAGGTCCTAAAAATCAAGTTGCACCCATCAAAAAAGTAATGAAAATCAAATTGCGCACCCTTCAAATGAACTACGCAGGAGACAGATTGTGCAACAATTGAACTGTACAAGCTGAACTGCGCACCCATTCGAGCGTGCTAGCTCACGTGGCAACGTCATCATTATCTGACAGAAAATCAGATCTTCTGACAACTGCCGGCACGAAAAGTGAAGAGTTTGCTCGTTTCTCGAGCCGCACCGCACTCGATGACAGCTGTACAACCGGTACAGTCTGACAGCTCAACCTTAGCGCAATCAGAGTCTTAGCGTAACCCATTGAAAGCGCAGTCTGATGCTAGCGCAGTTCAAGTGGCACAATCCATCAAGATAACTGATATTTTGTATGTGGCATACATGCCATCAATTGCTCACCATGTGGCAACCGTCTGTACACGACCATATGCATTTCAATCAAATCCAGCCGAGAAAAGCTTCATTTCTCGCCTTTCCCTTAGAGCATCGAATCGACAAAAAGGCGGAGGCCAGCATTCAAAATGCAAGTCATCGCTGATAATAGATCCATCCAATAGCCAAAGACTAAGCGGACGACAGCAAATAGTACGCCTCGATGAAAGCGATCGACGGTGCTGGCTCCAGGGACGACGAATCGTCGAAGCCAGTAGGTGAAGAAACCCGTCAGCTGGGCTTTCTTTGACATGGACCTGTAGCCCATTCTCAAGTAGCTCTCAATAATGTCTCCTTCCTTGAAAGGAGGACATTGGAGATCATCCTTCATCCTGATATCCATATCATTGTTCTCCTCCATCGACCTTATCACTTTGCTGTCGCTAAGTGGTTTGAAGAAGGTAGGTTTGCAATTATCGTGCTCCTTGGTTTTTTCTCAATGATATTGTTGAGGAAGAGATATGGCAACCATTTCGTCGAGTAGCAGGTGCCGGATGTACCACTCTTGTAGTACAAAGAATAGATCTTGTAGTGGCACAGCAGCTCTTCAAAGACAGCCACTATGTCAGCATTCTCTCGGCATAATTTCCAACTCATCATTGGTCGGGACAAATTCTTCATAGAGGATATTCCCCATTGGCAAGCTGGAGATGTACTTCATCTCATGAAGAGCCAATCCGATCTCTCCGCATGGCGTTATAAAAGTCCCTGTTCTGTAGTAGTACCTCTCTGCCAATGCAAGGAATAGATGAGGATTTGGATGGAAGCCGTAAACGGTAGAATACACCGGTTGGTACAGCTCAATCTCCTTGAGCTTCTCTTCGAATTGAGCCAATATCCAATTGGCTATACAGTTCCATCTCTTGTTATCCGGATTCACAAAACCTGTCAATCGGATATCTTGGTCTGGATATCTTCCCTCAACCTTCGCAAACTCATTTACGAATATCGGCGTTCTGACTGGTAGCAACATGGAGGAGTTTTCCGGTAGAATGCAACCGGGTTTCAATCCTCTGAGTAGGGAGTTGTGACGCTCAGAGGAACTGTAGAACATGTCCTTGTTTTGGCCCCTTCTTCACACAAATATTCCCTGTTCGGGCTTGCTGAAGAGGAGTTATATCCCATTCCATCCTTCTGGGATAGCCCGCAAAAGCATAGCAAGATTGGGGAAGGCATCTGGAAATCTCCGGTAGAAGTATCCTTTTCTCGCCTCTTTGAAAAATTCTACGTTCAACTCGAGGTCTCGGCTGAGAACTCTTGTCAAGAGCCTCACCAAACAAAAATAGAGGCTTTTTATGAATAATGACGTCAGCAGTTTGCAGAGGCTGCCCGTTCATCAGACTCAGTAATATTTCATTGTCTTGTGCTGTTAGGATGGCTTGCCGAGATGACGGCAGGGCATACTGAGGAAATGTCACGTGGAAAAGATCCTCCTTGAACTCAGGTTCAGCCAAAGTCCCTGCAAAGACCTCATAATTGGGGTCTTCTCTGAGGTTAACTGCATCAAACAAAGAGACAAAATTTAGTACATACAAAATCAAAGAGTCTGTTCAAAAGATTCGTAAATTGCACAAATATCAAATTGTGATATGTGCAAAGCATCAGATTACGCTAATGCAGCCTACATGCACAAAATATCCAGTTGCGCCAACACATCCACTTGCACAAGTCATCAAGTTGCGCTAACCCACTTGCGCAAGGCATCAGTCTGCGCTGGCTCAACAGACTTGCGCAAATCGGTAGATTGTGCCGAACATCTGCCAGTGCTATTCAACCGATTATGTAAGAGTATTGTTTCCTTAAAAATAAAAACTATTGTGTGTGTGTGCAACCAAAACCCTAAACAGGACGGCACAATACCATCAAATCTCTAAAAAGAGAGAGGTATGAAGGTTCGAAAATGTCAAGAACCCTAAAAAGGGTTTTGATCGAGTTCATCATCTACCTTGCAGCGCTGGGTGGCCAATCTCATGGCACGAGATTCGTGGCAGAACCCGAGTTGAAGGCTCGGCGGGGGCCTTGTCCTTCTCTGTGGCAGTTCGCTTAGGAGCCATCACCATCGTCGAGAGGAAAGAGAAGTAGTCGGAGAAGATAAGCTTTTGCCTCTTAAGAATAGTCGAAAACAAGTAAAAAATGAAAGAAAGAAGAATGGAAACTATTTATAGTTTTTAAAAAGTAACAGTCACCCCAGATTGCGTCAAGAAATTAGGAGCTAATTCCTCCAAACGCGCAGTCAAAGCGCCACTTGCGCAACTTGATTTTAAATTCGAAATTCAAAGTATTTCGAAACTTTGAATATTTTCAAATTTCGAAAACTTTGAAGGGGGTCTTGTAGGTCCTAAAAATCAAGTTGCACCCATCAAAAAAGCAATGAAAATCAAATTGCACACCCTTTAAATGAACTGCGGAGGAGACAGATTGTGCAATAATTCAACTGTGCAAGATGAACTGCGCACCCATCCGAGCGCGCTAGCTGACGTGGCAACATCATCATTATCTGACAGAAAATCAGATATTCTGACAACTGACAGCACGAAAAGCGAAGAGTCTATTCGTTTCTCGAGCCGCGCCGCACTCGATGACAGCTGTACAACCGACGCAGTCTGACAGCTCAACCTCAGCGCAATCCGAATCTTAACGCAACCCATTGGAAGCGCAGTCTGATGCTAGCACAGTTCAAGTGGCACAATCTATCAAGATAACTGACATTTTGTATGTGGCATACATGCCATCAATTGCTCACCATGTGGCAACCGTCTGTACACGATCATGCACATTTCAATCAAATAATGACACGCATCTCATACAGTTGGCCCACGATCGAGTAACTGCCAGCACAGTTTGCTGCTTGTGCAGTCCAATGCCTGCACAATCCATCCTGTGCAATCCAGAAATTACTATTTAGTTATTTTCCAGAACTCTATAAATAGAGTTTCAAGTCCTTCATTAAGCAGATTAGATCATTCAAGATCATCACCAGAGATCAGGAGTTCTTGCCCAAGTGCTGCTGTATTCTTCAGAGGCTATCATCTTCAAAGTTCACATCGTCCAAGGGATAAAGCGATCGTCTTCAGATCGGATTCCTATAGTTGTACTTTTCCAGAATTCAATTGTAATCTTCTTACAAAGTTTATGAAATAAAGAACACTTTTGTTTTTACAAACAATGGTTATATTTCTCGGTAATCTGCACAGCCAGTTTATTCTTCGAGACAGCACGTGCCTCACTTGCAGCGTTGAACTGACCATACCGATCAGCTAATTCGCTGATCTATTGATCGAAGGCATTCTTCCTCGCCTGGAAAGTGGCCTTCTCCTTCGTGAGAGCCGTGATCAAAGCCTCGTCTTCTATACAGAACAATAATGTCGGGCTCCATTGTTTGGCATCCCGAAATCTGGCCACCTGACCCTCCAGATTATTCAGAACTTTCGTCAGAGTATTAGCCAGCTCCTCATAGCCGGCAATGCTCTCAAAGGCCTCCACTTGGCATTCGACAACAGCTTTCATAGGGCCAAAGGTAGCGTTCCGATTCAGGACTCCAAGAAGCTTGACTTTCAGCACAGAGTAGAAAGCATTGACGACTTCTTCGGCCATCTCGTCGTCTTCAGTGGAGGTCGTCGGGGAGGATGCTTGGAGAGTTTCTTCCGCTCCAGGAAGGGATACCTGACAAGAAAATAATATATACATCAGTAACCAAAAAAGGAGAAAATACGAAAGAGTTGTAATTTCGTACCTTCGGTATGCTCGGCGCCAGTCTAGGCTACGTCATCAGTCTTGGCTTGAGGGAAACCGAGAGCTGGCCCAAGCTGTTAAAAAAGAACAATATGAAGGCCTCGAGCGGCATCAGGCCTGGTATCTTCCGCAATTCCAGCTGGAATGGGTGCTGTAAAACCCCAAAATTTCTACTATTTTTTTATTATTTTTTATTATTATTAAAAATGGTACTGATTTAAAAATTTATTATTGTACGTCGCGTAGTCGTATCGTACGTCGCGTACGGAGTTTTAATTTTCGTAATTGCTCGTCGAGTGCGAATATGCGCGAGCGTACATATTTTGAGAAAAACATTTTTTTCTTATTTTTATAGTTTCAAAATAAGATATATAATATTTAATTTAGCTACCAAAGTTTCCTAAATTATAATTTTATTTATGAAAAGCCTTTCAATTAGAATAAATAATATTATTCGTTCGTACATATATTTCATAAATATGTTGCTAGATTATTTTAAATAAAAGTGTAATTTTCTAGATTTATTAATATAAATATTTTATTACTTAAAAAGGTATTTAAAAATAATTATGATTTTCGAAATTATTATTTATAGTATTTTTTTGGAAAATATATTTCGAAATCATTGTGGAGATTAGATCTTGATTTGAAACTGTGGATTTATTTAAAATAGTAAATATTTGAAATTTTGATGTATTCCATTGATTTAAACCAAGAATTTAATTAGACTTAATTGGATTTAGATTTGATTTGGATTTGGAATTAGATTTAAAGTTAGATTTGATTTATATTTGGATATCGGATTTGAATTGATTTAAATTTACGAGTTATCTATTGGGTTTTAAATCTATTCCTAATCCTATCCAAATTGGGAATTCCCACATCCTATAAATAGGCAGGTACTCCTCCAATTTTCATCATTCATTATTTGATCCACCAAAAATTTCCACAACATGGTTCGTGCCTCGTGTCCGTGTCCTCCCCCATCCAATATCTTATTCCTTTAGTTATACAAATACATCATCTCTTTCGTGTCGACAATTCCGACACAAATTCCTAAACCTAAGCCTACTCGACCCCAGCCAAGTCCCGTCGCCTCCACCACCAAGGTCCGACAACCTGCTGCCATCGCAACCAACACCGCCACAGCGTCCCCGTCGACTACCCGTCGACTCCACGACCACCACCTCCACCATTCTCCATCACCCATCATCACCACTTCCGCCACCACACACGCACACCATCCCAGCCATCGGCTGGAAAACCCAGTCCACCACCCGACCATGCCCAGCACACAACCAGCCACCACAAAGAAAAAGAAAAGAAAACAAACAACAACAACCGCCGCTTACCTATCCACCGCCGCCCCGTCGTCGACCTTCGAACTCACCACCGCCGGAGCTGCGAGCTCGAACAGCGCTGCTGCCCCAAACCCGCACCAGATCCCAAGGTTGGCCACCGACCACTGCGACCCTCCGCCGCCTTTTCCTCCGCCGACGCCCTCCACCGAGAGTGGCGCCGTGCTTCCCGACAGACCCATCGGCGAGCCCCCGCGAGACATCAGCCGCGAGCCTCCCAGGCGGAAACCCTCCCATCGCCGGAACCTCGCCGCACATCCCTGTCGTCCGCCCGCCCAGCCGTCGAGACCGCCACTGACTCCTCTCTCCCTTCCTTCGCCGCTCCGGCGAATCGCCTCCGCGCCCCATCGCGTGCGCCCAACCCCGCGTGTCCGCCTTCTCCTCCGGCGAGCTCAGCCGTTCGCCGCTGCTCCTCCCCTTCTCCTCCGTGGATCTGGCCGAAACCCTCTCCCCCGTCTTCTTCCTCCGTTCATCTCTGTTTCCTCCGCCGACCGTTAGCTCCGCCACAGTGTCCGCCGCTCCTCTCCTCACCCCTCCGATCAAACCCCCGGCGCCCGGCCGTCCCTTCTCCCCGCTCCGCCGCGTCAAAGCCCTCATCGACCTCCCGTTCTTCCCCTCTCTCTTTAATCCCCTTCTTTTTTTTCATCTTCTCCTCTCTGCTCATCTCGAGCAACGTGAGGAGAACTGAGAACAGCAGCATTTTTGTTGCTGCTTTAGTGTTGATTTTTTATGTTTTTATGTCTCCTGACTGTGTTATTTATTTAGTATACATTATTATTATTATTATTATTCTTGGTACAGTAATTATTATTATTATTATTGTTATTATTATTATTATAATTATTATTATTGTTTCATTATTATTCTTATTTCATTATTAGTATTATTATTATTGATAGTACATTATTAGTTGTTTTCATTAACAAAATTTTTTGTAAGTACAGTACTAATAATAATAATAATATTATTATTATTATTCTCATTATTATTATTTGTTAAAGATAGTTATTATTATTACACTCATTATTTTATTATGATTATTATTGTTGTTACTTGCAAATCTATCTATTTTCTAAATATTATTATTTATAAAAGTTTTATGAAAATATTATTTTCTGACAAAAAGGAAACACCTATTTTGATTTTAAGTTTGTATTTATATAAATATTTTGGCAATAAGTATATATATATATATATATATATATATATATATATATATATATATATATATATATATATATTTCTATCTAGAGTCGTATCTTTACAAACTTAGAGTTTTTGCCGAAAACGATTTTTCTTGACTTTAGGTTTTGCATTTTCCTTATAAAAATTTTTGACTTATGAAAACTAGTTTTAGGAATATTCTCTAAAACTCGTATAAATATTTATTTATCCATTATTCTTTGATTTTTTTTTCTGTCCGTATTCAAGTCCTATTCCTTCGCCCATTTCAAGACTACCATATGTCCAACCTAACCAATTTGACCCTTCTGAACTCAATGACATGATCCGTGCCACCATCAGAGGTCCCCTTGTGTAGTTATTACACCGAAGTTGCAGATCGTGCCACCTTAAACAATCGCAGCACACCAGGCGTACTACCAGGCAAGACACCTTGCCATTAGCTGTTTAATTATTTTAGCTCATATTTCATGCATTACTTATTTCCTTTATGCAAAATAAACTGTGATACATGGCATAACTGTTCATTTATATTTCCTACTGTGTATTATTTTTCTTACAAATTAAACCTAGATTCAAGGGACCACCTTGTGTGTCGCATTCATTGGCCTTGACACGTAGTAAACACGAAGTTGTGTATCGTATGTAGAACACGGAAGTACGTAATTGGCTGGTCACCAGTACGTACAAGCCGTGCGATAGGAATAACCGCTAATAGAGGTAGCATGCTTAGTTTGACTTAGCGGTTATAGAGGTTACTGTTGTGGATACAACAGAGTAGACATTGGACGGGGAGGATAATTCCTTAGCGTATGGGCTTCGATGCACTTTCCTTGTGACCCGGACTCTCCGCTGGAGATACGGGGTTGATGACCCATACTCTTCCTGCTGGGGCCTCTAGTGCCCAAGAGGGGACTACGCCGATCCTATTCAGCCAGGGCCCATGCGTAGGAAGGATTGTTCTTAACAACATTTCACTTAGAACGGTAGGCTACCCTATCCGTTAGGTACGAATACTTTTGGTTTGGGTACTTGTATCTGACCGTGACTTGGAACAATAACTTATCGCGGATTAGTTCGTCACATGTTGTCCTTGTTTGGTTGTAGGTGTGACTTACTACTTCGATGAGAAGGTATTGAACCTTTTTGGGGTCCGGATACCATATCGGATTCTTAGCATGGGAAGATACGTCGTCGTGAATTAGTTTACCATCTCCTGTCCATGTTTGGTTGGGGGGATGGTACGCTCGTTCAGTAGGTGCGTATTGGAACATGTTATAATTCGATTTACTTATTTATTGAGCAATATTTATTCAGTTTATATGGCATGCTATTATGTGTCTTGTTACGTCCCTCTGAGGACCTGGTTGTCTTGCTAGGTGTGTGCTATTGTCTTTCGCAGGTACTTTAGCTCTAGCCGTGATCTTCGCTACTTCTTCGAGGATGATTGCACTTGGATCGTCTTCGCTCTGCTCGCCAAAATCATTTATTCTATCATGTAGTTTTCCTTATTTTGTTGGTAGTGGATTTGTCTTCGCCCAACATATTGTATCAAGACAAATTCATAGTTGATTATACGATATCTTTTATTCTTGTGGATGAGATTAGTTATGGTTCTACTGCATTTTACAGCTTATGTATTTATACGAGGCTTCCATATATTGGAGTATACTTCGTATGAATACATCTAGCATGTCTACGTTCCTAGTCCTACGTATTTTGGGACTGGGGCGTTACATATTTTTGTGGTGGCCCATGCAGGTCAGATAAATTATTTGGGTACTTTACCGTACCAAGCAAGCCTGCGTATAGGATTAGAAGTCTAGGATCTCATCCACATACTTGACCTCTTTCCTTAATTTTTTCTACCGTTTGACTCATCAATTGCATCTTGCTTGATTCCTTCTATCATTATTCTTATCTTCCTTCGTGCTTATTAGAGAGTGACCCTACTAGTTAGTTGTCCCAAAACACCATTAGTTTAATTCTTTAAGTTGGGTAGACTACCTTATGACCTAGCAACCCCTTTGACCTAGTAACCTATATTAGCAAGCTTATTTAGATCCTAGAATCTAGAGAACCTAACCCTTCTAGCCAACCCAAGACTTGGATAAGAAGACTATAGGACAACTGTATGACTTAGAATCATTCTACCTTCTTTTAATCTAAATCTCTCGTGCCTATGTATTTACCATTTTGACTAATGATGCTAATATAGCCTAGTATTTGCAAGCTAATCCTTATCGAGCTTGATCAAGACATATGCTGTAGAGTGGCCACTCACTAGCCTATTGTCTAAATCAGAACCGGTACATAATGGTCTGATCAACCAAGTGCACTTTGGTTCGCTTTTTGTCTATTACTCTACGGGGATGGAGACATAACTAAACTTGGCCCTTACAATCCCATCCGCGACTGCCTTGGCAACTCCTTTTGAAATTCTTTTCGATCGCCTTTGAATCACGTATTCGTATTCGATAACGCCTCCTTCGAACTCTTTATTACTTCGCCCGTACCTATTTTAGGAGAGCGAAAGCGTTATACTAAAACTTCCTCTAACTATCCTATCACCATGACCATTCCCACTCGATGTTGCTATAACTTCATCCTAAACTCCTCGTCCTCATTCTTGGCCCTAAATTTTCTACCATGACCCTCTAATCGCTTAATTCAAGTGAATCTATTTCGTACTCTAAATCGTGACCCTCATTCATTACCCGTGACCATACTGTTTTCTACGATCTAGATAGCGATTTCTTACGACAGGATTTTGTTAACGATCGTTCCCCATTGATACCCCCTTGTGTCCTCTCACCCCCTACTAATTCTTAATTTCGAGGACGAAATTTCTTTTAAGTTGGGTAGGATGTAAAACCCCTAAATTTCTACTATTTTTTTATTATTTTTTATTATTATTAAAAATGGTACTGATTTAAAAATTTATTATTGTACGTTGCGTAGTCGTATCGTACGTCGCGTACGGAGTTTTAATTTTCGTAATTGCTTGTCGAGTGCGAATATGCGCGAGCGTACATATTTTGAGAAAAACATTTTTTTCTTATTTTTATAGTTTCAAAATAAGATATGTAATATTTAATTTAGCTACCAAAGTTTCCTAAATTATAATTTTATTTATGAAAAGCCTTTCAATTAGAATAAATAATATTATTCGTTTGTACATATATTTCATAAATATGTTGCTAGATTATTTTAAATAAAAGTGTAATTTTCTAGATTTATTAATATAAATATTTTATTACTTAAAAAGGTATTTAAAAATAATTATGATTTTCGAAATTATTATTTATAGTATTTTTTTGGAAAATATATTTTGAAATTATTGTGGAGATTAGATCTTGATTTGAAACTGTGGATTTATTTAAAATAGTAAATATTTGAAATTTTGATGTATTCCATTGATTTAAACCAAGAATTTAATTAGACTTAATGGGATTTAGATTTGATTTGGATTTGGAATTAGATTTAAAGTTAGATTTGATTTATATTTGGATATCGGATTTGAATTGATTTAAATTTATGAGTTATCTATTGGGTTTTAAATCTATTCCTAATCCTATCCAAATTGGGAATTCCCACATCCTATAAATAGGCAGGTACTCCTCCAATTTCCATCATTCATTATTTGATCTACCAAAAATTTCTACAACATGGTGCGTGCCTCGTGTCCGTGTCCTCCCCCATCCAATATCTTATTCCATTAGTTATACAAATACATCATCTCTTTCGTGTCGACAATTCCGACACAAATTCCTAAACCTAAGCCTACTCGACCCCAGCCAAGTCCCGTCGCCTCCACCACCAAGGTCCGACACCCTGCTGCCATCGCAACCAACACCGCCACAGCGTCCCCGTCGACTACCCGTCGACTCTACGACCACCACCTCCACCATTCTCCATCACCCATCATCACCACTTCCGCCACCACACACGCACACCATCCCGGCCATCGGCTGGAAAACCCAGTCCACCACCCGACCATGCCCAGCACACAACCAGCCACCACAAAGAAAAAGAAAAGAAAACAAACAACAACAACCGCCGCTTACCTATCCACCGTCGCCCTGTCGTCGACCTTCGACCTCACCACCGCCGGAGCTGCGAGCTCGAACAGCGCTGCTGCCCCAAACCCGCACCAGATCCCAAGGTTGGCCGCCGACCACTGCGACCCTCCGCCGCCTTTTCCTCCGCCGGCGCCCTCCACCGAGAGTGGCCCCGTGCTTTCCGACAGACCCATCGGCGAGCCCCCGCGAGACATCAGCCGCGAGCCTCCCAGGCGGAAACCCTCCCATCGCCAGAACCTCGCCGCGCATCCCTGTCGTCCGCCCGTCCAGCCGTCGAGAATGCCACTGACTCCTCTCTCCCTTCCTTCGCCGCTCCGGCGAATCGCCTCCGCGCCCCATCGCGTGCATCCAACCCCGCGTGTCCGCCTCCTCCTCCGGCGAGCTCAGCCATTCGCCGCTGCTCCTCCCCTTCTCCTCCGTGGATCCGGCCGAAACCCTCTCCCCCGTCTTCTTCCTCCGTTCATCTTCGTTTCCTCCGCCGACCGTTAGCTCCGCCACAGTGTCCGCCGCTCCTCTCCTCACCCCTCCGATCAAACCCCCGGCGCCCGGCCGTCCCTTCTCCCTGCTCCGCCGCGTCAAAGCCCTCATCGACCTCCCGCTCTTCCCCTCTCTCTTTAATCCCCTTCTTTTTTTCTTCTTCTCCTCTCTGCTCATCTCGAGCAACATGAGGAGAACTGAGAACAGTAGCATTTTTGTTGCTGCTTTAGTGTTGATTTTTTATGTTTTTATTTTATGTTTTTATGTCTCCTGACTGTGTTATTTATTTAGTATACATTATTATTATTATTATTATTATTATTATTGGTATAGTAATTATTATTATTATTATTGTTATTTTTATTATTATAATTATTATTATTGTTTCATTATTATTCTTATTTCATTATTAGTATTATTATTATTGATAGTACATTATTAGTTGTTTTCATTAACACATTTTTTTGTAAGTACAGTATTAATAATAATAATAATATTATTATTATTCTCATTATTATTATTTGTTAAAGATAGTTATTATTATTATACTCATTATTTTATTATGATTATTATTGTTGTTACTTGCAAATCTATCTATTTTCTAAATATTATTATTTATAAAAGTTTTATGAAAATATTATTTTCTGACAAAAAGGAAACACCTATTTTGATTTTAAGTTTGTATTTATATAAATATTTTGGCAATAAGTATATATATATATATATATATATTTCTATCTAGAGTTGTATCTTTACAAACTTAGAGTTTTTGCCGAAAATGATTTTTCTTGACTTTAGGTTTTAAATTTTCCTTATAAAATTTTTTGACTTATGAAAACTAGTTTTAGGAATATTCTCTAAAACTCGTATAAATATTTATTTATCCATTATTCTTTGATTTTTTCTGTCCATATCCAAGTCCTATTCCTTCGCCCATTTCAAGACTACCATATGTCCAACCTAACCAATTTGACCCTTCTGGACTCAATGACACGATCCGTGCCACCATCAGAGGTCCCCTTGTGTAGTTATTACACCGAAGTTGCAGATCGTGCCACCTTGAACAATCGCAGCACACCAGGCGTACTACCAGGCAAGACACCTTGCCATTAGCTGTTTAATTATTTTAGCTCATATTTCATGCATTACTTATTTCCTTTATGCAAAATAAACTGTGATACATGGCATAACTGTTCATTTATATTTCCTGCTGTGTATTATTTTTCTTACAAATTAAACCTAGATTCAAGGGACCACCTTGTGTGTCGCATTCATTGGCCTTGACACGTTGTAAATACGAAGTTGTGTGTCGTATGTAGAACACGGAAGTACGTGATTGGCTGGCCACCAGTACGTACAAGCCGTGCGATAGGAATAACCGCTAATAGAGGTTGCATGCTTAGTTTGACTTAGCGGTTATAGAGGTTACTGTTGTGGATACAACAAAGTAGGCATTGGGCGGGGAGGACAATTCCTTAGCGTATGGGCTTCGATGCACTTCCCTTGTGTCCCGGACTCTCCGCTGGAGATACGGGGTTGATGACCCATACTCTTCCTGCTGGGGCCTCTAGTGCCCAAGAGGGGACTACGCCGATCCTATTCAGCCAGGGCCCATGCGTAGGAAGGATTGTTCTTAACAACATTTCACTTAGAACGGTAGGCTACCCTATCCGTTAGGTACGAGTACTTTTGGTTTGGGTACTTGTATCCGACCGTGACTTGGAACAATAACTTATCGCAGATTAGTTCGTCACATTTTGTCCTTGTTTGGTTGTAGGTGTGACTTACTACTTCGATGAGAAGGTATTGAACCTTGTTGGGGTCCGGATACCATATCGGATTCTTAGCATAGGAAGATACGTCGCCGTGAATTAGTTTACCATCTCCTGTCCTTGTTTGGTTGGGGGGATGGTACGCTCGTTCAGTAGGTGCGTATTGGAACATGTTATAATTCGATTTACTTATTTATTGAGCAATATTTATTCAGTTTATATAGCATGCTATTATGTGTCTTGTTACGTCCCTCTGAGGACCTGGTTGTCTTGCCAGATGTGTGCTATTGTCTTTCGCAGGTACTTTAGCTCTAGCCGTGATCTTCGTTACTTCTTCGAGGATGATTGCACTTGGATCGTCTTCGCTCTGCTCGCCAAAATTATTTATTCTATCATGTACTTTTCCTTATTTTGTTGGTAGTGGATTTGTCTCCGCCCAACATATTGTATCAAGACAAATTTATAGTTGATTATACGATATCTTTTATTCTTGTGGATGAGATTAGTTATGGTTCTACTGCATTTTACAGCTTATGTATTTATACGAGGCTTCCATATATTGGAGTATACTTCGTATGAATACAGCTGGCATGTCTACGTTCCTAGTCCTACGTATTTTAGGACTGGGGCGTTACAGGTGCAGATCCAGCAACAGCCCCATCAGTACGTTGTTCAACCTCTCCTTCTGCAGCCGATACTGGCTCACTAACGGATCCCTCCGTACCAGCAAACTTAGAGAAGCCGGTGACAACCTCTGTTTCTTTCCCAATTCCTGAGGCTATCTTCACGAGTGATTCCTTCTCCTTGTCGACAACGGAAGATAAAATTGTGGTCAGCCTCACGAGGAGCACGTAAAATCGAAGTCGAAAAATCTCATCCGAAGAAAGGCACAAAGATAACGTACCCATAGGAGGTTGAGCCGATTGGACTTGATTTTCATCCAAGTCCTTCATCACGGCTCCTATTGCAGACATATCCCCCAAAGAAATGTCATAGGATTGACTGATCTTTTGATTGCTGTCATGGTTTGGGCCTTCGCCCTGATCCTCCTATCGCTCAAATCTTATAGCTGAAGAAGCCCCGCCCTCATCTATCGGTCGAGGACGAGCAGGGGACAATGTCATCATATCTACCTCCTCAGACAAGGAGGCACCTGCTTTAGCTACAACTTCAGGGTTCGGTGCAAAGGACAAACGCAAGGGTGAGAAAGCTTCTAAAGGCTTGACCAGAACGACTATGGAGTCTAGGAAGGATCTACCTTCCGAATGGTAACGGCCTGCAACGCCGTCTGCCAAGAAGATCTTCTGGTAGGAGGCGAGCCGGCACTCACATCCGCGGCCTTCTTCCTCTTCCGGAAAAAAACTACATTCTTCCTTTTGGGCCGTGGAACCAGCTCGGTGGAAGCTTTCCACTTATGAGGAATGTCAGGAAGAGGTTCTTCAGTGTACTATCTCTGAAGAGCTGCAACGATAGGCTCCTCAACTACAACTCTTTACTGCGACGATGCAGCCGGTTCAACTGTGGGAGCTGCGCCATCCTTTCTGTTACCCCCCATTGCGTACTCGTTCTATATCATCAAGAGTAGGGGCAAACCTAGTCCCTGATATAAAACTTTGCTCACGGTCATACCAAGAAGGAAGGGTATTGACCTGAATATAGAACTTAGCAGCAACAAAGAGCATGTGGGTGTCAGGTTTATCTTTTGGCAAGGTAAAATCTAGACCTGTACATCCTGCATTGTAGTAGCCCCAGGCACGTGCCCCGTCAATCAGACTCCCTATCGACTGGAGATGAGGACTGGGGTTGCCCAAGAGAAGCTGGCTGTAACCGAATTGTCGTACAAAGCGGCTCAGCAAATAAGGTTCCAGGAAAGTGTGGTTCCTATTCCTGAACACCAGATGGGAAGGCCTAATGGACTGGAGCCAAAGAAACACTCTAATAGAAAGGCTAGTAGTGAGTGCTCCTGTAACGCCCCAGTCCCATAATACATAGGACCAAAAACGTGAACATGCCAGCTGCACATATACGAAGAACACTCCAATATATAGAATCCTCATATATGCACATAAGCTGTAAATAAAATAATCACAGGCCAGAATAATATAATCTAATCTCATCACATCTCATCACAGAAGATAATAGAGTCCAAATAAATAAATAAGAGTATCAAAAGATAGTCGGGTGATCATGCTCACTCCAAACAACTATGAAAATAGTCTCACAAGATCGGAGTCGAACCTCCGCAAAATAAAAAGATAAGAGATGTAAAAATAATGTCCACTATTGTCTCTAATAAAGAATAGACTAGAAATCAGTAGGAACTGGCTCGTCATCTATGCAGATAGCTCCAACGCCACTCCATACTCCTGTGGAAAATCGTCTATCCCTGGAGAGATAACCAGATCCTCAGAGGAACATAGCAAGATACAAGAAAACACCATGCCATATAAACTGTGATAATATAATAAGTGAAAAAAGTATGCATGCAATCAGGTTCCTGACCATTCTACTATGAATATGCAGTTGAGAAACAATCCTTCGACGCATGGGCCCTCGCTGTAAATGGGATCGGAATAGTTCCCGTAAAGGGCACCAGGGGCCTACGTCCATAATGCTCGGGAAGCGTCAGTGGGCATCATGTGCAAGAGGCTACGTCCATAACGCTCTGGAAAATGTCAAAGGACACCTGGAGCCTGCGTCTCCGGAGGAGCGCACAGTTAATCAGGGAAGTGCAAAGAAGCCCATACGTCAGGTATTGTTCTCCCCACCCAATGACTAGTATTATCATCTCCATGACTGATATGAACCTCTAGTAACTGCCAAGTCTTCTAACATGCAATTATATTGGCAGTTACTCCTATCCGTCGCACGCTCCGTACATATCGGTGGCCAGCCGACTACGCGGGTACGTGTCCTACATGTGACTCACAATACGTGTTAAAGCAAGTGTCAAGGCCATATGAGATATACCAATACCTCATCATCAATGGGAGGTCACTAGACTAAGTCAATGTAAGAGAAATAAATGAAAGCGTGAAAAACGACCGATAAAGTCGCTTGCACCCAAGTGTGACTTGGACGTACAGATTAAATATCAAGAAATAAGAAATACCGAAAATAACAACTGAAAATAAGAATATAATAATCACAGAGTAGGGTGGTAAGGTATCTTGCCTGATGGTAAAAAATGGCAAGTCTCAAAAATCATAATGTCAGCTAAGAAATGTCACAATCTCCAAACAACTCCGGATGCTGAAACAAACATCAAAAATGTACTCGGTGTAAAAGATATACCTAGGAAATGCCTGTCCAAAAGTCTAATTCTGGAATGGAGGCAAAATCGTAATTTCGGGTCAAAACAATATCCGCCGTTGGACCCGTTTTGCACCGAAACGCGTACCAAATCTACGGTCTCTAAAGTCGTCAAACTATATGTCTACGAATTCAGTTTGAGGAGAGGAACTCAACGGTATGTCCAGTTTTGGATTCCGATGAGCCGTGTACAAAATCGCACGTTTGAGTGGGTCACGGGCCCGCCCGCCAAAAAGGGTTTCGATTCGACTTCTCAGAATCGAACCAAACTTGTCACACAGGACCAAAATTTCGATTCGGACCTGTTGGCACAGGTTTCATTTTGAATCGACGACTGTACGCGAAGTTAGGGCAATGTTTGCAAATTGGCGATAAGGGGTATCTCGACGGATACGGACTGATTTCGTCGCGCACACACGACGAAACTGAGTTCCGTCAGTTCCCACACATCGGCAACGTCCGTACGCGCCTTTCGATGAGTATAGCATGCGACCACGTCGTCCGGTTTGTCGGGGCGCACACATTATCGAGAAAATTCAAAAATTTTATATAAATTAACACAGGTTTTTCTCCAACTTCAACATCAATTTACTTTTTACACGTTAATCAAAACGACGATCCAGAAGATGCTTTGCGATCTCGGTTATATTGTCTTTTACTGTTTATAATTAGTTTCTAAATTTTTTTACTGCACAGCAAGAAAATTGGCTGACAAGTTGTCGTTTTAAAAACAGTTTTTAGTATTACAGAAAACATGTTTTTCTTTAACTTCGTCTCGATTTTTAGAGCAAGTCGATGGGTTGTTTCGAAATCCACCTAAAGGATTTCGAAGAGGGTCAAGTCTACTTTCCAAAAAATCTTACGGATCAAAAATCGGTGCTACGAGTAAAAAGTTACGTCGTAGGGAAGTAGGCTACCTTGAGTGGGAAAACTGCTCCGTGGGTGACGGGGGCTGACTTCCGATGCTCCGTTCGTCGCGCATAAAACTTCGTCGCTGGTAAAACAAACTTATAGGCGAAGATGGTATGATCAGCCGTAACTTTCGTTTTGGAAGTTTAGGGTTTTGAGGTTTGTGGAAAGAGTTATATATGTAACAAGTTGTAGCCAACCTAATACGAATGGGTTTTGTATTAATAAACCCCACAGGTGGTGGGTTGTTCGCGTGAGCTTGCTGCTTTAGCAGCAAGCAAATAAGGGTGGGCCGCCCACTTTAGGTGGGTGGGTTGTTTTATATATATATATATATATATATATATATATATATATATATATATATATATATATATATATATATATATATATATATATATATATATAAACTACTTACTCATATGCGAGCGCCTAAGCTGCAATTCGCTTAGCCATGGCCCGCCCCTTTTGCTGTGGTGTGGGTCGGCCACCTTTTTTTTACTATAACATTTACAATTATATATATATATATATATATATATATATATATATATATATATATATATATATATATATATATATATATATATATATTAAGCTAGCAAAAACTTCTCAAAAATTTACAAATAAATTCCTAAAAATCCTAGAATTTATTATATTCCTTATTTACTAGAAATACGAACGTGCACACATATAATAATAATATATATACACACATACATTAATTATACTAATAAACTAGTAGCAAATAAATCCATATCTATTGAAATACATAACAAAAAATAATTAAATTATAAAAATCAATTATAAATTATGGGGGTTTACATCCTACCCAACTTAAAGAAAATTTCGTCCTCGAAATTAAACTAGGGTAGGAGGGTCGAATGCATTGCAAGAAAGGAACTATTAAGGAATTAACATGGGCAAGGCATACCTTGGTTGTCAAACAAATACGGGTAACGATTTCGGATGTCGTCATCGCGCTCCCAAGTAGACTCCCCTGCCGAGTGATGCTTCCATGCCACGCGAACTAATGGAATAGATTGATTCCGCAACACCTTCACTCGACGATCAAAAATGCTTACCGGTTGCTCTTCGTACGACAACCTCGGCCCAACTGTGATCTCGGAGTGATCAAGCACATGATTACTATCTGCCACGTACCTCCTCAGCTGAGATACATAGAATACGTCATGCACTCCCTCTAGCGACGGTGGCAAGGCCAATCTATAGGCAACCTCTCCAACACGTTCCAAGACATCAAAAGGCCCGATGTACCTTGAACTCAACTTGCTACGTCCTCCGAATCGAATCGTTCCTCTAGTGGGGGATGTAGAAGCATAGAAAAGAATAAAGAAAGGTTCATGCGACCAAGGATCCCCATGCGGCTCAGAGAGCCCATGCGGCTTAGGGATCCATACGGCTCAAGTGTCTATGCGGCACGAATAATTCCATGCGTCTCAAGAGTCTATGCGGCACGAATAATTCCATGCGGCCCAGAGAGGAGCCACGTGGCCTTCAACAGCTTCTTTCCTTCGTCTTTTGCTGCAATTAATGCCCTGACGGCTGATAACTCTGACAAATGACAGCTCTGACAAAAAGGCGCAATAATGACTGACGTAATGGCACAACCCTAGTGAAGAGGAGAAAATATTCTCACAGCTGGCAGAATCCCTTAAATCCCGAGGCATGCGGCTGCGGCCGCCCATCTTCATGCGGGTGCGGCCGCCCATCTTCATGCGGCTGCATCCTTTATGCGGCCGCCCATCAGCATGCGGCTGCATCTCTTATGCGGCCGCCCATCAGCATGCGGCTGCCCAATCCCATGCGGATGCCCACTCCCATGCGGCTGTTCATCCCCATGCGGCTGCCTATCTTCATGCGGCCATGTAGCCTCATGCGGCCATGTAGCCTCATGCGGCCCACTTATCTGCGGCTCTGCCAAGATGATTGAGACACGTGGCAGTCTTATCTTCCTAGAGTTATGGGTGTTAACAAATCCTAATCAGATTTGTTGCAATAAGTGCCCAAATCAAATCAAATCGAGCAAATTAGACACGTGGCAGATCATTACAAGTCGCGAATATTCATGGCAATCAACATTTATTGTCCACAGAGATTTAATGCAATCACATTAATTGCTTAAATCTATCATATGCATGATGGACGGCCCAGATTAATTAACTCTCAGGCCGCCAACTTTTGAGAATGGGCAATCATTGCAAAACCCTAATGATGCCCCCCACTCTTATAAATAGCAAGGTGCCATTCCCTTGCAATACAAACATATAGACAGACAGAGACACACAAACAGAAAGGACCCTCCCGCTCGGATCCAGAGAGAATCAGAGAGAGAATATACCGAGATCTAAAGGACAAAGGAGCATACAGAGAGAACAAAGAGAGCATTTCTTCATCAACGCCAAGTGCTTCTTCTCCAGAGGCAAGGCTGCACCCGATCGTCCAAGGAGTAAGGCAGAGCTGCCGTCATTTTCCCGAGACTCTATCGTCACCCTCCAGAATCTAAAATAAACAATTGTACTTAGATTGTTGTACCTAGGTTTTCGTCCCTAGGCTTTCTTTGTACAAGCGAGTTTGTATTGTGAGTCTAAGTTCAGTCCTCCGATAATTGTTCTGTTCTATTACAATCAATGGCAAACACGATGGCGAATCTGCTGGGGACAAACTTCTTAACGGCTGAGAAGTTGGTGACATAATCAGATGCAGCCAAACTTGGCTCCACGCAACAGAAGATGGTCGTCCGCTTCGACCAACAGGCGTTTGAAGAAATGCTCTATGAAGGAAGCGCTGGACCGGTCTAGAAGCGAACCCGCATAAAGAAGGCTCGCAGGAAGTGGAGGCCAAAAACATTTGCGCCTCCCCAAGCTCTAGACGGAGTACTCTCTACTGCCCAAGACGGCGAAGGCAACTCTCATGCGGCCCCACTTCAAGCCATAGAGGACTCTGCTGTCCCCAAGTCCGACAGAGGAAAGGACTACGATGCTGGACATGCAGGGGCAAAGAGTGATTTTATGTGCTCCAGGAAGAAACCAAACAAAGGTACAAGCCACAAAATGAAGACTCATACGGCCAAGATTGCCAGCCGCATAAATGATGACCATGCGGCCGAAACTTCCAGCCAAATACATAACACTCATGCCGCTAGGATTTCCAGCCGCATGGAGAATACCTATGCGGCTGAGACTTCCAGCCGCATGAAGAAAGCCCATGCGGCTACGACTGTTAGCCGCATGAAGATTATTGATTCCAGCCGCATGCCGCCTGCTCCACGTGGCTTTGTCTTCGACCGCCTCTTATTGTCCTGATCTCTTGTGCTCCCAAGAAGACATGTCTAACTCTCTCCAGCACCACTTAGACTCTTCCTACTATGTACCCTCACGCACTAGAGTGAAGAAGTCTAGGGCAGCACGAGCTTGGCAAGTTCGGTCCGCTGATCCGACCTCTGACCATCCGAGTGTCCCACACACTATTATGCGGACCTCTGATGGGAAGTTGTACAGAACCACTCGAGTCCAGCCCCCGACGACAAAAGGACAGAGAGGTTCCCAAAAGTCTCTCAAAATCCAGGAAGCAAATATAGTCGCTTCAGACCCATCTGACTTGCGTGAGACTATCCTCCATAAGCTCAAGGAAAGAGAGGGGGCCTCGGGGTGCAAAGAATCCTCCCACGGACGTCACTGCACCCAAGTCATCATCAACTGCTGTTGCAATAACGCAACGGTATGAGAAGACCGACAGTCCGTCTTCCAAAGACTGCAACAACCATGTTCAGAAGATGAGGCACTTCCCGTCGTCTCCTGCAACTCTGCTCAGAAAATCTCTACCGATGGGAGAGGAAAGAAGACAAATATTTTCGGCCCAAAGATTTCAACCACTATGACTAAGAGACTATCGTCTAAGCGGGTGCCTACCACCGGAGTTTTCCAAGGTACCCGTTCAAAGACGAAATCTGCTACAGTGGGAGATTCATCGTCCACATTACTGGGGGTTGCTGGAACTGGGGGTAGCACTCCTCCGAGCCTCCACGACAATCCGATGTTCCAAGAAGACGAGCTGGGGGAAACAACTCTCCCATCAGATGCAGCAAATCCCGACGTCCTCGAGGACGTCCACAATTTCCAAGACGAGGTGAACTCGGAAGCTGGGGGTACTGTTCCTTCTGAGTCTGAACTAGAGGAAGACATTCCCATATACCGCGATATCTTCTCGTTACAGGGGTATGATTCGGAGTGTACGTCATCCACCGTCCCTTCCACTTCTTCTCATGTGAGGACAGTATTTATGACAGACAACAACCAGGAGGGTCCCAGTGATCGCCAACGCATCGACACTCTGGAGGCCATACTGCGCACTTTGGTCAAATCTATGGACGAGATCAAAGCAGCCCTCCCTACTCTACAAGGAGGGATGCCTAGCCAAACAAACTCGGGCCCCGCGGTCAATGTAGACTCAAACTCAGCGGCACCAAACCCAGGCAATATTCCTCCTGAAATGTCGGCTCCTACCGCTGCAGACGAAGCCAGGGAGGCAAGAAGAGAGGTCCAGGAGCTCCGGGCCATGTTCCACGACCGAGAAAACTACCAAGACCTCAGGATACGACAATCGTATCCCGCTGCGTGGAGAGATGTTCCCTTCCCACCAAAGTATAAACTATTCCACATCAATCCATATGATGGAAAGACCTCCGCAAGTCGGTACATCACTTACTTCGAGGTCACCACCGACCATCTGCCCCATGACGAGGCCATCCTTACACGATTATTCATTGGAGCATTGGAAGGGGTCGCCTTCGACTGGTATCATAACCTGCCAGACAACTACATCCACTCCTTCGCCAGCTTCAAGCACATGTTCCTGGAGAGATTCTACGAAGTAGGACAGGACGTCATAATGTCCACCCTCATGGACGTCGTTCAAAGGGAGAAAGAGCTGACAAGGAACTATATTGAGCGGTTCTGCCAGACCGTCATGAAGCTGTTGTCCGATAGTTCGGATTCCTCCTTAATTGAAATTTGTCAAAAGAGACTGCTTCCAACAATCAGCCTTTGGATGGGTGAAAGTCAATTTAAAGACTGGAAGACGATTATCATCAGTGCCATTAGCGTCGAAGAACGGTTCAAGAAAGCTCGCCAACTGGGATTGCATATCTCAGAGGGAGAGGACAAGGGCAGGCGTCCTAATGCCAACAATAACAATGGGGGTAGCTCCGCCAACAATCGGGGCAACAAGGGCAAGTAGGCTATGGTGGCCGACACAACACAGAAACCTGAGTCAAAACTAGCAGACAAACAATGGCCGCAAATGACCTACTCCTTCGAAGACGGCCACGTCAAGCCCATCTTGGACATGCTCATACAAGGAGACAGAATTCAGCTCCCTCGGCCAAGACGGAAACCTCGGCCGGTAGAAATAGAGAGCCCAAAGTACTGCCATTACCACCGCTAAGTCCACCATGCTACACACGACTGCTACCAACTAAAACGATACATTCAATATCTCATCGATTCAAACGCTCTGGCCATCGATTTCGAAGAGGTAACTATGGCAGCCAATATAGAGTCAGTACAATTTGGCAGCTTCCCTCCAACAGAAACTCAAGACGGTGTGGTCCCCATCCCACTGGCGACAATGGAGGTTTCTAATCTTCCACCTCCCTGAGATCAGGCTGCTGGCCTAGTGCCCCTCACCACATCACGGGGGGAGGTCATGTGGGTCCATACGGACCTGGTAATCGAAGTGACTCAATCCACACCACCTTCCATCGACAAGAAAAAGAATAGAAAAGTCAGATCCTGCCACACAATCTCGATGGATGTCGAGGAGGCTGCAGCTGTCGTCACTCGGTCTGGTGCTCAATCCCAGCCTACACCAGATAACTCGGCTGAAGATCATCAGCCAGCTACTGCTGACGCTCCAGGACATTCTCAGCCTCCGACGACCGACAAGCCTAGGCCGAAGGAGACTCGCTTTGACAAATCCCTCCGAAAAGAGGCACCATAGGGGCTAGAGAGGCCCTACAACTTTGACATTTTGGCACAATTGGCCAACACACAGGCTAAATTATCATTATATGAGCTCCTGAGACTCTCAAAGGATGTTCGTACGGCTTTGAGTGATGCACTCCAAAATGCCGATACCTATCTGGCTCAGGTCAACCTCACGGGAGAGAGCCCGCCTGCAGATCTCCAAGATAGCGCTTGCACGGGAGCGATGTCGAATATTGTCTTCACTCCGCAGGATATGCTCATCAAAACCAACCTGTACGATCGTCCGTTATATTACACTGGATACATCGGTGACGTAAAGGTGGATCGGATGCACATTAATCCTGGTTCTTCCATAAGCATCATCCCGAAGGGTCTGTTACATCATCTCCGTATTCCTATGCATCGCCTGACGCCAACAAGCACCGCCATCAACAGTTTCAATTCGGGCAGGAGCTACCTGATTGGGAAGATTCGCTTGAAGTGCCAAATTGGCAATTTTCACTCAGAAGTAACATGTTACGTCATAGACGCAGACACTTCCTACAATATCCTCTTAGGGCGCCTTTGGATACATGATTATATGATCGTGCCTTCCACTATGCACCAGTGCTTCAAGTATGTCGACAAACACGGCTTTGTTGGGACAAAAGTTGCTGACATCGACCCCTTCAAAGGGGTCGAATCCTACTACTCAGACTCCTGTCTATATAAAAAGTCGAAGAGGCACCTTGATGGATGAGATGTGCAAGCTCATACCGAGACAGCCGTAGGATCAGAAGAACCTCTAACGATCCACCTCCAAGCTAGCAAACCTGGCAAGTTCGCACCCCTTACAGCCACTCTGCGTAAGGACGCAATCAGCCTCTCGGCACAAGAAGAGCAAATGATAATCCGGCTGCCAAGGTCCGGCCAAGTGCCAAGACCCACAACGGAGCCACTGACAATCAGGCTGCCTAGAGTCGGCCAACCACGAATGGAGAAGCTCAACCCCTCTGACAAGCCAATGATGATACGCCTTCCCAAGTAGAATCGTCACCCCGATGCAAAGTCTGGTGCTTCTAGCGAACCAACAACTCCTCGCCCATCATCGAGTACCAAACTGGGGGTCGCTAGTTTGCCAACGACTCCACGTTCTTCTCCACCAGCAGAACCACTGATGATCAAGCTGCCTAGGTCATCCTCTTAGTCTTCATTTATACAGGGGATGGCCAAAAAAGAACCGGGGCTAGCCAAGTATGTGGCTGCCCACACTGATGTTCCTTCCGCAGATGATATAATCCCACTAGAAAAGATACCTTACTTCATCAATAAAGGGCTATCTTTGAACTACCTCGAGCTTAATATGCTTTGTACAATATACGCTATGGAATACGGCATAGGCACTCACCTACATACACATGTGACAAATGTTTACACCGCAAACCAGCTTACTCCACTGGAAGACGCTTACCGCATAATCGAGGGAGGGGACCATCCAATCATCTTCGGCCGGAAGGACGACCCACAACCCTTCACCATAGAGAAGGTCGATCTTGAATCAGATGTCGGGAGACTGCCATTGTATCTTTATAGCTCCCAATCCAAATACCTCATACAAAAACAGGGGTATGATCTGGAGACTACGCCAGGCTTGAACTACGGCACTGGACGACGATTACCTTTAAAGCAACCAGTCCAGGCTGGCAAACCACGGGACTACTACAGCAAGACCCGATGTGGATTAGGGTATATTACGTCCACAACGACCCCTAAAAGTTCAGATGAGGAATGCGACTGGCATTCTCATTCAACCGGGTCACCAACTTCTAATTCAGACACCAGCATCGGAGATGTATTCAGACAAGTCCTGTCGGTCAACATGGCATTCGCCGACGCTTACGAAGAAGATGAAGAAATTCCTGAAATCCTCGAGTTAGAGCCGTAGGCCCAACAGCTGGATGCACAATGCGAAAAGCGGTTCGAACAGAGAGAACCTCCTACTGAGGATGAGGTTATACAGGTCGACCTCGACAAAGAATCTTCTCCAAAACCATTCTTCGTCAGTAAAAGCCTGACAGACGAGGAGCGAGAATCGCTACTGGAACTCGTCAAAGAATAAATTGATGTATTCGCCTGGAGCTATGAAGACATGCCAGGGTTGAATCCAGATATTGCCCTTCACAAACTCAACATTCGGCCAGATGCTAAGCCGGTCAAACAACAACAGCGACGCTTCCGCTCGGGCATCATGGATGAGATCGAAGCCAAAGTCAATAAACTGATATCTAGCGACTTCATACGCGAGGAGCAACATCCAGACTGGGTCGCCAATATAGTACCGGCCCTCAAGAAGAATGGAAAGATTCGAATCTGCATCGACTTCCGCAATCTGAACGAGGTATGTCCCAAAGATGAATTCCCCCTCCCTATCACAGACATCATTATCGATAACACATGCGGCTTCGAACGCATGTCATTCATGGATGGTTTCTCGGGGAACAAACAAATCAAGATGTCTCCTGACGACGAAAAGCATACATCATTTCGAACACCAATTGGCACATACTGCTACACAGTCATGCCTTTCGGTTTAAAGAATGCTGGCACCACGTATCAAAGAGCTATGAGTATCATCTTCAGGGATCACTTGTGCAAGACCGTGGAGTGCTATGTTGATGACATCTCCGTCAAGAGTCACTGTAAGGGTGACCACCTCCAGGATCTGAGGACGGTATTCGACCTAATACGAGCACACAACCTGAAGAAGAATCCCACAAAATCTTTCTTGGGCGTATCCAGCGAAAAGTTCTTGGGTTTCATCATCACCGCCCAGGGTATCCACGTAGACCCTGAGAAGACGAAGGCAATTATGGAGATGGGTCCCCCGAAAAATCTCTGCGAACTCCGAGGCCTTCAAGGGAGGCTAGCTTACATTAGGAGGTTCATTTCTAACCTCTCCGGGCGATGTCGGCCATTCATCCATCTCATAAAGAAGCGTCTCATTCGTATGGGACGAAGAATGTCAGCGTGCCTTCGATAGCATCAAAGAATATTTATCGAACCCTCCAGTCCTGGTGGCCCCGGTTGCTGGAAAATTATTCCTGCTCTATGTACGAGCAATGGAGCATTCCCTCGGTGCTCTGCTGGCACAAAATAACGATGCAGGCCATGAACAAGCTATATATTACCTTAGTCGAATGATGATCGGGCCAGAGCATCGATATACCACCGTAGAGAAGGAATGCCTCGTCCTGGTATTCGCCATTCAAAAGATGCGACACTATGTCATAAGACAAACCATACATGTGATCTCTCGACTCAACCCCCTTAGGGTCCTCATGACGAAACCAGGGGCACTCAGCTCTCGTCTCGCTACATGGGCAATATTACTGTCCTCCTACCATATGATCTTCGTCCTACAAAAGGCTGTTAAAGGTCAAGCACTGGCAAAATTTTTGGCAGCCTACCCAGGCTCGGAGTCATCCAAAATATATCAAAAAATCCCAGATGAGGTCGCTGACTCGTACGCAACCTCTCACGATGATATATGGTGAATGTTCTTCGACGGCGCCTCAAGGACCGGACCTAAGGGTAATATTGTCGTCGGAGTCGGGGTGGTGCTGGTTTCTCCTCTCGGATTGGTGATCAATCGCGCTTACTCCCTCACAGAACCCTGCTCTAACAATGTGGCCGAGTACAATGCTTTGGTCATTGGCCTCCAACTTGCAAGAGAGCTGGAGGTAGAATATCTTGAAGCATACGGCGATTCGCAGTTAATCGTCAATCAAATCCAGGGTTCATTCGAAGTCCGCCACGAAGACATGATCCCCTATCACCAAATAGTGATCAACGTCATCTCGTCATTTGAAGGGTTCTTCATCGTACAAGTTCCCAGACTTCGAACTATCGAAGCAGATGCCTTAGCAGGCCTTGCCGCTTCCCTGACGGTGCTAAATCATACTCATCAATCGTTGGATGTGATAAGCCATGAACTGGTCTATCCCAAGAATAATGTTCAATTCGTGGTGAGTTATTCCGCTCAGACGATCGACAAAGTCCCAGACTAGAGACAACCATTCATTAACTTTGTAGTTTACGACATCCTGCCCGAGAACCCAAAGGAGGCCACCTCAATCAGAAGGCGTTCTCTCAGATTCTTCTACGATACAGAGATAAATATGCTGTATCGCCGATCCTACGATGGATTATTGCTTCGATGTCTGTCAAACGCAGAAGCCAAAGAGACCGTACGCGAAGCTCATGACGGTGTCTGCGGGCCCATCAGCTTTGACCAAAATTGTAAGACCGCCTTCACCGAATGGGCTACTACTGGCCCACGATAATAGCAGATACAATAGACTATACAAGAAAGTGCAAAGCTTGCCAAGTCCACACGGACTTCATCCACCAACATCCAAATTTCTACATCCGACAGTGGCGTCCTTGCCATTATAAGCATGGAGAATGGATATCATCAGTCCGATCACTCCACCTTCCTCCCGAGGACATCGCTTCATACTCGCAATCACATATTACTTCTTCAAATTGGCGGAAGCTGTTCCGCTTACAGAAGTCAAAACTTCAAATGTGATCAGCTTCCTCAAGCATCACGTCATCTATCGCTTTGGACTGCCCCAAAAGGATCATCTACGATAATGGTCCGCAGTTTGCAAGCCACGCCTTCTATCGGTTCTACGACAACATCCGAATTTAGAATATCACTTCGACACCATACAATCTGACAACGAATGTGTTGGCAGAAGCATTCAACAAAACCATCATCAAGTTACTCAAGAAGTTCTTGTCGTCCAATAAACGCGACTGGAACGAAAAGCTTGGTGAATGCTTATGGACGAACCGTACTACAGTCCGAACGGCCAATGGAAACATACCATTCTTCCTGGTGTACGGGAGTAAGGAAGTTCTTCCATTGGAGACTCAAATACCCTCACTCTGCGTCGCCCTTACTTACCAGTTGACGACGGACGATAACTAACATCGTCGACGACAAGAGTTGGAGGCCTTAGATGAAAAGGCCTCTTGGCTCAGCAACGAATCGAGCTTTACCAAGCACGCATCTCCGGAGCCTTCAATAAGAAGGTTAAAATCAGAACATTCCAAGTGGGTGATCTTGTCCTGGCAGTTCGGAGGCCGATGGTCATGACTCACAAAATTGCCGGCAAGTTCCAGCCAAAATGGGAAGGTCCATTTATCATTGAGGCTGTATTCTCCAACGGTACTTACCGCCTCACAAAACAAAATGAAGACTTGCTCATGCTGCCAGTCAACGGCAAGTTCATGAAGAAATATTATGTCTAAACGATATTTTCCAGATTACGGAGTCATGTACCTGCTGGTACCGCTGAACTCATATTCACAAAAATTCTAGATTATTGAGTTATGTACCCGCTGGTACCGCTGAACTCATATTCACAAAAATTCTAGATTATTGAGTTATGTACCCGCTGGTGCCGCTGACCTCACATCCACAATACTCCAGATTATCGAGTCATGTACCCGCTGGTGCCGCTGAACTCATATTTCCAAATTCCAGATAATTGAGTCATGTACCCGCCGGTACCGCTGAACACACATTCCAACTCTCCCAGATTATCGAGTTATGTACCCGCAGGTGCCTCTAAACTCACATTCCGGTCACTCTTTTAGGTAGTAAGTCATGTATGATCATACCTCTTAACTTATTTCTCTGAAAGAGCTCCTCCCTCATGATCCACTACCCGCACTTTCTATGCACAAAAAGGGTAACGGATCCACAAAATTTCCAAAACGACCACGTCGATGTTACCTCTGAGTCGTTTCACTTTCGCCAAAAACAAATCACCCTTCTACATAGAACTTCCATGTCCTCATTACCTATGAGTCATTCTATGTACCCCTTCATGGAGCCCACTCCTGCCATGTCCTCATTACCTCTGTGTGGGAAGGCTCCATCGAAGAAACCCTCATGTTTACCATGTCCTCATTACCTCTGAGTAAATATGTTGGTCCTCCCTCGACTTATTATCTGTACCAAAAAAACCCAGGGTACGCCAAGGATAATAGGTCCACAAATATCCTCCGTTAAGTCCACTCCTGCCATGTCCTCATTACCTATGATTAGGAAGACTCCATGGTAAAACCCTCATACTTGCCATGTCCTCATTACCTCTGAGTAGGTATGTTGGTTCTCTTTCGTCTTATTATCCGTATCCTGAACCAGGGTACGCCAAGGATAATAGGTCCACTAATGTCCTCTGTTGACCACAAATATCCTCCGTTGAGTCCACTCCTCCTATGTCCTCATTACCATTTAGTAGGAAGACTCCGTGGTAAAACCCCCATATTTGCCACGTCCTTATTACCTCTGAGTAAGTATGTTGGTTCCCTTTTATCCTATTATCCGTATCCTAAGTCAGGGTACGCCAAGGATAATAGGACCACAAATGTCCTTTGCTAAGTATCTTAGTACAGGCCCATCATTCCTCATCATGCCCCGGGAGCCCAGCTACTCCATGGCATTCTCTCTCCCGATACCCGGAACGTCCGTGATCACCTTGCCGTGGAATTGTTCTAGGTATCTCCATCAAACTTGTTATTTGTACCTAAAACCAAGGTATGCCAAGGGTAACTGGTCCACAAATAAGTCTCCCATTCGGGGCAAACGCCACCATAACACCACAAGCACAACAGATAGTACAAATAAAGGATAGAATAAAGCATGCTGTTTTATTTGGAAGGCAAAAAGTACTACATGTTCTAGGGATAATGTCCCATTTAAAGAAAGAAAAAGAACGAAAATAAAAAAAAGAAAAAGGAGAAAAAGGCCGTCTATGGTTCGGCATTACATAATTCCAGGAGACGGTTTTTCACCAAGGTGGTCCCCTGATCAAGCCGCTGTTTAGCTCGGAGCTCCGCTTCCTGGGACAAATGCTCCATATTATCCAAGTCCATGTGTGCCTGCTAGTCATCATTCAACTTCTTCAGGGCAATTTCCAGATCAACTGAAGCTCGATTCACTCTGTCAGCCTCCTGGATAATTAGCCCCCTTTCGGTATGGGCAGCCTTAAGCTCAGACTCCAGGAAAGCTAACTTCCTCTGAAGCTCAAGGATCTGCTCTCGCGTGTCAATGATCCCACGGGAGGTAGTCGCTTCCCAAGCCGTAACATCTTCACTCTCGTGGCTCAACTCATCATATCGATCAGACAGATCATGGAGGTCCTTCAGTATGGCCGACCGGGTCTTATCCCGAGCAGCCCTTACCTTCTCTACAGCAGCTGTGAGGAAATCGTGCTCCTGATCTATAGCAGCAGACAGATCAGCCTGCCGCTGCACCTGAAGCTTGTCCACCAACTGATCAGCCTCTAACAATTTTGTCTCCAGAAGCACGGCTACCCCTGCCCTACCGGGAAGGGTCTTAAGGATATCAATATAACCCTGGGACATTTCCGGGCCAAGACAAAAGAGGTCCCTCTTTCCACAGCAGCCGCTACCCCCCTCTTCAAGTGACGATAAAAGCTGTCAACCACGTCCTGTAATGCTTCGTCCAGAACCTCTGTAGAGGACGGTGTCAAAGGAAGCGTGGCCGGCAACGTCGAAGGAGGTACGTTGGAACTTGCCACCAAGGGGACAAATTCCGAGCGAAACGATGCACGGATAGCGGCTAACTCTTTCTCCACCACTCGAAGAGCCTGGACACTTGGCAGGGCAGAGAGGTCGACTCTCGGAGCCGCTTGAGCAGAAGAAGATGTAAGGATCATTGTCCCCTGCCCCGGCTGTCCCACCACTTGACTTTTCGAATACGAGATAGCGGGAGGCCCCTCAAGATGAACCGAAAGGGGAGGAGGTACGCTCCTCTCCGCCAATGCCCCTTCGGTAGGGCCTGTCTCAACAATGTCCATCATCGGCACTGGAGAGGCAGGACCTGTATATCCAGAGGAACCATCAATCGACGTAACCGAAGGATGTGATGATAGAGCAGATAGGCCTCATCGTAAGTTAAAATTTGGCTTATCTTACCAGGGGAGGAGCATGGAGGTTGTAACTCGCTTGCAGCTGACGTGGTCTCCTCACCCATGACTCCCAAGTTAAATTTTGCTGGCTCTTCTATCCCAGCCACCCCAGAGGGAGATACGACTCGATCAGCGTCATCTTAATAAAATTTCATAATTTTGGGGACAGGTCCATCGGAACCCCTGTCATCTTAAGTCATGACCTCGGCAACTTGAGATTCCTCTTCTTCTGACACATACGAGAGGGAAGGAAAATGATTAAAGATCAAAACTGGAGGAAACGAAGAATTGAATAAAAATGGTAGTAATTCGCTTCACCTCCGAAGAGGGGTCGACCTCCTCGCTTCTCTCCCTTATAGTTAGCCTGCGACGTCTGGTCGCAGCCAACTTTCGGGAATGAGGAATACCGTCGACAGGAGAAATTTGTCTGCTACGCTTCCGTACAAAACCAGGTGCGACGGGTGGCTGATCCGCCGCCATCTCATTTAACTAAACAGGCGGCTGATCCGCCCCAACATCTTCCACCCGAAAGGAAGAGTCATCTGCATCGCGCTCCACGTCCTCATCATCCGCAGTGGTAGAGTTTGAGCCTGGCACTTTAACTCTACTCTTATTCTTCTTCCTAGTCTTGGCCCCTTGGGGCTTCTTATCCAAGCTAGTACCAATAATAAAACTGGTACCCGGGCTAAAACCAATGGGGCGCTTGTTCGCCATAACATGGTACAAGGCTGCCATATATAAAATTTCCATCGACGCCTCAATGGCAGGGATCGAGAAAGTGGCACAGGTATAAAATATATCGTAGTAATGCCAGGCCCTGATGCCGTCAAGGAGGCTACCTTCAAAACCCAGACCAGAATTGGGACTGTCCAGAAAAAGTTGGCTGTACCCAAACTGACGCACAAACCTGCTGGACAGGTAAGGTTCCAATAAGACAGCATTATGGTTGCGGTATACCAAGTGGGCGGGGCGGATGTTACGCAACCACAAAAGCATCTGGTCGTCTAAAAGTTGAGGAGGACCAATACTGTCGAGGTGTACGTACGCTATTTCTTCAGCAGTAAAACGAGGGACGGATACGAAAAAGTTGTACCTATCTGCTCTCGCCAGCGCCATCCGGCAGGCACGCATAATATCATACTCCCAAGGCTCGTTGCGATAACGAAAGATAAAAGCGTCATCAGCAATCATGCCATCTTCAGAATCCGATCTCATCAAAGACTGGTAGTGCATTAATAGCCACCCCATTAGATAATGATGGGGCAGCTCAGTCCTTTCAAAGTCTTTTGTCACCTCACGGGTGATGACCTTGGACGTAAAAATACGGAGGCCACGGTGTATGTTGCACACCATGGCCGGGAAAAGATCTAGTTTTACTCTAAAAACTAGCTTCACAGCAGGAAGAATAAAATTACGGCTGATCCTTTCGATAGAACCAGCTCCTCTTGAGACTACGCAATTTTGCAGCCATACCATCAAAAATCCTGCTAGGAGCACCTTCTCTGACAGTTCTTGGGTATCCTGATAAAAATAATCGAAAGAGTCGATCTGGCTCCCAAATCTGTCGCTGGTGGAGGTCACCCTCTTTGTCGACGACATCAAAGCCTGAATCGCCTTCCGGGATTGAGGACTTCGGGAAGAAACTCGGCCTGGGGCTCCCATCGAGAAGAGATAGTTCACCCAGTCCTTAGTATGGGAAGCATTCCCTTTCGAGCTGCTTTCCTTCTTGGCTATCTGCTGGTACGTACTATAGTGGCACAGTATTTCCTGATAAATAGCTACGAATTTCGGGTATCTTTCTTCCAGCTCTTCGAACTCCTCATTTGTAGGAGTGTATGCTTCAAAAGCTTCATCCCCCCAAGGAAGTTTGGAAATCGTATGCATCTCGTGGAGTGCAAGCCCCATTTCCCCTACAGGGGTATAGAAGGTTCCCGTACGACAGTTGTACATCTCCAGCAAAGCCATGAATAACTTTTTGTTTACAGGTAAGCCGTAGCTGGTACCCCGAATAGCGTGATAGAGACCAATCTCACGCAGAAAAGCCTCATACTTTTGCGAGATCCACATAGACAGATTGATCCATGAGGGGATGGGGTGTATCAAACTTGGGAGTGCCAACCGGCCAATTGGATAGGAGCCTTTCCGAGCAAGTTGGTTCAGGAAAGTATCGGCAGAAGAAAACGTGAAATTGGGACCCGGCACATTCAAGAAAGCACCCGGGGCCAATCCCATTACATAACGACTGGCATGCACCTTGCCCGCACACACTGACTTCATGCTATTATTGTAATGGATGTTGCCACAACCATCCCATTCCGGGTAGGAGTCAAAGACTCTTCCATCTTCCTGTCTAGCGGGAACATATTGAACCAAGATAGTTGGAAGTGGCGCTCTATTTGAGGGATGCGGATCGCAATTCCGTTAGAAATGAAGCTCCAGTTCTCCGATATATCCAGAACTTGACTGTTCTTCACAGTCAAAGCGTCTCCAAAGAAGAATGCAGGTTTCAGATATTTTCCTTCCAATTTTCTCGAATTCATCATGGCACATAGGAAGTGGAAAGGTTGGTTCTTGAGGGCATTTAACCTCGTCAAAGGCTCGTTACTAGGAAGCTGGTCCGCCATATACCGAACTATCTGATTGTACCTATAGCCCATAGCGGCCTGAGCACGACCCACTAGAGGTTCCCCCACAGCGTTAACTGGGAAATTCACTGAAAAAAGAAGACAAAAGAAAATAAGTCAAAAATATGGACAAAGAGAACCGATGGGTGTTTTCGAGCTTACGCGGCTCCAACTTAATGGAGCCTCATGCGGCTCAACTCAGAAAAAAGGCTCCGTTCAGCGAAGGTTCATGCGGCAGTGCCCTTATATGGCTTTCAGAGTTCGAATAAGTACACGTTGTTCACGTGACAAACAAATTCGTACGAGTCTATGCGGCTCAGCGCAGCCTATGTGGCTTCGTCGACGAAGTGCATATGCGGCCACAACAACGATTCTCATGCAGCTCGCGGCCTGACCATGAGATGTACATGCGGCACACATGAAGATGAAGGCTTGCGCATAAAATATGCGACATAGCCGTGACATTTAGGGTTCCAAACTCATGCAAAGGTCCTTATCATCGATAGCGGGGTGGACGTTGGGGTGAACTACGGGCAAGTTAGCTGGCAGAGGAGCTTCCACATTCGTCGTCGCAGAAGCAGCTTTCTTACCCTTCACCGCCGATGAAGATGTTGCCTTCTTCGCCGCAACAGTCTTCTTGGGAGCCATTACTATGATCAGAAAAGGAGGACGAAGACAAGAGAGCTAGGGCAATAGCAAAAAGTAAAAGAAAGTCTTTCCCAAACACCCTGCTATTTATAAGCAGAACCCCAATGGACCGATGCATCGATTCATGTGCAGAATAACCCTCTTCGGTTATCAAGGCGATCTGATTATTTAAGGCTAAACTCTTGGGATCCTGCCCCAAAAAGCGACCTTGAATCTGACAGCAAGTCAAGGGTAATCAATATAAAATATTTGCACACATGGCATGAAGACGTGGCAAGAAGCCCATACGGTTCAGATGGCCATGCGGCTGGAACGACCATGCGGCTCAGATGGCCATACGGCTTAGGGGGCTATACGGCTGGAACGACCACGCGGCTCAGATGGCCATGCAGCTGAGGGGGCTATGCGGCTGAGACACCCATGCGGCTGGAATGACCATGCGGCCAGAAGAGTTTATACATAGCCATGCTTCTTATTCATAGTATTTCAATTTTGCAAATTAAAAACTTTGAAGGGGGTCTTGTAGAAGCATGGAAAAGAATAAAGAAAGGTTCATGCGCCATGGATCCCCATGCGGCTCAGGAATCCATACGGCTCAGGAATCCATACGGCTCAAGAGTCTATGCGGCTCGAATAATTCCATGCGGCCCCGAGAGGAGCCATGTGGCCTTCAACAGCTTCTTTCCTTCGTCTTTTGCTGCAATTAATGTCCTGACGGCTGACAACTCTGACAAATGACAGCTTTGACAAAAAGGCACAATAATGACTGACGTAATGGCGCATCCCTAGGAAAGAGGAGAAAATCTTCTCACAGCTGGCAGAATCTATTTAATCTCGAGGCATACGGCTGCGGCCGCCCATCTTCATGCGGATGCATCCTATATGCGGCCGCCCATCAGCATGCTGCTGCATCTCTTATACGGCCGCCCATCAGCATGCGGCTACCCAATCCTATGCGGCTGTCCACTCCCATGCGGCTGCCCATCTTCATGCGGCTGTTCGGCCCCATGTGGCTGCCCATCTTCATCCGGCCATGTAGCCTCATGCAGCCCACTTATCTGCGGCTCTGCCAAGATGATTGAGACACGTGGCAGTCTTATCTTCCTGGAGTTATGGGTGTTAACAAATCCTAATCAGATTTGTTGCAATAAGTGCCCAAATCAAATCAAATCGAGCAAATTAGACACGTGGCAGACCATTACAAGTCGCGAATATTCATGGCAATCAACATTTATTGTCCACAGAGATTTAATGCAATCACATTAATTGCTTAAATCTATCATATACATGATGGACGGCCCAGATTAATTAACTCTCAGGCCGTCGACTTTTGAGAATAGGCAATCATTGCAAAACACTAATGATGCCCCCCACTCTTATAAATAGCAAGGTGCCATCCCCTTGTAATACACACATATAGACAGACAGAGACACATAAACAGAGAGGACCCCTCTTCCACTCGGATCTAGAGAGAATCAGAAAGAGAATATACAGAGATCGAAAGGACAGAGGAGCATACAGAGAGAACAAAGAGAGCATTTCTTCATCAACGCCAAGTGCTTCTTCTCCAGTGCCAAGGCAGTACCCGATCGTCCAAGGAGTAAAGCAGAGCTGCCGTCGCTTTCTCGAGCCTCTATCGTCACCCCCCAGAATCTAAAATAAACAATTGTACTTAGATTGCTATACCTAGGTTTTCGTCCCTAGGCTTTCTTTGTACAAGCGAGTTTGTATTATGAGTCTAAGTTCAGTCCTCCGATAATTGTTCTGTTCTTTTACAATCAATGGCAAACAGGAGATATCTTCAAGAACACATGGTTACCCTCTTTAAACTCCAAGGGTCGACGACGATTATCTGTCCACTGCTTCTGACGATCCTACGCTGCTCGCAGGTGGCCCTGGATTTTCTTTATTATCTCTACTGTGCTCAAGGCTAACTCGGGACCCAATAGCTGTCGCTATCCTATGTCGCTACAACAAACAGGATACCGACACTTTCTACCATACAATGCTTCAAACAGAGCCATCTGAATGCTCGTTTGATAGCTATTGTTATAGAAAAACTCAACAAGATAAAGATTGTCCTCCCATGAACCACCAAAGTCAAGCATACACGCTCTCAACATATCCTCTAGTGTCTGAACAGTACGCTCTGACTGGCCATCTGTCTGAGGATGGTATGCCGTGCTAAACTTCAATCGGGTGCCCAAACTCTCTTTCATACTCCTCCAAAAATTCGAGGTAAATCTCGAGTCACGGTCGAACACAATACTAACAGGCACCATATGTAATCTCATAATCTGCTCCATATATATCTCTGCCAATACCTCTGTCGACTGGCCCACTCTAAAAGGTAAGAAATGGGCTGACTTGGTAAGTCTATCCATAATCACCTACACTGCGTTACGTCCCCTAGGACTTCGAGAAAAACCTGTGACAAAATCCATAGTAATGTGCTCCCACTTCCACTCGGGAATGGGTAGCGGCTGCAATAATCCTACCGTCCTCTGGTGCTCCGCCTTTACTTGTTGACATACCAAGCACTTGGCAACGAAACGAGCTATTTCTCGCTTCATTTCGTGTCACCAATAATACTGTCATAAGTCGTGGTACATCTTGGTTCCTCTGGGATGAATAGAGTAAGTCAAACTGTGAGCCTCTGCCATCAGCTCCTGCCGTAACTCTCCATTAGGAACATAAATGCGATCACCACATCGCAATGTTCCATCGGGGTGGATCCTCAATCCTGTCTGCTCTCCTGCTTCTGTCTTCTCTTTGAGCTGATAAAATCTAGCATCATTGGGCAATGCTGCCTTGATGTGCTCTACCAATGATGATTGCACTTGGAGGTTGGCTAATATGCTGTCTGCTCCAGGCAATACTGCCTCAATACCAAGCTGCTCTAAGTCTCTAATCAACTCCTTCTTTGTAGTCAAAAAGTATGCCATGGGCTTGCGGCTTAAAGCGTCTGCCATGACATTAGCCTTGCCCGAATGTTAATGAAGCTCGATCTCATAATCCTTCATCAACTCCAACCAACATCGATGTCGCATATTCAACTCTTTTTGTGTGAACACATACTTGAGGCTCTTATGATTAGTGTAGATATCAACCTTCTCGCCGTACAAGTAGTACCTCTATAGCTTCAAAGCAAAGAAAACTGCTGCGAGCTCTAGATCGTGGGTCGGATAATTCTTCTTGTGCACCCTCAACTGTCGCGATACATATGCTACCACACGACCGTGCTGCATCAATACGCATCCTAATTTTTTTCCGGATGCGTCGCTATAGATCATAAATCCTCCAGGGCCCGATGGAAGTGTCAAGATCGGTGCTGTGGTCAATCGCTTCTTCAACTCATCAAATGCGGCTTGACACTCGTCAGTCCATACAAACTCCTGATCCTTGCAAGTTAATCAAGTCAGAGGCCCCGCTATTCGAGAGAAATCTTCCATGAACCGTCGGTAGTAACCCGCAAGTCCGAGAAAACTTCTTACCTCAGAAGCTGATATGGGAGCGGGCCATGATTTGACTACTGTGATCTTCTCTGGGTTCACTGATATACCATCACCCGTAACAATATAAGAAATGATACCTCCTTGAGAAAGAAATCACACTTGCTAAGCTTTGCGAAAAGTCACTCATTCCTCAACGTTTCCAAAACTATCCGTAGGTGCTGCTCATGCTCCTCTTGACTCTTAGAGTAAATCAAGATATCGCCTATAAAGACTACTACAAATTTGTCCAAGTATTGGTGAAAGATCTTGTTTATTAAATTATGAAAATTGTAGGAGCAATGGTCAAACCGAAAGGCATGACCAAGAACTCGTAGTGTCCATACCTTGATCGAAAAGCCGTCTTTATCATGTCTTCCTTTCGAACCTTTAATTGGTGATACCCCGATCGTAAGTCAATCTTAGAAAATACTTTTGCTCCACTCAATTGATCAAATAGATCGTCTATACACGGCAAGGGATACTTATTCTTCATCGTCACTGTATTCAATGCTCTGTAGTCGATGCACTTGCGCACTGTCCCGTCTTTCTTAGGCACAAAAAGAACGGGTGCTCCCCACGGTGACGTACTGGCACAAATAAAGCCCTTCTCTAATAAGTCATCAATCTGCGTCTTCATCTCTACCAACTCCTTGGGTGCCAGACGATATACTCGAGATGAAATAGGCTCGGCCCGGGAATAAGCTCAATAGAAAACTCAATATCTCGGTCAGGTGGCAGTCCTGGCAATTCCTCACGGAATACATCCTCATACTCGGTGATGATAGGGTGCTGAGGGGTGTCATGCATCATCATATGAGTCCCAGATGCAGGTGCATCACAACTCTCTCCGTCTTCTTTGGTGAACTCAAACTCTATCGCATTCGGTGGTCTAAAGATAATACTGCTCCTATGGCAGTCTATGAGAGCGAAATGCTGGCTCAACCAGTCCATTCCAAGAACCACATCAAATGTCGATATAGGGAATACAAGAAATTGTGCCATCATCTCTCTGCCACTCATCACTACAGGACAAAGTCTACAAGTACCACTAACAGGTACAACTCATCCTCCAGTGAGGATTCTAACATTCTTAGCTAAGGGTGTGATGGGAATGCTGTATCTAGTAGCAAAACTAGTGGCTATGAATGAATGAGTGGCTCTAGTATCACATAATATAATAGCAGGAAAAGATGCAACTAAAACCATACCTGCTATAACCTCTGCCTCGGTCTATATATCCTCAACAGTAAGTGAGAATACCTACCCATAATTCTGTCCTGGGCCCTGAGCTCTGGCCTTGTTGTAGTGTATGCCTCGGGTTCTGCCGAGCATGTACTATCGCATGTTGCTCCGGACAGTCCTTGAGCATATGCTGATTGGATCCACATCTCAACCATATTCCAAGGCAAGTCCTACGGTTGTTCTGGAGATGTTCTTGCTTTCTGCAGTAATGGCAAACGGGCTTCTGGTAAGGTGAGGGCCTCTGCTGGAATTGTCCTGTGGCCCTCCTAATAGGTCCACTCTGAGTAGCTCGGGCTGGTGTAACTGCTGGTGTGTGACATCTCGATATTTGCCGCTGCTCCTTACAAAGAATCTCCTGAGCACGAGCTTCTTCCAGGAAAGCTGAATGGGAGACTCGAGATTGGTTAGTCGTATAAGACTTGAGCTCTGGTGCAAGCCCTTGGTGAAATCTTTTCGCCTTCTCTAACTCTGTCAGAATCAATCCCGCACCAAATCTACTCAGGCGATTGAACTCTGAGTCATACTCATCAACTGTCATATTTCCTTGCTTCAGATGGAGGAACTGGTCAAAAAGACCATCTCGAACATGAATAGGGAAGAATCTCTCATAAAATACATTATAGAACTGCTTCTAGGTGATCCCAGTGCCTAATCGTCTCTGTTTTGCCTTCCACCAGTGGTGAGTATTATATTCTAACAGTAGGTCCACTGCTGTCATCCAATCTTGAGCTAGCAACTGGGATGCCTTCAGTAGCTTCTCTGTACTAATAAGCCACTGTGGCACCTCTAATGGCTTCTCCGTTCCTCTAAAGGGCATGGGATTCATATCTGTGAAATTCTTGATAGAGCCTTCATAAGGGTGCAGAGCCGGTACTGGTGCTGGTACTGGAGGTGGTGGTTGAGGTCTAGCCAATACTGCCATCGTCGTCTGTCTCATCAGCTCAGTCTGCTGCCACTGAGCTTGCACCATGACGTACATAAACTGAGAAGTAGGGCTCCCATTAGTCGGTGGTGGAGGCATCTGAGGTCCCGATTATGGAGGAAACTGTTGAAGGAATGGTGGTGGTGGAGGTAGTGGTACATTCCCTTCTGGTGGCATGGTAGTGGTCTGTCCAGCCTGGCTGCCTAAGGGTGTTGCGATCTCTGGGTACCCTGTCGTCGGTGTCGTAGTAGGCTGTGACTGTCCTGGCTGGTATGGTGTCGCTGGTGTCATGAGAGGATTCTGTCCCTCCAGAGTAGCCTCTTCACCAGATGTGAGGACCAAGGCAGAAGTGCGTCCGCATCTTAAATGCATACTGTTGGCACGAGGAAGATAAGTTGATATTAGAAAAGATTAGATATGAGGTAAATCAAGTAATCAAGAAAGTTTCAAAAAGGTTGAAGTCAAGGAGCTAGTAGTAGTTCTGGATGAGATATTCCTATTCTTATATGCAGGCTTGTTGGGCACAGTCATGTAACCCAACAATATTAACGTAGACCTGCATGGGCCACCACAAAAACATGTAACCCCCCTGTCCCATAATACATAGGACCAAGAACGTGAACATGCCAGCCGCACATATACGAAGAATACTCCAATATATAGAATCCTCATATATGCACTAAGCTGTAAATAAAATAATCATAGGCCAGAATAATATAATCTAATCTCATCACAGCTCAACAAAGAAGATAATAGAGTCCAAATAAATAAATAAGAGTATCAAAAGGTAGCCGGGTGAACATGCTCACTCCAAACAGCTATAAAAATAGTCTCACAAGATCGGAGTCCAACCTCTGTAAAATAGAAAGAAAAGAGATGTAAAAATAATGTCCACTAATGTCTCCAATAAAGAACAGACTAGAAATCAGTAGGAACTGCCTCGTCATCTATGTAGGATAGCTCCAACGCCGCTCCGTACTCCTGTGGAAAATCGACTATCCCTGGATAGATAACCAGGTCCTCAGAGGGACGTAGCAAGATACAAGAAAATACCGTGCCATATAAACTGTGATAATATAATAAGAGAAAAAGGTATGCATACAATCGGGTTCCTGACCATTCTACTGTGAATATGCAGTTGGGATACAATCCTTCGACGCATGAGCCCTGGCTATAAATTGGATCGACGTAGTTCTCGTAAAGGGCACCAGGGGCCTACATCCATAATGTTCGGGAAGCGTTAGTGGGCATCATGTGCAAGGGGCTACGTCTATAACGCTCTTGAAAACGTTAGAGGGCACCTGGAGCCTGCGTCTCCGGAGGAGCGCACATGTAATCAGGGAAGTGCAAAGTAGCCCATACGTCAGGTATTGCTCTCCCTACCCAATGTCTAGTATCATCATGTCCATGACTGATGTGAACCTCTAGTAACCGCCAAGTCTTCTAACATGCAATTCTATTGGCAGTTACTCTTATCCGTCGCACGTTTCGTACGTATCGGTGGCCATCCGACTACGTGGGTACGTATCCTACATGTGACTCACAACACATGGTAAAGCAAGTATCAAGGCCGCATGAGATATACTAATACCTCATCATCAATTGAGGTTCACTAGACTAAGTCAATGTAAGAGAAATAAATAAAAGCATAAAAAATAACCGATAGAGTAGATTGCACCCAAGTGTGACTTGGACGCACAGTCTAAATATCAAGAAATAAGAAATACCGAAAATAACAACTGAAAATAAGAATATAATAATCACAGAGTAGGATAGCAAGGTATCTTGCCTGATGGTGAAAAATAGCAAGTCCCGAAAATCATAATGTCAGCCAAGAAATGTCACAATCTCCAAACAACTCCGGATGCTAAAATAAACATCAAAAACGTACTCGATGTGAAAGATGTACCTAGGAAATGCCTGTCCAAAAGTCTAATTCTGGAACGGGGGCAAAATCTTAATTTCGGGTCAAAACGATGTCCGTCGTTGGACCCATTCTGCACCAAAATGTGTGCCAAAGTCTATGGTCTCTAAAGTCATCAAACTACATGTCTACGGATTCAGTTAGAGGAGAGGAACTCAACGGTATGTCCAGTTTTAGATTCTGATGAGCCGTGTACAAAATTGCCCATTTGAGTGGGTCGCAGGCCCGCCAAAAAGGGTTTCGATTTGACCGTCTCATAATCGAACCAAACTTGGCACACATGACCAAAATTTCGATTCGGACCTGTTGGCATATATTTCGTTTGGAATCGACGATTGTACACAATATTAGGGCAAAGTTTATAAATTGGCGATACGGGGGTATCTCGACGGATACGGACTGATTTCGTCGCGCACACACGACGAAACTGAGTTCCGTCAGTTCCCACACGTCGGCAACGTCCATATGCGCCTTTCAATGCGTATAGCACGCGACCATGTCAGCCTATTTGTCGGGGCGCACGCCGTATCGAGAAAATTCAAAAATTTTATATAAATTAACACAAGTTTTTCTCCAACTTCAACATCAATTTACTTTTTACACGTTAATCGAAACGACGATCCAGAAGATGCGTTGCGATCTTGGTTATGTTATATTTTACTGTTTTTAATTAGTTTCTACAATTCTTTACTGCAAAACAAGAAAATTGGCCGAAAAGTTATCGTTTTAAAATAGTTTTTAGTATTACAGAAAACAAATTTTTCTTCACCTTCATCTCGATTTTTCGAGCAAGTCGACGGGTTGTTTCAAAATTCACCTAGAGGATCTCGAAGAGGATCATGTCTACTTTCCAAAAAATCTTACTGATCGAAAATTGGTGCTACGAGTAAAAAGTTACGTCGCAGGGAAGTAGGGTACCTTGAGTGGGAAAACTGCTACGTGGGTGACGAGGGTCTGACTTCCGATGCTCTGTTTGTCGCGCACAAAACTCCATCGTTGGTGAAACGAACTCGTAGGTGAAGAGGGTATGACCAGCCGCAACTTTCGTTTTAGAAGTCTAGGGTTTTGTGGTTTCTGGAAAGAGTTATATATGTAACAAGTTGTAGCCAACCTACTAAGTATGGGTTTAGTATTAACGAACCCCACGAGTGGTGGGTTGTTCGCATGAGCTTGCTGCTTCAGCAGCAAGCAAATAAGGGTGGGCCCGCCTACTTAGGTGGGTGGGTTGTTCTATATATATATATACAATTATATATATATATATATATATATATATATATATATATATATATATATATATATATATATATATATATTTATATATATATATATATATATATATATATATATATATATATATATATATATATATATATATATATATATATATATATTTTTATATATATATATATATATAATTGTAAATGTTATAGTTATATATATATATATATATTAAAAAAAATAAAAAATATATATATATATATATATATATATATATATATATATATATATATTTGAAACAAAAATATATATATTTGAAACAAAAAACCTTTTATTGAAGTAGTAGAGTCAAAAATAACGGAAGTACATAACTGAAAACACGAGCCCAAAAAATTGTTTTTTAGGTCTTCTTCTTTCAATGTGAGCAAGCGATAGTAGCTTTAGCAACTTGTCTCTGGATCTCGTAACATACTTGTTCTCCATTGAACCTGTACTGCTCATATCTCCATTTGTTACGGTTTTTCCATAAAACCCAACAGATCGCGCCAACTAGAATTTGCTTTAAGTGCAGGTTATTCCTCCTCCACCAGAGATTGAGACAGTCTTCCAAGCTGGAAACCCGACCACGGATCCTGTGAAGAGTCTGGGAAGTACCCCATGCGATCTTGGCCAGATCACCTTTGAAGAAAATGTGTTGCATAGACTCAGATTCCGGGCTTGAACAGCAGTGGCAACTCGAGGCAAGGTGGAACCCTATCCTTTGCACCTGAACATCAGTAAGAAGGCGGTCAAGTAATATACGCCAAAGTAAAACCGACCATTTGGACGGAATTCAAGAGCTCCAGATGTTAGAGAATCTATTATCAACTGGGAAAGTGAGACGAATAGCCCTCCATGCAGATGATACTGAAAACCTATTATCAGGAAGCCAGCGCAAACCATCACCATCCTCCTCGATCAATTGGAAACTCTCATCAAGGTCTCTACCCGCTAGGATACGATGCCAAATATGAGCGAATTGGATTGAGCAATGACATGATTAGGATGACAGCACGGAAAATATTTAGCCCACATAAACTGAGACCAGAGCAAATCTTGAGTCCGCAATTTCCACCAAAGTTTCACAGTAAACGCATCGAAAACTTCCTTGAGTCTCCTGACTCCGAGGCCCCCTTCTTCAGGAGGACGAGCAATCTGATTCCAACCGATCCAGGCATACTTCCGATTCCCATCCTTCGAACCCCATAGGAATTCGCTAAACATAGCTTCAATTTGGGTGAGGACACTCATGGGAGGATTACTGGCTGCTAGACAAAAAATAGGAATGGAAGACAAAACTGATTTGATTAGAATCAGCTTACCCCCCAGAGAAAAAGTCTTGTTGTGCCACCCCACGAGCCGGCTATGAACTTTCTCCTTGAGCTCTTCGAACATCGCCCAATTTCTTCTACCAGTCATTAGAGGGCACCCCAGATAGGTAATTGGGGGATGTTTGATCTGATAACCAGTCAGCAAGCTCAACGTATTGGCCCTGTCTTCTGAGAAATCCGATGTAACACAGATCGCCGATTTTGCTGAATTGACAAGCTGTCCAGACACTTGCTCATTGTTGGCCATAAAATATAAAAGAACAGAACAATTATCGGAGGACCGGACTTTTACTACACGTTACAAACTCGCTTGTACAAAGAAAGCCTAGGAACAAAAACCTATATACAGCAGTCTAAGTACAATTATTTATTTTAGATTCTGGGGGGTGACGATAGAGGCTCAGGAAGGCGACGATAGCCCTGTCTTACTCCTTGGACGATCGGTATGCAGCCTTGGCTCCTTATGAAAAGATGGTTGGCGTCGATGAAAAAATGCTCTTCTTGCTCCTCTGTTGCTCCTCTGGCTTCTCTCCCTCTCTGTGTATTCTCTCTCTGACTATGGGAGAAAGTCTCTCTGTATATATGTATTTTCCTCTCTGATATTGTATATTGTATATCTCGCAAGGGAATGGCACCCTGCTATTTATAATAGTAGGATGTGATCATTAGGGTTGCCAATGATTAGCTCTTGGAGATGACGACAGCTTGGGGATTGGTCAATCCAGGCCATTCGTTTTAATTATGATGAATCTGGGCTATTAGGTGTAGAATACACCAAATCCCATGAGCAATTAATGCTGATTGGAATAAATCTTCCTTATAATGATCTTCTGATATCTGCGAATAAATTAGATCTATTCTTCTGCCACGTGTCCCCGATTATTGGAATTTGACCCAATCTTTAATGGCAGCCAATTTGAGGAATTAATTGGTTTAGGACACGTGTCCTAGAAGCTGCTGGGGGGGATTTGGACCGCATGACTAGTGAGCCGCATATAAATGTGAGCCGCATATGGTTAGGACCACGTGTCAGGGCTGCGTGGGCAGTGGCCCTCACCTGAGCCCTCGAACCACAGGGGAGTAATTCTTGTGGGCCGCATAAGTATATATTCGCCTGAGCCGCATGGACATGACCCTCTCGAACCGCATAAGAAGTCCTCGCTCGAGCCGCATGAGGCTTTCATGGCCTGAGCCGCATAGGATAGATTCACTCTGAGCTGTATAGGAAGTTCTTTTCTCGAGCCGTATGAGGCTTTCATGGCCTGAGCCGCATAGAACAGATTCACTCTGAGCTGCATGGGATTTACTCTGAACCGCATGAGCAGTGAACCGCATACGAATGCCCACGTGGCAAGGCCATATGGCATTTTTATGGTTCTCGGGGGATTTGTTGTCAGAGATCTCTTTTCCCTTCCCTAGAGATTCATCATTAGGACAGAGCCATAATTACCTGCTTTGGTGTCAGGGCTGTCAACTTTTCAGAGGGGTCAGCCGTCAAAGCAATTAATGCAGCATGGGTAGAGAGGAGCACTATCAAGCCACGTGTCTTCTGAGCTGCATGGAATGCTTTGGGCCGTATAGCTCCTTGTGCCGCATGATTCCCTGAACCGCATGAGTTTTCTGAGCCGCATAGGGTTCTTTGGCCGCATGAGTCATTTTCTTTAGTATTTTCCATGCTTCTACAGGACCCCCTTTAAAGTTTTTAATTTGCAAAATTGAAACACTTTGAATAAGAAGCATGGCTGGATATTCTTCTGGCCGCATATAGAATCCTGACCGCATAGAAGTCTTGGCCGCATGGATTGTTCAGCCGCATAGGTGACTCAGCCGCAGGAGACTGTTCAGCCGCATAGCTTCTTGCCACGTTATTACTTGCCACGTATGGCAATCTTTAGTACTTGAATGTTTGTTGATTTTTTTAAAGGCCGCTTTTTGGTGCGGGATCCGAGGAGCTTGGCCTTCATTTTCGGCGGCTTATTTTGATAACCGAAGAGTCGGTTTACGTGTGTGCACGGGGATCGAAACGCTCCGTCTTTGTTTATAAAAATGGGTGACTTTAGCCGGAGGGACTTCTTTACCTTCTCTTTCGTTCACTCTTTTTCTTGTCTTCTCTTTCTGATCTTCCTTGTCGAAGCAATGGCTCCTAAGTCTTCTAAAGTTATTTCTGCCGCCGCGAAGGGCAAGAGGGTGACGTCCTCGTCAGCCATCGAGCGTGAAGCGCCCGAAATGCCCTCTGACGTTCGTCCAGCCTTTAAGGGTAAGGGTTGCATTTGGATCTTGTGTACCCATGGCTCTGTTGCATATTTATGCACAAGTCTCCTCCCAAGTTGATGGCAGAGCCGCATATGTTGTATGGGCCGTATGACTTTTCCATGCCCAAACCGTATAGACAATGACCCATGTTTGAACCGTAGAAGAAGGATTTAAACACATAAAGTCTCCTCTGAACGGAGCCGCATATGTTTTTAGCAGGATGAACCGCATAGCATTTTGTGCCGCATGAGTTCTTCTGTTAGAACTGTGTATATTCGTCCGATCTGCATAAGCTATCGAACTAGAGTCATATGGAACTCCCATCTGATTTGGGCCGCATGAGACTGTATTGACTCGAACCGTATAGGCTTCCTCGACCCTGCATTTCTTGAGACCCAACTGGACTGGAGCCGCATAAGACATTGTTGACCTGAGCCGCATAGGCTTGCGAGAACTTCTTCATTCAGTAATTTTTTATATTAGCCATTTTTTAATCCTGTTTCTTCTTTCTTTCTCTTTTTTTTTCTTTTTAGTGAACCTCCCAACCAACCCAGCAGGAGAGCTCCTTGTGGGTTCAGCTCAGTATGCCGCAAATGTGCAGCATGACGAGTTAATCCGTCGTATAGAAGATCAGCTTCCCGCCAATGAGCCTAAGGAGAGAGTGGCTGCTATTAATAAACAACCTTTCCGCTTTCTTTGTTCAATAATGAATTCGGAGAAGTTGGATGGAGAATTTCTGAAACCGGCTTTTCTCTTTGGGGACGCCTTTTCCATAAAGAACTCCAGATTGCTGGATGTCTCGGAGCACTAGGATTTTTCTGTAGACGGGGTAGAGATTCATATCCCTGAGATGGAACGGCATTACCCTTTATCATGGTTTAACATGGTACCGTTGGGTAGGACTATGGTAGGCTCCCTGACTCCCACCCAACAGGAAATGTTTGTGAGCAAAATTTACTACAACAGACGTACGGGTTTAGTATGTGCGGGCAAGGAATCCGTGAGTCGGACTGTGACGGGCTGCTCCCGGGCACTTTTGTAAACACAGCTGGCCCTAATTTTACCTTCACCCTAGCTGATACCTTTCTGAATCAGCTTGCTCACAAGGGATCTTATCCTATAGGCAGGTTGTCGCTGCTGAATTGGATCAACCCCATTCCCATGTGGACTAATCTTACCTCATGGATTTTGAGGAAGTATGGGGATTTTCTTCAGGAAATTGATCTCTACTACGCCGTCAGGGGTACCTGCTACGGGTTGCCCATTAACAAGCCCTTGTTTATGGCTCTATTGGAGCTGTATAATCGGTGTACAGGGACTTTCTTCGCCCCCGGAGGGGAACTGGGGCTTGCTCTTCACGAGATGAACACTGTGTCCAGATTGCCGTGGGGAGGTGAAGCTTTTGAGGTATATAAAACGACGAACGAGGAACTCGAAGAGCTGGATCGACGGTTTCCTGGTTTCGTTGCTGTGTACTAAGAACTGTTGTGTCATCATAACGCCTGCCATCAGATGGCTATCAAGAAAGTAAATAGTTCAGAAGGGAACGCCCCTCACACCAAGGCCTGGATTTTGTATCTTTTCAAGTTGCGTCCTTCCGGTCAAGTTTCGTCTCGAACTCCTCGAACCCCGGAGGAGGTGAAGGATATGATGTCGAAGGTCAAGAAGTCGAAGTCTACCCGTGACCGATTTGGGAGTAGCACTGACTCCCTCAGTTATTTCTACTATGGTACCCGGGAGATGTCTGATAAAGCGATCTTAGCTGGGTTTTTGATGGTGTGGCTACGCAACTGCGTAGTCTCGGGCGGCGCAGGTTCTATAGAAAGGATCAGCCGCCATTTCATCCTTTCTGCTGTAAAATTAGCCTTCAAGGTATGACTGGCACTCCTCCCGGCCATGGTGTGTAGCATACACCACGGCCTTCACGTCTTTTTATCCAAAGTCATTGCTTGCGATGTGTCGATGGACTTTAAGTGGATAGAACTACCATACCACTACCTCATGGGGTGGTTATTGTTGCACTACCAGTCGTTGATGAGGCCGGGATCTGATGAAAACGTTTTCGTTGATGATGCCTTCCTTTTTCGGTATCGTCATCAGCCTTGGGAACATGATACCATGCCGGCCTGCCGGTGGGCGTTGGCAAGAATTGATAGGCCCGAATTCTTCGTATCTCTCCCTGAGTTCACCCCTGACGAAGTGAGGAGGGTATATGTTGACGGCGTTGATCCCCCCCAACTTTTATCTGAGAAGATGATTCTTTGGTTACGCAACATCCGTCCCGCGCACCTGGTGTATCATTACCGGAATAGAGTATACCTGGAGCCTTATCTGCCCAACAGATTTTCTCGTCAATTCGGGTATAGTCAATTGTTCCTGGATCGCCCTAGCGCTTGCTTGAGCTTCGAGGGCAGTATGCTAGATGGCGTCCGGGCTTGGCATTATTATAATACAACCCATACCCGAGCGAGCTTCTCACTCTCTGATGCCAAGGTGGAGGGTGATGTCTTGTATATAGCGGCCCTTTATCACGTTACAGCGAGCAAGCCTCCTGTTGGTTTTGACATGAATACTAGCTTTATTGTTGGCACCGGTTTGGCTGAGAAGCCAGAAGGATCCAGGAAGAGGAAGAGGGGGGCGAACACGATTCCTGTGTCGGGCTCAGAGTCTACTAGGGCGGATGAAGAAGACGACGAACAAGATACTGATGACTTATCTCATTCTTCGGGCGAGGAGGTTGGGAATCACCCCCCTGTCGCGCCAGCAAAAAGGGTCGTAGGTCAATCGTCTACCTTGCCTGACGAAGTGGTGGAGGATCAACCACCTGCGGTACCTGGCCCTTCTCGTAAGCGAAGCAGGCGCGTGACTACCGCTGATGACCGAACTTATTCCGCAAAGCATGCTGCGGTAGGACGTCGCAGACTGTTTATTGATGATAAGGACGATGTTCCTGAGATGATTTGGGCTTCAGTTGTTTCCTTTCTCCTTCTTCTATGTTATGGCTTAATTATTTGTTTCTTTTGCTCTTTATAGGCGTCGGGTGAGCTCGCCCCTCAGGACCCGATTACCGAGGGTGATCCGGTCCTGTCTCATTTAGTCAGTGGTGTGTGCACTGCTATCATCGCTGCTGGGGTGCTTCCGGTTGCGATCGAGGATTTCTACCATGCTGGAACCTCATCCCAGGGGGATGGGGGCTTTACTGCGCCCGTCCCTGAAACATCCGAACCCCCATATGATGACTTTGTGGGTGGGGAAACTATGCCGGCTGTGAACGAGTCGTCGTCCCTGCGCTCTTCCCCTGGTAATATAAATCGAACCATAGCTCGTGAATAAGCCTATGTGTTCTTGTCATCTTTTCTTTCAGATTATGTCGACTAATGGTTGATTTGGATGTTCAAATCTCAACCCTTCGTTGCCAGTGACTGATGTTGCTAGGTTGCATCCTACCGGAGAGAGCCTGGAGGAACCTCTCTGTGTCGAGGGACCATTGTCTGGGTCAAGCTCGGGGTCCCAGGTAGCAGTGCCACTGGGACAAGAGACGATGCCCCCTACGTCCTCCTCTGCGAGTGTCATTTCGGGGGTCAACCTTTCCTCCCTGCCGAGCATCCAGGCTCTTCGGGCGGCGGAAGAGGAGTTAGCCGCAATCCAAGCATCCTTCCGTACGGAATTTGCTTCCTTGGTGGCGGGTGCAGTAACTTCTGAAGCTGCTCCTCCGGTATCGTCTGCCACTCTTCCTCTGATGCCGTCTTCTACGGAGGTCTTGGATGACGCGTTACAGGATGTGGTTACCAGCTTCCATTGTCATTTGAAGAGTGGGGTCGAGGCAGCAGTGGAAAGGGGGACTCCCTTTACTCTGGCCTGTCGATGTGCCGGAGGCCAGATTACCATCCTTACGACACTCCCTGGAGGAGGGGAATTGGCTGTGCTTTTGGAGTCGAAGCTATTAGAAGCTGATCGTCTCGTGGTCCAGTTTCGCTTGTTGCAACAGACTGATTTACCTACGACCATAAATCAATAGCGCAACTTTCTCATTACTGCGGTGGAGAAAGTGATGGCTGCCCGAGAATCGCTTAAACCGGCTATATTGAAGGACCGCCGGGATCTGACTCGATTGTACGACCAGTGGAGCCGTCGGACTAAAGATTGCTCAATTCAGAAAGCGGATGCTTCCCACGGGGTAGCCGATACCCGAGAACATATCCTTGAACTCCAGAGAAAACTGGCTTTCCTGGAGTCAGAGCTTGAGACCGCTCGTTCTGTGAAAGAGACTGCTATCCGGGAGGCTGATAAGTACAGTCGGGCTTCTGCTAATCTAGAGCTTGCCCTCAAGAAGATGGAGGACAACTGGCAGGCATATACTCTTCTGAATGATACAGAGCAATTATCCCAAGAAGCCGAGCGTCGAGCTAAGCAGAGGCTTGATCGGGGGACTGCCTCGGTGAAGAACCGCCTTTTGGAGTTGTGTAACGCCGAACTATAGTCGGCCTTTTCTTTCTGTTTTGTTTCTATTTTCTTTTTTTCCTGGAGGGGACATAATCCCGAAGTATGTAATGCTTTTTCTTCCTTCAAATAAAGACTACTTTCAATTCAACCCTTCATTTGTATTGCTTGCTGCGCCTTTGATATTGTGGCGATGTTTTCCCCCACATAGGGGACATATTTGTGGACCTGTTACCCATGGCGTACCTTGGTTTTAGGTAGAGGTAACAATTTTTGGTAAGGGTACCTGAAGCAGCCATAGTGACGTGGTCATGGGTGCTCTTGGTATTGAGAAAGGGAATGCCGTAGAGTAGCTGGGCTCCTGGGGCCTGATGAGGTGATAGATTTGTGCTGAGAAATTTAGATGAGGATATTTGTGGGCCTATTATCCTTGGCGTACCCTGGTTTAGGATACGAATAATAGGATGAAGGGGAACCGACATACTTGCTCAGAGGTAACGAGGACATGGCAAGTGGGAAGGTTTTCTTAACGTAGAGTCTTCCTACTCAGAGGTAATAAGGACATGGCAGGAGTGAACTCGACAGAGGATATTGATGGTCAACAGAGGCCATTTGTGGACCTATTACCCTTGGCATACTCCGGTTGTGGGTACAGATAATAGGTCGAAAGGGGATCATCATACTTACTCAGAGGTAATAAGGACATGGTAAGTATGAAGGTTTCTTCGACGGAGCCTTCCCATTCAGAGGTAATGAGGACATGACAGGAGTGGGCTCAATGAAGGAGGGCACATAGAACAACTCAGAGGTAATAAGGACATGGAAGTTCTATGTAGGGGTGATTTGTTTTTGGCGGAAGTGGAACGGCTCAGAGGTAATGAGGATATGGCTGTCTTGGAAGTTTGTGGACCCGTTACCTTTGTTGTGCACTGGGAGTGCAGGTATTAGAACATGAGGTAGGATCTCTTGTAGGAAGAAAGTTCAGCGGTATGGTTATACATGACTTTCTTTCAAAAGAGTGACCAGGATATAAGTTCAGGGGTACCGATGGGTACATAACTCGACAATCCATGAATATTGGAATCAAGGTATAAGTTCAGAGGTACCAGCAGATACATGACTTAGAAATTTGGGAATGGTGAGTGTGAGTTCAGCGGTACCAGAGGGTACGTGACTCAAAAATCTGGAGAATTTATGGAATGAGTTCAGTGGTACCAGCGGGTACGTGACTCGAAAATATGGAGAATTTATGGAATGAGTTCAGTGGTACCAGCGGGTACGTGACTCAAGAATCTGGAAAACTATGAGGGTGAGTTCAGTGGTATCGACGGATACATGACTCGATAATCTGGAAAACTATGAGGGTGAGTTCAGTGCTATCAGCGGATACATGACTCGATAATCTGGAAATTTATGGAGCGAGTTCAATAGTACCAGCGGGTACGTAACTCGACGATCTGGAGAATGCTATTTAAACATAGTATTTCTTTAGGAACTTGCCGTTGACGGGCAACATGAGGAAGTCTCTATTTTGTTTTACGAGGCGGTAAGCACCGTTGGAGAATACGTCCTCGATGATAAATGGGCCTTCCTATTTTGGCTGGAACTTGCCGGCGGTCTTGTGAGTCATGACCATCGGCCTTCGGACTGCCAAGTCGAGATCGCCTACCTGGAATGTTCTGTTTTTGACCTTTTTGTTGAAGGCTCCAGAGATGCGTGCTTGGTATAGCTCAATTCGCTGCTGAGCTAAGAGGCGCTTTTCATCTAATGCCTCCAACTCTTGCAGTCAACGTCGGTAGTTATCATCCGTTGTCAATTGATAAGTGAGGGCGACGTGGAGTGAGGGTATTTGAGTCTCTAGTGGGAGAACTGCCTCACTCCCGTATACTAGAGAGAATGGTGTATTCCCGGTGGCGGTCCGAATTGTGGTGCGATAAGCCCATAAGCACTCGCCGAGCTTCTCGTTCCAGTCGCGCTTGTTGGAGGAGACAAACTTCTTGAGGAGTTTGATAATTGTTTTATTGAACGCCTCTGCTAACCCGTTTGCTGCCGGGTTATACGGCGTTGAAGCGACATTCTGAATACGGTGCTTATCGCAGAACCGATAGAATGCGTAGCTTGCAAACTGTGGACCATTATCATGGATGATCCTTCGTGGTAGTCCGAAGCGGTAGATGACGTGATGCGTGAGGAAGCTGATCACGTTCGAAGTTTTGACTTCTGCAAGCGGAACAGCTTTCGCCCATTTGGAGAAGTAATCAGTGATCGCAAGTATGAAGCTATGTCCTCGGGAGGAAGGTGGGGTGATTGGACCAATGATATCCATTCCCCATGCTTCGAATGGCCAGGACGCCACTGCCGGATGTAGAAATTCTGATGGTTGGTGGATGAAGTCCGCGTGGACTTGGCAAGCTTTACATTTTCTAGCATAATCTATCGCATCTGCCACCATCGTGTGCCAATAGTAGCCCATTCGGCGAAGGCAATCTTGTAGTTTTGGGCCGGGCTAGTGGGCCCCACAGACACCGTCATGAGCTTCTCGTACTGTTTCTTTGGCTTCTACGTTTGACAGACACCGAAGCAGTAATCCGTCGTAGGAGCGGCAATACAACATTTTTGTCTCTGTATCGTAGAAGAATCTGAGAGAACGTCGTCTGATGGAAGTGGCTTCCTTTGGATTCTCGGGCAGGATGTCGTAGACGACGAAGTCGATAAATGGTTGTCTCTAATCTGGGGCATCATCGATCACCTGTGCGTAATAACTCACCACGAATTACATATTGTTTTTGGGACAGACCAGTTCGTGGCCTATCACATCCACTGATTGGCGATCATAATTCGGAACTGCTAGGAAAGCGGCAAGACCAGCTAGGGCATCGGCTTCAATATTTCGGAGTCTGGGGACATGTTCGATGAAAAAACCCTTGAACGACGAGATGATGTCAATCGCTATTTGGTGATAAGGGATCATGTCTAAGTGGCGGACTTCGTATGAACCCCGGATTTGATTGACGATTAGCTAGGAATCGCCATATGCTTCAAGGTATTCTACCCCCAGCTCTCTTGCAAGTTGGAGGCCAATGACCAGAGCATTGTACTCGGCCACATTGTTAGAACAGGGTTCTGTGAGAGAATAGGCACGGTTGATCACCAACCCGGAAGGGGAGACCAGTACTACCCCGACTTCGACGACTATATTGCCTTTAGGTCCGGTCCTTGAAGCACCATCAAAGAACATTCGCCATATAGCCTCGTGAGAGGTTGCATGCGAGTCGACGACCTCGTTTGGGATCTCTTCATATATTCTGGAGGACTCTGAGCCTGGGTGGGCTGCTAAAAAGTCCGCCAGGGCTTGACCTTTGACTGCCTTTTATGGGACAAAGATTATATGATAAGGGGACAGCAATATTGCCCATGTAACGAGGCGAGAGCTAAGTGCCCCTGGTTTAGTCATGAGGACTCTGAGAGGGTTGACTCGTGAGATCACATGTATCGTTTGTCCGGTAACAGAGTACCGTATTTTCTGAATGGCGAACACCAGGGCGAGGCATTCCTTCTCCACAGTGGTGTATCGGTGCTCTGGCCCAATCATCATTCGACTGAGGTAATATATGGCTTGCTCGTGGCCTGCGTCATTGTTTTGTGCCAGCAGAGCCCCGAGGGAGTGTTCCATTGCTCGTACATAGAGTAGGAATGGTTTTCCAGGAACTGGGGCTACCAGAACTGGAGGATTTGATAAATATTCTTTGATGCTGTCGAAAGCACGCTGGCATTCCTCGTCCCATACGAATGAGACTCCTTTCTTCATGAGGTGCGTGAATGGTCGGCATCGTCCGGAGAGGTTGGAAATGAACCTTCTGATGTAAGCTAGCCTCCCTTGAAGGTCTCTGAGTTCGCGGAGATTTCTCGGGAGACCCATCTCCATGATTGCTTTTGTCTTCTCAGGGTCTACATGGATACCCTTTGCAGTGATAATGAAGCCCAAGAACTTCCCGCTGGATACGCCCAAAAAGGACTTCGTAGGGTTCATTTTCAAATTGTGCTCTCGTATTAGGTCGAATACAGTCCTTAGATCCTGCAGATGGTCTCCCTTGCTACGACTCTTAACGGCTATATCGTCAACGTAGCACTCCACCGTCTTGCGTAAGTGGTCTCTGAAGATGATGCTCATGGCTCTTTGATATGTGGCGCCAGCGTTCTTTAAACCGAAAGGCATGACTGTGTAGCAGTACGTGCCAATCGGTGTTCGGAATGATGTATGCTTTTCGTCGTTAGAAGACATTTTGATTTGGTTGTACCCCGAGAAGCCATCCATGAATGACATGCGTTCGAAGCCGCAAGTATTGTCGATCATGATGTCTATGATAGGAAGGGGAAATTCATCTTTGGGGCACGCCTCGTTTAGGTTGCGAAAGTCGATGCAGATTTGAATCTTCCCATTCTTCTTGAGGACAGGTACTATATTGGTGACCCAGTCAGGATGTTGCTCCTCACGAATGAAACCGCTGGCTATCAGTTTGTTGACTTCAGCTTCGATCGCGTCTATGATGCCTGGGCAGAAACGTCGCTGTTGTTGCTTGACTGGCTTCGCATCTGGCCGAATATTGAGTTTGTGAAGAGCAATATCGGGATTTAATCCTGGCATGTCTTCATAGCTCCAGGCGAACACATCAATGTATTTTCTGACAAGTTTTTGCAGCGACTCCCGGTCTTCGTCTGTTAGGCTTTTACTGACGAAAATTGGTTTCGGAGAAGATTCACTGCCGAGATCCACTTGTATGACCTCATCTTCAGTAGGAGGTTCTTTCAGTTCGAACCGCTTTTCACATTGTGCGTCCAATTGTTGGGCCCATGGCTCTAGCTCAAGGATTTCGGGGATGTCTTCGTCTTCTTCGTAAGCGTCGGTGAATGCCATATTGACTGACCGGACTTGTCTGAATATATATCCGATGCTGGTATTCGAGTCGAAAGTTGGTGACCCAGTTGATTGTGACTGCCAGTCACACTCTTCATCTGAACTCTCAGGGGTCGTTGTGGGAGTTACATACCCTAGCCCGCATCGAGTTTTGTTATAATAGTTTCGTGGTTTGCCCGCCGGGACTGGTGGCTTCAAAGGTAATCGTCGCCCAGTACCGTAGTTCAAACCTGGCATCGTCTCCAGATCATACCCCTGTTTTTGCATGAGATATTTGGACTGGGGGCTATAAAGATACATGGGCAATCTCCCGACATCTGACCCAAGATCAACTTCTTTTATGGTGAAGGGGTGCGGATCGTCCTTCCGGCCGAAGATGATTGGATGGTCCCCTCCCTCGATTATACGGTAAGCGTCTTCTGCTGGAATAAGCTGGATTGCGGTGTGCACATTTGTCACCTGTGTGTGTAGATGAGTGCCTATACCGTGTTCCATAGCATATATTGTACATAGCTTATTGAGCTCGGTGTACTTCAAAGATAACCCTTTATTGATTAAGTAAGGTATCTTTTCTAGGGGGATTACATCATCAGCGGAGGGGACATTGGTGTGGGTAGCCATATACTTGGCTAGCTCCGGTTCCTCTTCGGCTACCCCCTGTGTAAATGAAGACTGAGAGGACGACCTGGGAAGCTTGATTGTCAGTGGTTCAGTTGACGGGGCAAAGCGTGGAGTTGTTGGCAGACTAGCGACCCCCAGTTTGGCACTCGAGGTGGAGCGAGGAGTGGCCGGTTCGCTAGAAGTGTCAGACCTTGCATCGGGGTGACGACCCTTCTTGGAAAGGCGTATCGTCAGCGGCTTGTCGGAGGGATTGAGCTTCCCTGTTTGGGGTTGACTGACTCTCGGCAGTCTGATTGTCAGTGGCCCGGTTGTGGGTTTCGGCACTTGGCCGGACCTTGGCAGCCGGATTATCATTTGCTCCTCTTGCGCCGAAAGACTGATCGCGTCCTTCCGCAGAGTGGCGGTAAGGGGTACAGACTTGCCCGGTTTGCGAGCTTGGAGGTGGATCGTCAGGGGTCCTTCTGATCCCGTGGCCGTTTCGGTACTAGCTTGTTCATTTCCTTCATCAAGGTGCCTCTTCGACTTTTCGTATAGGCAGGAGTCTGAGTATTAGGATTCGACCCCCTTGAAGGGATCGATATCAGCAAATTCTGTCTTTACGAAGCTGTGTTTGTCGACATATTTGAAGCACTGGTGTAGCGTAGAAGGCATGATCATATAATCGTGTATCAATGGGCGCCCCAAGAGGATGTTGTAAGAAGTGTCTGCATCTATGACGTAGCAGGTGACTTCGGATTGGAGATCGCCAATCTGACACTTCAGACGAATCTTCCCAATAGGGTAGCTCCTGCCCGAATTGAAACCGCTGATGGCGGTACTTGTAGGTGTCAGGCGATGCATTGGGATGCGGAGATGATGTAGCAGACCCTTTGGGATGATGCTTATGGAAGAGCCAGGGTTAATGTGCATCCGATCCACCTTCACATCACCGATGTATCCTGTGTAGTATAGTGGGCGATCATGTAGGTTGGTTTTGATGAGCATATCCTGCAGAGTGAAGACAATGTTGGGCATTGCTCCCGTACAGGCACTGTCCTGGAGATCCACAGGTGAGTCCTACCCGGTGAGGTTGGATTGAGCCAGATAGGCATCGGCATTTTGGAGTGCTTCGCTCAATGCAATACGAACGTCATTGGAGAGCCTTAGGAGTTCGTACAGTGACAATTTGGCCGGAGTGTTTGCCAATTGTGCTAAGATGTCAAAGTTGTAAGGCCTCTCTAGCCCTTGGGCTGTATCTTTTCGGAGAGATTTGTCGAAGCGAGTCTCCTTCGGCCTAGGCTTGTCGGTCGTCGAAGGCTGAGCCGGTCCCAGAGCATCAGTTGTAGTGGATTGATGATTTTCGGCTGGGTTGTCAACCACAGGTTGGGATTGCGCTCCGGACCGAGTGACGATGGCTGTAGCTTTCTCGTTATCTGCTGAGATTGTGTGGCAGGTCCTGATTTTTCCAATCTTCCTTTTGTTGGTGGGAGATGGTGTGGACCGAGTTACTTCTGATACCAAGTCTGGATGGACCCACATGACCTCCCCTCGTGAGGTGGTGAGGTACTAGACCAGCAGCCTGTTCCCGGGGAGGTAGAAGATTGGTAATCTCTATTATCGCCAGAGGGACGGGGATTACTCCGTCTTGAGTCTCCATCGGAGGAAAACTGCCGAATTGCACGGACACCATATTGGCTGCTACGGTTACCTCTTCGAAGTCGATGGCCAGAGCGTTCGAATCGATGAGGCTGTGGATGTACCGTTTTAATTGGTAGCAGTCGTGTGTAGCGTCGTGTACATAACGGTGATAACGGCAGAACTTTGGGTTCTCCAGATCAGTCGGCCGAGGCTCCCGTATTGGTGGAAGAAGCTGAATTCTACCTCCTTGTATGAGCATGTCCAAGATAGGCTTGACGTGGCTGTCTTCGAAAGAGTAAGTGATCTGAGGCCATTGGTTGTCTGCTGGTTGTGACTCGGGCTTTTGTGCCGTGTCGGCCACCATAGCCTGCTTCCCCTTGCTGTCCCGATTGTTGGAGGGGTTACCCCCATTATCGTTGTTGGGACGCTTGCCCTTGTTTTCTCCTTCCGAGATGTGCAATCCCAGTTGGCGAGCCTTCTTTAGTCGTTCTTTGGCGCTTGTGGCGCTGTTGATGAATGCCTTCCAATCTTTGAATTGACTTTCGCCCATCCAAAGACTGATCGTAGGAAGCAGTCTCTTTTGGCAGTTCTCAATCAAAGAGGAATCTGAATTTCCAGAGGGTAGCTTCATGGCGGTCTGGCAGAACCGCTCGATGTAGTTCCTTGTTAACTCCTTCTCCCCTTGGACTACATCCATGAGAGTGGACATAGTGACGTCCTGTCCTACTTCGTAGAACCTCTCCAAGAACAGGCGCTTGAAGCCGGCGAAGGAGTGGATGCAGTTGTCCGGCAGATTGCGATACCAGTCGAAGGCGACTCCTTCCAATGCCCCAATGAATAACCGTGTGAGGATAGCATCATCATGGGGCAGATGGTCGGTGGTGACCTCGAAGTAAGTGATGTACCGACTTGCTGAGGTTTTGCCATCATACAGGTTAATATTGAACGGCTTATATCTTGGTGGGAATGGAACATCCCTCCATTCAGCAGGGTATGGTTGCCGTATTCTAAGATCTTGAGCGTTTTCTCGGGCATAGAACATGGCTCAGAGTTCCTGTACCTCTCTCCTTACTTCTCGGGTCTCATCTGTCGCGGTAGGGGCTGTTATTTCGGGAGGATTATTGCCCGGGTTTGGTGCCGCTGAGTTCGAATCTATATTGACCGCGGGGCCTGTGCTTGTTTGACCGGGTGTTCCTCCTTGTAGAGTAGGCAGGGCCGCTTTAATCTCATCTACAGACTTGACCAAAGCAAGTAATATGGCTTCGAGATTGCCGATGTGCTGGCGATCATTGGAACCTCCTTGATTGCTGTCCGTCATGAAAACCGTCTTTACATGAGGAATGATGGAAGGAACGGTGGAGGATGTGCCCTCCGACTCGTACCCATGCACCGAGAAGTCGTCGGGATAGGTGGGAATATTCTCTTCGGGCTCGGACTCGGAGGGAACGGTATCCCCGGCTTCAGAGCTTGCTTCGTCTTGAGAGTTGCGGATGTCCTCGGGGACATCAGCGTCTGTTGCCCCCGATGGAGGAGTTGTTTGTCCGGGCTCAGCTCCTTGAAACATCGGATTGTTGCGAATGTTCGGAGGAGTGCTACCCCCAGTTCCTTCAACCCACAGCGATGTGGATGATGAATTTCCCATCGCGGTAAATTTCGTCTTCGAACGGGTGTGTTGGAATACACCGGTAGAGGACAACCGTCTAGACGATAGTTTCTTAGTTGTAGTGGTTGATATCTTGGGACTGGAGATACTCGTCTTTTTCCCCCTCTTTTTGGTGGGGACCTTTTGAGCAGAATTGCAAAAGACAACATGAGGTGCCTCATCTTCTGAGTTCGGGTGCTGTAGCCTTTGGAAGACGGATGGCCGATCTTCCGTCACTGCCGCGTTGTTGCAGCAGCAATTGACGATGATTTGGGTGCAGCGATGTCCAAGCGAGGACTCTTTGTACGCCGACACTCCTTCTCTTTCCTTGCGTTTGTGGAGGATCGCCTCCCGCAGGTCAGAGGAACCACTCTGTCCGTTTGCCACCGGGGGCTGGACTCGAGCGGTTGCATACAACTTCCCATCCGAGGCCCGTGTGATAGTCAATGGGACGCCCCGATAGTCAGCGGTTGGGATAGCTGACTGGACACGATGAGCCCGTGCTACCCTAGACTTCCTCCTTTTAGCACCTGCGGGTGCGTAATAGGAGGAGTCCAAGTTGAATACCACAGAGTTTGGCTCATTATCCAGAGAACCATCAGGGCCAGGACCGCATGAGAGACGGTCGAAGACTGATCGAGAAAAGCTTGAAACGGATGCTATACGGCTAGAGTTGGGTACCGTGCAGGCTGTCTGCATGCGGTTGCCTTCTGCCGTCGGATGAATTATTTTTATGCGGCTAGGAGTCACGACCGTACAGGCTGGCCGCATGCGGTTGGCAATTATGGCCGCATGGGTTTTCTGCAAGCGGTTGACTCCCATAGCCTTACGAGTTTCATCCGTGTGGTTGGCAAATGTAGCCGCAAAAGCTATACGGCTGACAGATATGGCCACATGAGTTTTCTTCATGCGGCTGAAGGATGTAGTAGCCGCATGAGCTTTCTCCCTGCGGCTGATACGCTTATGCGGCTCGGATCTCATAGAGTTCCTCTTTGCCCCTGCAAGTCCAGCATCGTGGTATTTTCTTCTGCCAGACTTGGGGACAGCAGAGTTGTCTACGATCTGAAGTGGGGCCGCAGGGGAATCTTGCTCGCCGTCTTGAACAACAGAGGTTGTCTCCGTAAGAGCTTCAGTAGGAACGAAGGATCGGGGTCTCCACTCCTTACGGGCCTTCTTTGTGCGGGCTTGCTTCTGGACCAGGCCAGTGCTCTTGTCGGAGAGCATCTCTTCGAACGCCTGTTGGTCGAATCGGGCGACCATCTTTTGTTGAGTGGAGCCAAGCTTGGCTGCATCCGATTGCTTCACCAACTCCTCAGCCGTGGAGAAGTTAGTCCCCAGCAGAGTCGTCATCGTGTTTGCCATAAAATATAAAAGAACAGAACAATTATCGGAGGACCGGACTTTTACTTCACGTTACAAACTCGCTTGTACAAAGAAAGCCTAGGGACGAAAACCTAGGTACAACAGTCTAAGTACAATTGTTTATTTTAGATTCTGGGGGGTGACGATAGAGGCTCAGGAAGGCGACGGCAGCCCTGCCTTACTCCTTGGACGATCGGTATGCAGCCTTGGCTTCTTGTGAAAAGATAGTTGGTGTCGATGAAGAAATGCTCTTCTTGCTCCTCTGTTGCTCCTCTGGCTTCTCTCTCTCTCTCTCTGTGTATTCTCTCTCTGACTATGGGAGAAAGTCTCTTTGTATATATGTATTTTCCTCTCTGATATTGTATATTGTATATCTCGCAAGGGAATGACACCCTGCTATTTATAATAGTGGGGTGTGATCATTAGGGTTGCCAATGATTAGCTCTTGGAGATGGCGGCGGCTTTGGGATTGGTCAATCCAGGCCATTCGTTTTAATTATGATGAATCTGGGCCATTAGGTGTAGAATACACCAAATCCCATGAGCAATTAATGCTGATTGGAGTAAATCTTCCTTATAATGATCTTCTGATATCTGCGAATAAATCAGATCTATTCTTCTGCCACGTGTCCCCGATTATTGGGATTTGACCCAATCTTTAATGGCAGCCAATTTGAGGAATTAATTGGTTTAGGATACGTGTCCTAGAAGCTGCTGGGGGGGATTTGGACCGCATGACTAGTGAGCCGCATATAAATGTGAGCCGCATATGGTTAGGCCCACGTGTCAGGGCTGCGTGGGCAGTGGCCCTCACCTGAGCCCTCGAACCACAGGGGAGTAATTCTTGTGGGCCGCATAAGTATATATCCGCCTGAGCCGCATGGACATGACCCTCTCGAACCGCATAAGAAGTTCTCGCTCGAGCCGCATGAGGCTTTAATGGCCTGAGCCGCATAGGATAGATTCACTCTGAGCCGTATGGGAAGTTCTTTGCTCGAGCCGCATGAGGCTTTCATGGCCTGAGCCGTATAGAACAGATTCACTCTGAGCCGCATGGGATTTACTCTGAACCGCATGAGCAGTGAACCGCATACGAATGCCCATGTGGCAAGGCCACATGGCATTTTTATGGTTCTCGGGAGATTTGTTGTCAGAGATCTCTTTTCCCTTCCCTAGAGATTCATCATTAGGACAGAGCCATAATTACCTGCTTTGGTGTCAGGGCTGTCAACTTTTCAGAGGGGTCAGCCGTCAAAGTAATTAATGCAAAATGGGTGAAGGAGAGCACTATCAGGCCACGTATCTTCTGAGCCGCATGGAATGCTTTGGGCCGCATAGCTCCTTGTGCAGCATGATTCCCTGAACCGCATGAGTTTTCTGAGCCGCATAGGGTTCTTTAGCCGCATGAGTCATTTTCTTTAGTATTTTCCATGCTTCTACACTCATACCGATGATGGATGGCCCTCAAAACATGAATAGAGCGTCTATCTCCCCCCGAAAAAATTAGGATATCATCCACGTAGGCGAGACGAGAGACTCGCGGACATCCACTAGAAGAATAAAAAGAAGTATAGCCAGGAATTTAAGCCAATTTTTGAAGGTTTCTACTCAAAGACTCGGCAGCAATTACGAACAACATAGGTGAGAGGGGATCACCTTGGCGCAGGCCTCTGAAAGCTTGGAAATAGCCCGACATGCTACCATTGATCAATGTCGAAAACCACACATTGTTCATAAGATGAAGAACCATAGTAATCCAAGTTTCCTTGAACCCAAGCCTGCGAAGAGTAGAGAGAAGGAATCTCCAATTAACCCTATCGTACGCCTTGCTCATGTCTAGCTTGATGGCCGCATTCCGTCCCCAATTGTCACGACCCAACATACTGAACATCTCTTGGGCAAGGACAATGTTGTCAGCAATTTCTCGACCCTTAATAAAGACACTTTGTTCTGGTGAAATGATCCGTGTCTACATAGGGGACAGCCTGTTTGCAAGCAATTTGGAGGATATCTTGTTGACAAAATTACAAAGGCTTATCGGTCGATATTCAGAAATAGTAGCATGATTTTTGTTCTTGGGGATTAAAACAAGGAGAGTGCTAGTGAAGACCTTAGGTAAGGAGAAGCCGTCGAAGAACAAATGAACTGCTGCTAGAATGTCATCCTTAATGATGTGCCAACACTTGATGAAGAAAACTCCATTAAAACCATCAGGTCCAGGAGCACTGTGGCGATCTATCGATTTGATAGTGGAATGAACCTCCTCCATGTTGGGCTTCAACGTCAATGTTTTACCCTCTTCGTCATTGAGAACCTTTGGTAGCACGGACATGAACTCCTCATCAGTCATGACTGGCTCAGAAAGAAACAGATTCTCATAATGAGTATTGGCAATGTGTTGGATACCCTCCAGATCGCTAGCAATAGTACCATCATCGGCCCGAAGTTGGTGAATATGAAGGCGACGTCGCTTGGTAGAGACACAGGAATGAAAATATCCTGTATTTCTATCCTCTTGTAAATCCCATTTGAGCCGAGCCTTCTGTTTCCAGTACGCCTCCTCAATCTGGATTCTTTGTTTGAGATGAGCCTGTGCAGCCATAAGTTCGGGACGGATAGAGGGATAACTGTCGAAAGTGACTTCAGCTGCTACGACTCTGTCCTCCGCCGCTTTCACTGCCTGGAATATATCACCATATGTAGAGTGACTCCACCTAGATAAAGCCTTGCGAGTAGCTGAAAGCCTCAGTCCCAAATTGATAATGGGGTTGTGATGATGAACCGAAACCCAAGCCTGTTCAATAGTGGCGTGGAACGATAGGTGAGCAGTCCAGAAGGACAGAAACCTAAAAGATTTCTTAAGAACAGCGGTACGAGCACGAAATTGTACGAGAATGGGAGAGTGGTCCGACTTAGTACGATTTAAATGTTCACACGTCGTGATAGGAGCCGAGTGCCACCACTGCCTGTCCAAGAGTACTCTATCGAGTCTAGATCCCTGCCGCTCTGGTCCAGTGTCGGTTTTGATCCACGTGAAGCAGCTGCCCGTGTAAGGAACCTCAGTGACTCCAGCAGCGAGTTGAAATTCTCTGAACTCCCTCATGGACGCCTCGTTGGGGGGCAAGCCACCAAACTTCTCATCCGAACAAGCGATGGCATTAAAATCTCCTCCGATCAGCCAGGAACAATGAAAGCGGTTCGGGAGGCTGAGCAAAGACTCCCAGAGGAAGCGCTTCCCTTTCTTAGTGTTACTGCCATGTACAATAGAAATCAAAGAGTTCTCAGGAATAAGAGGGTGGGAGAAAAGAACCGATGATGACTGTTCCGAAGAATCAGCCAAAAGAAGGCTACCATCCATGTTGCAAAAAAATCCATATATTTCCTTTAGCATTGGAGATCGCCATCTGAAAGCCAAGCTTGATTTGATAGTAGTGTAATTGGTCTGGGGAGACCTTGGGTTCAATAATAGCCAGGAGCTGGATCTTGTGCATACGAACTAAAGTTTTAATTCTTTTGATGGTTGTAGGGTTTGCTATACCTCGTACATTCCATATTAGGATGTCAAGCATGAATGGAGAAGGTGGAGGAAGGGTTTGGAGGGGGCTTAGATGCAGAGCGAAGGACGCGAGTAGACGGCGACGGCGGCGCTTTCTTTGGACGGCCGACCGTTTGCGACCCCATACGAGTTTCTTCTTCCTCAACTTGTTGGGCCCATGAGGCGCCCAGGGTGGTAATCTCTCCTTCCTCGAGCTGGTCATCTGGGCTCTCAACGCCGTTCTCAGGTGGAACGTTTGGTGGAGCAGGGGGAATAAACGTAGTCGGAAGGACCTCAGTTGTATCAGGCACGGCGGTAGGGACTGTGACATCTGAGGGAGCTGTCACGTCTGAGGGAGCTGCAGGGGCATCGGACGAAGGGCCAATATCATTATCACAACTGTCACCAGTGGGCGTTAGAATAGGTTGGGCGTCTGGATTGGTCAGGGCCTGCACAGGTGGAGTATGAGGAGACATTTTATTATTGTTTGGAGCTTCAGGAACGGCTGAGAGAGTCACATGTGGGGGGACCACATTCAATGCTTCATTGGGATCCGGTGGCTGAACATTTACTAGCGGACTGGCCTGACCATTATTAACCCCTCCATCTGTAATGGCTTGATGAGAGCTTTCACCTACGACATGTGTTGCTTTTGTGGTTATAGGAGCCTGCATACGGTGAGATGGGGGATCCCTCATTGGTTGCTTTTCCTTCTGTAGGACTTTGCACGAGCTCCTGACATGACCTTGGTGCTCACAAAAGGAGCAGTACATAGGGAAAGACTCATATTCCACCTTTTGTGAGAACTTTCTACCATTAGAAAGCTGAATATTCAGAATGGGAGGAGGAGTTTTACTAGCAACTATCTCGACAAGCACGTGGGCCACGCTAGGACGTGTGAGTTCTTCAGTCGCGCGATCAAGACGCAACGGGTTACCGATGCCCAAGGCAAGGGAGAACAAAGCATTTTTGTTGAAAAATTGGATGGGCAGTCCTGGGAGAGACACCCAGACCGGAGCCAGAGGGGATTCCTCCAACGGAAAAAAATCCTGATGCCATCTAAACAGTCTCATTGGATCTCTTGTGATGAACCATAGGTCTTTAGAACGGAGGCAAAGGAAATCCACCTCTTCTAGAGGCCTAATGAGGATGTGCTTCGGATCTAAGGATCCCACATGAACTGTACCCGTGAACTTGAAATTAATGAAGGCCTTCCTTATCACGTCCATAGAAGGGCGTGAGTGGGAAAATTTACCAATGAGAGCGAACCGGAAAGGATCCACAAGAATGGTTTCCTCCTCCTCGGAGAAGGATATCACCGGTATCCCTCGGGAAAACGAAGGAGCACGGATTGGAATCGTGGGGGAAGGAACAGGTGGAGCTCCCACGACCACCTCGGCGAACGTCTTAGCCATCGGGAAGCCAATGGAGCTGGTGTCTCCACTGGCGTGAGACGCCGGCCCGGCATAAGGCCAAGCCGGAGTCGGGGACAAGAAGATGCGGCTAGGGTTTTGCGATCGCCAGGACGGAGCTCTATGATATATATATATATATATATATATATATATATATATATATATATATATATATATATATATATATATATATATATATATATATTTTATATATATATATATATATTTATATATATATATATATATATATATATATATATATATATATATATATATATATATAATTGTAAATGTTATATATATATATATATACATATATATATATATTTATATATATATATATATATAAAATATATATATATATATAACATTTACAATTATATATATATATATATATAATTTGTAAAACCCCTAAATTTGTACTATATTTTTTATTTATATTTGTACGGATTTAAAATTTTGTATTGTACAACGCGTAGTCGTATTTTACGTCGCGGACGAAATTTTATTTTGCTCGACGAGAGTGAATATGTGTGAGCGTACATATTTTTAGAAAAACATTTTTATCTATTTTATAGTTTCAAAATAATATATGTAATAATTTGCTTTAGCTATCATACCAACATTTTCAAGTCCTTTATTTTATTGTAAAAAGTCTTTTGTGAAAACAGTTATTATTAATAAATAATTTTTCGTGCATGCACATATTTCATAAATATCTTATTTGTTTATTTTAAATAATAATATAATTTTTGAAATTATTATTATTATTATTTTTGGAAAACATATTTTGAATTTATTATGTCAATTTAAATCATGATTTGAAATTATATATTTATTTAAATAGATAAATAATTAAAATTTGATTTATTGATTGATTTTAAACTAAGGGAATTAAATTAGATTTAATTGGATTTGGATTTGGATTTGGATTGGATTTGATTGATTTTAAATTGATACATGAATTATCTACTTGGGTTTTAAACCAATCATAATTCCTATCCAATTGGAAATTCCTACATCCTATAAATAGGCAGATACTCATCCATAAACTTCACAACTCCATAATTTTCTCCACAACCGTGCTGTGCACCGTGTCAGTGTCCATCCCGATTCTTATTCCATATTTACAATTACATTATTTTCTTCCCCGTGTCGGACACATCCGAACATCAATAAATTTCTAAACCCTAGTCCTAATCCTAAACCCTATCCCGTCTTGTCCGCTGCCTTCGCCGTACCCGTCTCCTGTCACAGCACCCCGCCTCCTCGGCCACCCGTCCTCGGCCACCCAACCCAATCACACCAGCCCCGCGAACAGCCACCCGCTGACACCACCACCTCCGACAACCACCACCCGAAATTACCAACACCACCCCGAGCACCGCCCCAAGCCTACAGCACCCATGCCCGGCCACCCTTGCCGTGGCCGTCACCACAACCTGCCACCATCTCCGACATCATCACCACTTCCCTATCACAACACCACCACTACCGCCACCACGGCTAATGGCCGGACCACCACCACTAGCATATAGAAATAGAAGAAGGAAGTAAAAACCCTAAACTCACCTTTGACTCGACGGCCACCCTCGCCGTGCCGATCTGCCACCGTGTCCTCTATGGCCAGCACCAGCGCTGGGTTCGAACCGACCTCCTTCTCATGGATCCCAGGCCACCGATCGACGACTACCCCCGTCGAGTCCTGCCAGCCTTGTCGAGCTGCCCGACCCTGACCCCGTGCCGCGAGCATCTCACTCGTCGGAACCCTAGGCCGGCGAGCCCCGCAGCGCCTCCAGCCACCGGGAAACCCCCGTCCCCTTTCCTCGTCGTGCCCGTCCGCCAAAAACCCTACCGTGGCCGACTTCCCACTCCGCCGCCGCACTTCTTCCCTCCCAGGTCGACCCTCTCCCTCTCGCCTCAGTTCCTCCGCCGACCGGAGCTCCGCCTCAGCCTCCATGGTCGGAGCCCCGACCCGACCGTCGCCCGGCCGTGCACTTCTCGCATGGTCGCCCATCTCAACCTCCGGCGCCGCCCGACTAACCCTCACTCTCCTCCGCCTGTCCGCCGATCGAGCCTCCACCCCACGTCGATCGAGCCTCCGCCCCACGCCGATCGAGCCTCCGCCCGCCGACGAGACGGCCTCCACCTTTCCTCCACTCTCCCGCTGACTCACCAATCTTCTTCCGCTCATCTCTCTCTCTCTCTCTAACCTCTTTGCTATTCGATTTTTTTTCTTTTTGTCTCTTTCCCCTCATTAAAAACGAGAACAAGCAATAGGTGTTCTGTTGGTGTGTTGTTTTCATTTTTTATTATTTATTATTATTATTTTTAATTTTTATTTCTTTATCATAGTTATTATGTTTTAAGTATTATTATTATTATTATTATTATTATTATTATAATTTTATTTTACTGTTGTTTGAGTTATGTGCTTCTGAAGTAAGTGTATTTTTACTTTTTAATGATAACTGATATATTATTATTATTATTATTATTATTATTATTATTATTATTATTATTATTATTATTATTAACTTTACTATACTCATGATGTATAAAATTTTGTATAAAATTTCATATATATTTTGTAGTAGGCTTGGGAAACCTCATATTGTTCAAATCTAGTTTTAAACCGTAATTTAATTGCTACTCGAATATTAATTTATTAAGATTATTTTGGCCCATAAAATTATAGTTTTAAAATTTTAAATATTTTTTTTGTATTTCTCAAACGTTTTAAGTAACATAGTGTTCTAGCTCAAAACCATATTTTACAACTTGGAGTTTTTGCCCTAAAAAGGATTTCTGGATTTTAAGTATTTAATTAAATTATTTTTATCAAATAAAACTCAATTTTCAAAAGAATTATAAATAGTTTTCTGAAAATCGTATATTTATTATTACTTATTTCTTTGATTTGTCTCATGTCCGTATCCAGTCCTATTATTTCAATTCCTTCGCCCATTTCGAGACTAACTTATGTCCACCCTAACTAATTCGACCCTTCTGGACCCAATGGAACTGTCCGTACCACTACTCAAGGTCACCATGCATAGTGGTTGCACCGAAGTCGCAGTTCATGCCAGCTTGATCATTGCAGCACACCAGGCGTACTATCAGGCAAGACAACTTGCCATTTGCTGTTTATTTATTCTAGCTCATATTTTTATGCATTATTTATTTTCTTTATGCAAAATAAACTGTGATACATGACATAACTGTTAGAACTTACTGTTCATTTATATTTTCTGTTGTGTATTATTTTTCTTACAAATTAAACCTAGATTTAAGGGACCACCTTGTGTGTTGCATTCATTAGCCTTGACACGTTGTAACACGAAGTTGTGTGTCGCATGTACGACACGAAAGTGCATGATTGGCTGGCCACCAGTACGTACAAGCCGTGCGATAGGAATAACTGCTAATAGAGGTTGCATGCTAGTTGACTTAGCGGTTATAGAGGTTATTGTTGTGATACAACAAAGTAGGCATTGGGCGGGGAGAACAATTCCTTAGCGTATAGGCTTCGATGGACTTCCCTTGTGACCCGGACTCTCCGCTGGAGATACGAGGTTGATGACCCATGATTACTGACGGCCACTGACGATTCTGCGGAACGTCATGCTCTTACTGATGGGGCCTCTGGTGCCCAAGAGGGGACTATGCCGATCCTACTCAGCCAGGGCCTATGCGTAGGAAGGATTGTTCTTAACTACATATCACATATAATGGTAGGCTACCTTTATCCGTTAGGTACGAGTACTTTTGGTTTAGGTACTTGTATCTGACCGTGACTTGGAACAATAACTTATCGCGGATTAGTTCTTCACATCTTGTCCTTGATTGGTTGTAGGTTTGACTTACTACTCCGATAAGAAGGTATTGAACCTTCTTGGGGTCCGGATACCATATTGGATTATTAGCATGGAAAGATACGTCACCGTGAATTAGTTTACCATCTCCTGTCCTTATTTGGTTGGAGGGATGGTACGCTCGTTCAGTATGTGTGTATTGGAATATGTTATAATTCGATTTACTTATTTATTTGAGCAATATTTATTCAGTTTATATGGCATGATATTATGTGTCTTGTTACGTCCCTCTGAGGACCTGGTTATCTCTCCAGGTGTGTGCTATTGTCTTTCGCAGGTGCTTTAGCTCTAGCCGCGTTTATTGCTATTTCTCGAGGATGATTGCACTTGGATCGTCTTCGCTTCGCTCGCCAAAGTCATTTCATTTTTCATGTATTTTTCCTTTACTTGTTGGTAGTAGATTTGTCTCCGCCCAACATATTGTATCAAAACAAGTCATTATCTTTATATGATGTCTTTTATTTATTTATTTTGTGTGGATGAGATTAGTTATGGTTCTACTGCATTTTATAGCTTATGTATTCATACGAGGTTTCCATATATTGGAGTATACTTCGTATGTATACAGCTGGCATGTCTACGTTCCTAGTCCTACGTATTTTGGGACTGGGGCGTTACATGTTTTTGTGGTGGCCCGTGCAAGTCAAGATAAATTGTTTGGTTACTTTATCGTACCAAGCAAGCCTGCGTATAGGATTAGAAGTCTAGGATCTCATCCACATACTTGACCTCTTTCCTTGATTTTATCTACCGTTTGACTCATCAATTGTATTTTGCTTGCTTCCTTCCATCCCTATTCTTATCTTCTCTTCGTGCTTGCTAGAGATTGACCCTACTAGTTAATTGTCCCAAAACACCATTAGTTTAATTCTTTAAGTTGGGTAGAATACCTTCTAGCAACCCCTTTGACATAGTGACCTATATTAGCAAGCTTATTTAGATCCTAGAATCTAGATGACCTAACCCGTCTAGCCAACCAAGGACTTGGACAAGAAGTCTATAGGACGACTGTATGACTTAGAATCATTCTACCTTCCTTAAATCTTAATCTCTCGTGCCTATATATTTACCGTTTTGACTAATGATGCTAATATAGCCTAGTTTTTGCAAGCTTATTCTTAATCGAGTTTGTTCATGACATATGCTATTGAGTACTCACTAGCCTATCGTCTAAATCAGAACCGGTGCATAGTGGTCTGATCAACCAAGTGCACTTTGGTTCGCTTTTGTCTATTACTCTACGTGGATGGGAACATAATTAAACGTGGCCCTTACAATCCCATCCACGACTGCCTTGACAATTTTTTTGAAATTATTCGATCGTCTTTGATTCACGTAATGCCTCCTTCGAACTCTATATTGCTTTCGCCTTCACCTATTTTAGGAGGACGAAGGCGTTATATAAGAACTTCCTCTAGCCTTCCTATCGGCTATGACCATTCTCACTCGATGTTGATATACCTTCATCCCAAACTACTCGACCCTATCAAGACCTTCTAATCGCTTAATTAAAGAGAATCTTATTTGTTATCTTAATCGTGACCCTCATTCATTACCCGTGACCATACCGTATTATTTATTTCTTTTTTTTTTCTCTTCTATGATCTAGATTACGATTTCTTACGGTATGATTTTGTTATCGATTGTTTCCCTTCGATATCCCCTGCGTCTTCTCACCCCCTACGAATTCTTAATTTCGAGGACGAAATTCTTTTAAGTTGGGTAGGATGTAAAACCCCTAAATTTCTACTATATTTTTTATTTATATTTGTACGGATTTAAAATTTTGTATTGTACGTCGCGTAGTCGTATTTTATGTCGCGGACGAAATTTTATTTTTGCTCGACGAGTGCGAATATGTGTGAGCGTACATCTTTTTAGAAAAATATTTTTATCTATTTTATAGTTTCAAAATAATATATGTAATAATTTGCTTTAGCTATCATACCAACATTTTCAAGTCCGTTATTTTATTGTAAAAAGTCTTTTGTGAAAACAGTTATTATTAATAAATAATTTTTCGTGCATACACATATTTCATAAATATCTTATTTGTTTATTTTAAATAATAATGTAATTTTTAAAATTATTATTATTATTTTTGGAAAACATATTTTGAATTTATTATGTCAATTTAAATTGTGTTCTAAAATTATGTATTTATTTAAATAGTTAAATAATTAAAATTTGATTTATTGATTGATTTTAAACTAAGGGAATTAAATTAGATTTAATTGGATTTGGATTTGGATTTGATTTGATTGATTTTAAATTGATACATGAATTATCTACTTGGATTTTAAACCAATCCTAATCCCTATCCAATTGGAAATTCCCACATCCTATAAATAGGCAGGGTACTCATCCATAAACTTCACAACTCCACAATTTTCTCCACAAATGTGCTGTGCACCGTGTCATTGTCCATCCCGATTCTTATTCCATATTTACAATTACATTATTTTCTTCCCCGTGTCGGACACACCCCAACATCAATAAATTCCTAAACCCTAGTCCTAATCCTAAACCCTATCCCGTCTTGTCCGCTGCCTTCGCCGTACTCGTCTCATGTCACAGCACCACGCCTCCCCGACCACCCGTACTCGGCCACCCGACCCAATCACACCAGCCCCGCGAACAGCCACCCGCTGACACCACCACCTCCGACAACTACCACCCGAAATTACCAACACCACCCCGAGCACCGCCCCAAGCCTGTAGCACCCATGCCGTGGCCATCACCACAACCCGCCACCATCTCCGACATCATCACCACTTCCCTATCACAACGCCACCACCACCGCCACCACGGCCAATGGCCGGACCACCACCACCAGCATATAGAAATAGAAGAAGGAATTAAAAACCCTAAACACACCTTTGACTCGACGGCCACCCTCGCCGTGCCGATCCGCCACCGTGTCCTCTCCGGCCAGCACCTGCGCTGGGTTCGAACAGACCTCCTTCTCATAGATCCCAGGCCACCGATCGACGACTACCCTCGCCGAGTCGTGCCAGCCTTGTCGAGCTGCCCGACCCTGACCCCTTGCCGCGAGCATCTCACTCGCCGGAACCCTAGGCCGGAGAGCCCCGCAGCGCCTCAAGCCGCCGGGAAACCCCCGTCCCCTTTCCTCGTCGCGCCCGTCCGCCAAAAACCCCACCGTGGCCGACTTCCCACTCCGCAGCCACACTTCTTCCCTCCTGCTCTCGACCCTCTCCCTCTCGCCTCAGTTCCTCCGCCGACCGGAGCTCCGCCTCAGCCTCCATGGTCGGAGCCCCGACCCGACCGTCGCACGGCCGTGAACTTCCCGCGTGGCCGCCCATCTCAACCTCCAGCGCCGCCCGACTAACCCTCACTCTCCTCCGCCTGTCCGCCGATCGAGCCTCCGCCCCACGCATATCAAGCCTCCGTCCGCCGACGAGACGGCCTCCACCTTTCCCCCACTCGCCCGCAGACTCACCAATCTCCTTCCGCTCATCTCTCTCTCTCTCTAACCTCTTTGCTCTTCGATTTTTTTCTTTTTGTCTCTTTCTCTCATTAAAAACGAGAACAAGCAACAGGTGTTCTGTTGGTGTGTTATTTTCATTTTTATTATTATTTATTATTATTATTTTTAATTTTTATTTCTTTATCATAGTTATTATGTTTTAATTATTATTTTTATTATTATTATTATTATTATTATTATTATTATTATTATTATTATTATTATTATTATTATTTTATTTTACTGTTGTTTGAGTTCTGTGCTTCTGAAGTAGGTATATTTTTACTTTTTAATGATAACTGATATATTATTATTAATATTATTATTATTATTATTATTATGGATATTATAAGTATCTTTACTATACTCATGAAGTATAAAATTTTGTATAAAATTTCATAAATATTTTGTAGTAGGCTTGGGAAACCTCATATTGTTCAAATATAGTTTTAAACCCTAATTTAATTACTACTGGAATATTAATTTATTAAGATTATTTTGGCCCATAAAATTATAGTTTCAAAATTTTAAATATTTTTTTTTGTATTTCTCAAACGTTTTAAGTAACATAGTGTTCTATCTTAAAACCATATTTTACAACTTGGAGTTTTTGCCCTAAAAAGGATTTCTGAATTTTAAGTATTTATTTAAATTATTTTAATTAAATAAAACTCAATTTTCAAAAGAATTATAAATAGTTTTCTGAAAATCGTATATTTATTATTATTTATTTCTTTGATTTCTCTCATGTCCGTATCCAGTCCTATTATTTCAATTCCTTCGCCCATTTCGAGACTACCTTATGTCCACCCTAACTAATTCGACCCTTCTGGACCCAATGGAACTGTCCGTACCACTACTCAAGGTCACCATGCATAGTGGTTGCACCGAAGTCGCAGTTCATGCCAGCTTGATCATTGCAGCACACTAGGCGTACTATCAGGCAAGACACCTTGCCATTTGCTGTTTATTTATTCTAGCTCATATTTTCATGCATTATTTATTTTCTTTATGCAAAATAAACTATGATACATGGCATAACTGTTAGAACTTACTGTTCATTTATATTTCCTGCTGTGTATTATTTTTCTAACAAATTAAACCTAGATTTAAGGGACCACCTTGTGTGTTGCATTCATTGGCCTTGACACGTTATAACACGAAGTTGTGTGTCGCATGTAGGATACGAAAGTGCATGATTGGCTGGCCACCAGTACGTACAAGCCGTGCGATAGGAATAACCGCTAATGGAGGTTGCATGCTAGTTTGACTTAGCGGTTATAGAGGTTATTGTTGTGGATACAACAAAGTAGGCATTGGGCGAGGAGGACAATTCCTTAGCGTATGGGCTTCGATGCACTTTCCTTGTGACCCGGACTCTCCGCTGGAGATACGGGGTTGATGATCCATGATTACTGACGGCCACTAACGATTCTGCGGAACGTCATGCTCTTACTGATGGGGCCTCTGGTGCCCAAGAGAGGACTATGTCGATCCTATTCAGCCAGGGCCCATGCGTAGGAAGGATTGTTCTTAACTACATATCACATATAACGTAGGCTACCTTTATCCGTTAGGTATGAGTACTTTTGGTTTGGGTACTTGTATCTGACCGTGACTTGGAACAATAACTTGTCGCGGATTAGTTCTTCACATCTTGTCCTTGTTTGGTTGTAGGTGTGACTTACTATTCCGATGAGAAGGTATTGAACCTTGTTGGGGTCCGAATACCATATTGGATTATTAGCATGGAAAGATACGTCACCGTGAATTAGTTTACCATCTCCTGTCCTTCTTTGGTTGGGGGGATGGTACGCTCGTTCAGTAGGTGCGTATTGGAACATGTTATAATTCGATTTACTTATTTATTTGAGCAATATTTATTCAGTTTATATGGCATGATATTATGTGTCTTGTTACATCCCTCTAAGGACCTGGTTACCTCTCCAGGTGTATGCTATTGTCTTTCGCAGGTGCTTTAGCTCTAGCCGTATTCATTGTTATTTCTTGAGGATGATTGCACTTGGATCGTCTTCGTTTCGCTCGCCAAAGTCATTTCATTTTCCATGTATTTTTCCTTTACTTGTAGGTAGAGGATTTGTCTCCGTCCAACATATTGTATCAAGACAAGTCATTATCTTTATATGATGTCTTTTATTCATTTATTTTGCGTGGATGGGATTAGTTATGGTTCTACTGCATTTTACATCTTATGTATTCATACGAGGTTTCCATATATTGGAGTATACTTCGTATGTATACAGCTGGCATGTCTACGTTCCTAGTCCTACGTATTTTGGGACTGGGGCGTTACATAATTGTATATGTTATAGTAATATATATATATATATATATATATATATATATATATATATATATATATATATATATATATATATATATATACCATTTACAATTATATATATATATATATATATATATTGTAGAAGCATGAAAAAGAAGAGAAAAATGATCCATGCGGCCAAAGGGGCCGCATGTGGCTTAGGAGTCCCATGCGGCTCAAAAATATAGGCAGTACGAGCGGACTCCATGCGGCCCGCAGAGGGAAGCCACGTGTCTTTCCAGAACAGTTGTACCTAGCGTCAATTAATGCTCTGACGGATGACAGCTGACAGCCCTGACGTAAAGTAGTCATAATGACTAACACAAAAGCACTATCTTCCTAGGAAACTGGCAAAAATATTCACAGCTTCGAGGTAAGTTTATGCGGCCAGACTAGACGAGTTCATGCGGCCAGTGCAGAGAAACATATGCGGCTCAATCATGAAGGTCCCCCCATGCGGCTCGGCCATGAAGAAATCCATGCGGCTCGGCCATGAAGACTCTCATACAGCTTGGCCATGAAAAAACCCATGCGGCTCGGTCATGAACAGATTCATGCGGCTCGGTCATGACAACCTTCATGCGGTTCGAGTATAGAGACTATTCATGCGGCTCGGTCATGAAATCTTTCATGCGGTTCGGTCGTGATGACCTTCATGTGGCCTAAATATGAACGCTCCTCATACGGCTCAATAATGATGACATGACACGTGTCCTAAAGATAATCAAATTTTTGGGTCAGATCTCAATGATTTGGGACACGTGGCAAGGGAATGAATTAAATTGATTCATTTAGATTTGCGGATATCAGCAGATCATCATAATGGGATTTATTGCAATCAACATTAATTACTGACATGATTCGGCATAATCCTCATTAATGATCCAGATCCTTCATACTCAAGATGGATGGTCCAGATTGATCATTTACCAGGCCACCGTCACTTTGAGAATGGGCAGTCATTACAAACCCTAATGATGCTCCCCACTATTATAAATAACAGGGTGTCATTCCCTTGCAAAAGATATACACGCATATACAGAGAGACGCTCCCCCAATAATCAGAAAGAAAAATACACAGAGATCAATCCACAGAGAGAAGCCAAAAGAGCAATACGAGGAGAGCAAGAAGAGCATTTCTTCGTCAACGCCAAGCATCTCATCACAGGAGCCAAGGCTACGTCCGATCGTCCAAGGAGTAAGGCAGAGCTGTCGTCGCTTTCCCGAGCCTCTATCGTCACCCCTCAGAATCAAAAATAAACAATTGTACTTAGATTGTTGTACCTAGGTTTATGTCCCTAGGCTTTCTTTGTACAAGCGAGTTTGTAACGTGAAGTAAAAGTCCAGTCCTTCCATAAAACTGTTCTGCTCTTTTATATTTCGTGGCAAACACGATGGCGACTCTGCTGGGGACAAACTTCTCCACGATTGAGGAGTTGGTGACGCAGTCGGATGCAGCCAAGCTTGGCTCCACGCAACAGAAGATGGTCGTCCGGTTCGACCAACAGGCGTTCGAAGAAATACTATCCGACAAGAGCGCTGGCCCGGTCCAGAAGCGAGCCTGCACAAAGAAGGCCCGCAAGGAGTGGAGACCCCGATCCTTCGTTTCTACTGAAGCTCTTGCAGAGATACCCTCTGTTGCTCAAGACGGCAAGAAAGACTCTCCTGCGGCCCCACTTCAGACCGTAGACAACTCTGTTGTCCCCAAGTCCGACAGAAGAAAACACTATGATGCTGGACTTGCAGGAACAAAAAGGAACTCTATGCGATCTGAGCCGCATAAGGGTGCTAGCCGCATGAAAAAAGCTCATGCGGCTACATCCGCCAACCGCCTGAAGAAAGCTGACACGACCACATCTGTCAGCCGCATAGCTTATGCGGCTACAGGTGCCAATCGCATGGATGAAACTTATGCGGCTACCGAAGTCAATCGCTTACAGAAAACCCATACGGCCACAATTGCCAACTGCATGCGGCCAGCCTGCATAGTCGTGACTCCTAGTCGCACAAGAACAGCTCATCCGACAGCTAAAGACAGTCGCATGCAGACAGCCTGCACGATTTTTGATCCTAGCCGCATAGCGTCTGTTCCACGCTTCTCACGATCGGTCTTTGACCGTCTCTCATGCGGTCCTGACCCTGATGGTTCTCTGGATAATAAGCCAGACTCTGTGGTATCCAACTTGGACTCTTCCTATTACGCACCCTTAAGTGCTAAAAGGAAGAAGTCTAGGGCAGCACGGGCTCACCAAGCCCAGTCAGCTTCCCCAACCTCTGACTATCGGAGCGTCCCGCTGATTATCACGCGGGCCTCTAATGGAAAGTTGTATAAAACTACTCGTACCATGCCCTCTGCGGCCAATGGGCGGGATAGTCATCAAGCATCTCCCAATAACGAACGAAGGCATGTATAAGAGCTACCTTCGCATCAGAGAGCAGGCGGGAGGCCTACACACTCGCGTGCCCGGAATTCCCGAGCCAGCAAAGCAAGTGACTTACGTGAGGCCATCATCCACAAACGCAAGGAAAGAGAAGATGCATCAGGGTGCAAAGAGTCTTCCCACGGACGTCACTGCACCCAAGTCATCATCAACTGCTGCTGCAATAGCACAACGATACAAGAAGACCGACAGTCTGTCTTTCAAAGACTGTGACAGCCATCTTCAGAAGACGAGGCACTACCCGTCGTCTACTGCAACTCTGCTCGGAAAGTCCCCGCTGATGGAAGGGGGAAGAAGACGAATGTTCCCAGCCCAAAGATCTCAACCACTGCGACTAAAAGACTGTCGTCTAAGCGGGTGCCCACCAGTGGAGTTTTCTAAGGTACTCACTCTAAGACGAAATCTGCTACAGTGGGGGATTCGTCGTCCATAACGCAGGGGGTTGCCGGGACTAGGGGTAGCACCCCTCCGAGCCTCCACAGCAACCCAATGTTCCAAAAAGATGAGCCAGGGGAGACAACTCTTCCATCAGATACAGCCAATCTCGACGATGTCCACAATTCCCATGACGAGGCAAACTCGGAGAATGGGGGTACTGTTCCTTCCGAATCTGAGTCAGAAGGGAATATACCCACGTACCCTGATGATTTCTCACTGCGGGGATACGATTCAGAGGGTACTTTCTCCACCGCTCCGTCTATCTCTCCTCATGTGAAGACGGTATTCATGACAGACAGCAACCAAGGTGGTTCCAGTGATCGCCAGCGCATCGACAGTCTCGAGGCCATATTGCTTGCTCTGGTCAAGTCCGTAGATGAGATTAAAGTGGCCCTTCCAACTCTGCAAGGAGGGACGCCTGCCCAAACAAGCGCGGGTCCCACGGTCAATGCGGACACGAATTCGACGGCACCAAACCTGGGCAACAATCCTCAGGAAACAACGGCCCCCACTGCCGTGGACGAAGCACGCGAAGCGACAAGAGAGGTCCAAGAGCTCCGAGCCATGTTCCACGCTCGAAAAAACTCTCAAGACCTCAGAATACGGTAACCGTACCCTGCTGCATGGAGGGATGTTCCATTCCCACAAAGATATAAGCCGTTCAATATCAATCCTTATGATGGCAAGACCTCGACAAGTAGGTACATCACTTACTTCGAGGTCACCACCGACCATCTGCCCCATGACGATGCCATTCTCACACGGTTAATGATCGGGGCATTGGAAGGAGTCGCCTTCGACTGGTATCGCAACCTGCCGGACAACTGCATCCACTCCTTTGCCGGCTTCAAGCGCAGAGATTCTATGAAGTAGTGCAGGACATCACCATGTCCACCCTCATAGACGTCGTCCAAGGGGAGAAAGAGCTGACGAGGAACTACATCGAGTGGTTCCGCCAAACCGCCATGAAGTTGCCTTCTGGAAATCAAGATTCCTCCTTGATTGAAATTTGCCAAAAGAGACTCCTCCCAACAATCAGTCTCTGGATGGGCGAAAGTCAATTCAAGGACTGGAAGGCATTCATCATCAGTGCCACAAGCGCCGAAGAACGATTGAAGAAGGCTCGCCAACTAGGATTGCACATCTCGGACGGATAGAACAAGGGCAAGCGTCCCAACAACGATAACGGGGGTAGCCCTTCCAACAATCGGGACAGCAGGGAAAAGCAGGCTATGGTGACCGACACGCATAGAAACCTGAGCCAAAATCGGCAGACAAACAATGGCCGCAAATCACTTACACCTTCGAAGACGGTTACGTCAAGCCCATCTTAAACATGCTCAAACAAGGGGACAGAATTTAGTTTCCTCCACCAAGACGGGAACCGCAGCCAGCAGAGATGGAGAACCCGAAGTACTGTCATTATCATCGTTACGTCCATCATGCAACACACGACTGCTACCAGCTGAAATGGTACATCCAAAACTTTATTGATTCGAACGCTTTGGCCATCGATTAAGAAGAGGTAACGGTGACAGCCAATATGGTGTCGGTACAATTTGGCAGCTTCCCTCCGACGGAAACTCAAGACGGGGTGGTCTCCATCCCTCTGGCGATAATGGAGATTACTAATCTTCTACCTCCCCGAGATCAGGCTGCTGGTTTGGTGCCCCTCACCACATCACGAGGGGGAGTCATGTGGATCCATCCAGACTTGGTATCGAAAGTGACTCGACCCATATCGTCTTCTATCTGCAAGAAAAAGAATGGAAAACTCAGATCCTGCCATACAGTCTCGGTAGACATCGAAGAAGCTACAGCCGTCGTCACACGATCCGGGGCACCATCCTAACCTGTGGTCGACAATCCAGCTATAGATCATCAACCCACAACAACTGATGCTCCGGGACCGGCTCAGCCTTCGACGACCGACAAGCCTAGGCCGAGGGAGACTCGCTTCGACAAATCCCTCCGAAAAGAGGCAGCCCAGGGGTTGGAGAGGCCCTACAACTTCAACATCTTGGCACAATTGGCCAACACACCGGCCAAGTTATCGTTATATGAGCTCCTGAGACTCTCCAAGGATGTTCGTGCGGCTTTGAGCGATGCACTCTAAAGCGCTGACGCATATCTGGCTCAAGTTAACCTCACGGGAGAAAACCTGCCTACAGATCTCCAAGATAGCGCCTGTACAGGAGCAATGCCCAACATCGTCTTCACTCCGCAGGACATGCTCATCAAAACTAATCTGCACGATCGCCCATTATACTACACTGGATACATCGGCGACGTAAAGGTGGATCAGATGCACATTAATCCTGGCTCTTCCATAAGCATTATTCTGAAGGGTCTGCTACATCATCTTCGCATCCCAATGCATCATCTGACGTCTACAAATACCGCCGTCAGCGGTTTCAATTCGGGCAGGAGCTACCCTATTGGAAAGATTCGTCTGAAGTATCAAATTGGCGACCTCTAATCCGAAGTCACCTGCTACGTCATCGATGCAGACACTTCTTACAACATCCTCTTGGGGCACCCATGGATACACGATTATATGATCGTCCCTTCTACGCTGTACCAGTGCTTTAAATATGTCGACAAATACGGCTTCGTGAGGACGAAATTTGCTGATATCGATCCCTTCAAAGGGGTCGAATCTTACTACTCAGACTCCTGCCTGTACAAAAAATCGAAGAAGCATCTTGGTGAAAGAGATGTACAAGCTAGTACCGAGACAGCCGCAGGATCATAAGAGCCTCTGACGATCCACCTCCAAGCTCGCAAACCGGGCATGTCTGTACCCCTTACCGCCACTCTGCGTAAGGACGCAATTAGCCTCTCGGCACAAGAAGAGCAGATGATAATCCGGCTGCCAAGGTCTGGCCAAGTGCCAAGATCCACAACGAGGCCACTAACAATCAGACTGCCAAGAGTCGGCCAGCCCCAAATGGAGAAGCTCAATCTCTCCGACAAACCACTGATGATACGCCTTCCCAAGAAGGGTCGTCACCCCGATACAAGGTCTGACACTTCTAGCGAACCAGCCACTCCTCGCCCCACATCAAATACCAAACTGGGGGTCGCTAGTCTGCCAACAACTCCACGCTTAACTCCATCAACTGAACCGCTGACGATCAAGCTCCCCATGTCGTCCTCTCAGTCTTCATTCACACAGGGGGTAGTCGAAGAGGAACCGGAGCTAGCCAAATATGTGGCTGCCCACACTGATGTTCCCTCTGCAGATGATGTAATTCCCCTAGAAAAGATACCTTACTTCATCAATAAAGGGCTATCTTTGAACTACCTCGAGCTTAATAAGCTTTGTACAATATACGCTATGGAACACGGTATAGCCACTCATCTACACACACATGTGACAAATGTCTACACCACAATCTAGCTTACTCCAGCGGAAGATGCTTACCGAATAATCGAGGGAGGGGACCATCCAATCATCTTCGGCCGGAAGGACGACCCGCATCCCTTCACCATAGAAGAAGTCGACCTTGGATCAGATGCCGGGAGACTACCTCTGTATCTTTATAGCCCCTAATCTAAATATCTCATGCAGAAGCAGTGGTATGATCTAGAAACGATACCGGGTTTGAACTACGGTATGGGACGACGATTACCTTTGAAGCCTCCGGTCCCGGCTGGCAAACCACGGGACTACTATAGCAAGACTCGATGTGGATTAGGGTATGTGACACCCACGACGACTCCTGAAAGTTCAGATGAAGAATGTGACTGGCATTCACATTCGACCGGGTCACCAACTTCTGATTCGGATACCAGCATCGGAGACATATTCAGACAAGTCATGTCAGTCAACATGGCATTCGTCGACGCTTATGAAGAGGATGAAGACATTCCGGAAATTCTCGAGCTAGAGCCGTAGGCCCAATAGCTAGATGAACAATGGGAAAAGCGTTTCGAGCAAAGAGAACCTCCCACTGAGGATGAGGTCATACAAGTTAATCTTGGTGATGAAGCCTCCCCGAAACCGATCTTCATCAGCCAAAGTCTTAAAGATGAAGAGCGAGAGTCGCTGCTCCAACTCGTCAAAGAGTATATCGATGTGTTCGCCTGAAGCTATGCAGAAATGCCAGGATTGGACCTCGAGATCGCACTCCACGAACTCAATATTCGTCCGGATGCAAAACCTGTCAAGTAGCAGCAAAGACGGTTTCGTTTCGATGTCATGAATGCTATCGAAACCGAGGTCAACAAACTGATAGCCAGCGACTTCATTCGCGAAGAGAAGCATCCAGACTGGGTAGCCAACATCGTACCCGTTCTCAAGAAGAACGGAAAGATTCGAATATGCATTCACTTCCGAAATCTGAATGAGGCATTCCCTAATGATGAATTCCCTCTCCCGATCACATATATCATGATCGACAACACCTGCGGCTTCAAACGTATGTCCTTCATGGATGGCTTCTCAGGATACAACCAGATCAAGATGTTCCCTGACGATGAGAAGCACACATCATTCCAAACACCAATTGGTACATATTGCTACACCGTTATGCCTTTCAGTTTAAGGAATGCTGGCACCACTTACCAGAGTGCTATGAGCGTCATCTTTAGAGACCACTTGTGCAAGATAGTGGAGTGCTACGTCGACGACATCGCCGTCAAAAGCCATTCGAAGGAAGATCATCTGTAAGATCTCAGGACAGTGTTCGACCTAATACGAGCACACAACTTAAAGATGAACCCTACGAAATCATTCTTGGGAGTCTCCAGCAGGAAATTCCTAGGTTTCGTCATCACTTCTCAGGGCATTCACATCGACCCCAAGAAAACAAAGGCAATCATGGAGATGGGTCCCCCGAGAAATCTCCATGAACTCCGAGGCCTCCAAGGCAGGCTAGCTTACATCAGGAGGTTCATCTCTAATCTCTTCGGACGATGTCAACCATTCACCCATCTCATGAAGAAGGGAGTCTCTTTCGTATAGGATGAGGAATGCCAGCGCGCTTTCGATAGCATCAAAGAATATTTGTCGAATCCTCCAGTCCTGGTGGCTCCTGATGCCGGGAAGCCATTCCTGCTCTATGTGCGAGCGATAGAACATTCTCTTGGTGCTCTATTGGCACAGAACAATGATGTGGGCCACGAACAAGCTATATACTACCTCAGTCGGAAGATGATTGGGCCAGAATACCGATATACGGTCGTAGAGAAGGAATGCCTTGCTCTCGTGTTCGCAATCCAGATGATACGACACTATGTCACGGGACAAACCATCCACGTAATATCGCAGATGAATCCCCTCAGGGTCCTCATGACCAAGCCTGGGGCACTCAGCTCTCGTCTTGCTACCTGGGCGATATTACTACCACCATACCACATGATCTTCGTCCCGCAAAAGGCTATTAAAGGCCAGGCTCTAGCAGACTTTCTAGCAGCACACCCAGGTTCAGAGACGACTAGGATATATGAAGAAATACCGGACGAGGTCACCGGTTCAAATGCAGTCTCCCATGATACCGTCTGGCGAATGTTCTTCGACGTCGCTTCAAGAACTGGACCCAAAGGCAACATCATCGCTGGAGTTGGAGTGGTATTGATTTCTTCCTCCGGCTTGGTGATCAATCGGGCCTACTCACTCACAGAGCCCTGCTCAAATAATGTGGCCGAGTACAATGCCATGGTCATTGGCCTCCGACTTGCAAAAGAGCTGGGGGTAGAGTATCTTGAAGCATACGGCGACTCACAGTTAATCGTCAATCAGATTCGGAGGTCGTACGAGGTCCGCCACGAAGACATGATCCCGTATCATCGAATAGCAATCGACATCATCTCGTCTCTGGGAGGATTCTTCATAGAACATGTTCCCAGACTCCAGAATATTGAGGCTGATGCCCTAGCTGGTTTGGCCGCTTCCCTAGCTGTGCTAAATTATGCTCGTCATCAGGTCGACATAATAGGCCGTGAACTAGTCTGTCCTAAGGATAACATTCGATGCATTGAAAGCTACTCCACTCTTTCAGTCGACGAAGCACCAGACTGGAGACAGCCGTTCATCGACTTTGTAGTATACGACATCCTGCCAGAGAATCCGAAGGAAGCTACTTCTATCAGAAGACGTTCTCTCAGATTTTTCTACGATACGGAGACGAAAATGCTGTATCGCCGATCCTATGATGGGTTGCTGCTTCGGTGTTTATCAAATATAGAAGCCAAGGAAGCCGTGTGCATGGCCCATGATGGTGTCTGCGGAGCCCATCAACCCGGCCCGAAACTGTAAGACCGCCTTCGCCGAATGGGCTATTACTGGCCCACGATGGTTGCAGACGCAATAGATTATGCACGAAAGTGTAAAGCCTGCCAAATCTATGCCGACTTCATCCACCAGCCATCTGAATTCCTATACCCGACGGTGGCCTCCTGACCATTCGAAGCATGGGGTATGGACATCGTCGGCGTAATTACCCCGCCTTCGTCCAGAGGACACTGATTCATACTCGCAATCACCGATTACTTCTCCAAATGGACGGAAGCCATCCCATTGGCAGAGGTGAAAACTTTAAACGTGATCAGCTTCCTTAAGCATCATGTCATCTACCGCTTTGGATTGCCCTGAAGGATCATTCACGACAATGGGCCACAGTTCGTAAGCCACGCATTTTATCGATTCTGCGACAAGCACCGAATTCAGAATATTGCTTCGACACCCTATAACCCAGCAGCCAACGGGTTAGCATAAGTATTCAACAAAACCATAATCAAGCTACTCAAGAAATTTGTGTCCTCTAACAAGCGCGACTGGAACGAGAAGTTCGGCGAATGCTTATGGGCGTATCGTACCACAGTTCGAACAGCCACCGGGAATACACCATTTTCCCTGGTGTACGGGAGCGAGGCAGTTCTCCCATTAGAGACTCAGATCCCCTCACTCTGCGTCGCCCTCACACATCAGTTGACGACAGATGAAAACCACCATCGCCGACTACAGGAATTGGAGGCCCTAGACGAGAAGCGTCTGTTAGCTCAGCAACGAATTGAGCTGTATCAAGCCCGAATCTCTGGAGCTTTCAACAAGAAGGTCAAGGTCAAAACATTCCAAGTAGGCGATCTCGTTCTGGCGATTCGAAGGCCGATGGTTATGATGCATAAAACTGCCGATAAATTCCAACCAAAATGGGAAGGCCCGTTCATCATCGAAGCTGTATTCTCCAACGGTGTCTACCGCCTCGCAAAACAAAATGGAAACTTGCTCATGTTGCCCATCAACGGCAATTTTCTGAAGAAGTATTATGTCTGAAACAAAATCCTCAAGACATCTCAGAGTGACGAGTTATGTACCTCCCCGTACCACTAAACTTACATTCTGGTTCCATATGTAGAGTCATGTACCCGCTGGTACCTCTGAACTCACTCCCACATGTTACAATCATTCGAGTCACGTACCCGCTGGTACCTCTGAACTCACTCCCACTTGTTACAATCATTCGAGTCACGTGCCCGCTGGTATCGCTGAACTCACACTTACCATTCTCCAGATCCTCGAGTCATGTACCCTCTCGTGCCACTGAACTCACATCCACAACATCCCAGATTATCGAGTCATGTGCCCGCTGGTGCCACTGAACTCATACTTTCACAATATCGAGTCATGTACCCGCTGGTGCCTCTGAACTCACATCCCGATTACTCTTTCAGATAGTAAGTCATGTATGATCATACCTCTGAACTTTCTGCCTATAAGAGAACCTCCTTCATGATCCACTACCCGCACTTCCAGTGCACAAAAAGGGTAACGGGTCCACAAACCTCCAAAACGACCATGTCGATGATACCTCTGAGTCGTTTCACTTCCGCCAAAAATAAATCACCCCTACATAAAACTTCCATGTCCTCATCACCTCTGAGTCGTTTTATGTACCCCCTCTTCATTGAGCCTACTCCTGCCATGTCCTCATTACCTCTGCGTGGGAAGGCTCCGTAGAAGAAACCTCCATACTTGCCATGTCCTCATTACCTCTGAGTAAGTATGTCGGGTCCCTTTCAACCTATTATCTGTACCCACAACCGGAGTACCATAAGGATAATAGGTCCACAAATGTCCTCTGTTGACCACAAATGTCCTCTGTTGACCATAAATGTCCTCTGTTGACCACAAATGTCCTCTGATGACCACAAATGTCCTCAGTCGACCACAGATCCTGTACTGGGTCTCCAGTACACGCCCACCCCTTCCCTATCATGCCTGGAAGCCCAGTTGCTCCATGGCATTCTCTCGAATACCAAAAACTTCTATAGCTGTCTTATCGCAAAGTTGTTCTAGGTATTCCTCTCCAAAACTTGTTACTCATACCTAAAACCAAGGTACGCCCAGGGTAACAGGTCCACAAATAATCCTCCAGCAGGTTCAATTCCACAAACACCACGAGTACAAGAAAGAAAAGATGAGTTGAAACGTGCTTATTTATTCGAAATTCAAAGTGCTACATCATTTGGGATCACACCCCTTACAAAATGAAAATAAAAAGAAAAAAAAAGGGAAAAAGGAGCAAAAGAAAATAGAAAACGATCACTATTCCGGGGCACATAGCGTCGTGAGACGGTCCGTCAGCAAGGCAACCGACCGTTCAAACCTCTGTTTAGCTCGACGCTCCGCCTCTTGGGTCAGCGCCACCGCGGCCTCCAGATGAGCGTGAGCTTGCCAGTTGTCCTCAAATTTCTTGAAAGCCCGCTCCAGGTTAACAGAAGATCGGGAAACTTTCTCGGCCTCCCGAACGATTGACTCATGTTCCGCATGAGCAGCCTTCAGCTCCGACTCTAGGAAGGCCAATTCCCTCTGAAGTGCGAGAATTTGCTCCTTAGTGTCAGCTATTCCACGGGAAGCAGCCTCCTCCCGAGTACTACAAGCTTGACTTCGACGACCAAGCCTGTCGTACGAAGCTGAAAGCTTATCAAGGTCCCCCTTCACAACTGGCCCGGCAGTGTCTCGAGCAAGCTTTATCCTATCTCGAGCGGCAATAAGAAAGCCCCGCTCTCGTTCAATCGCAGCGGGCAAGTCAGCCTGCTGTAACACCAGCAATCGGGTCATGAGCTGATCAGCCTCTGCCAACTTGGGCTCCAGGAGCACAGCCAACCCCACCCCGCTAGGAAGAGTCTTCAAAGTTTCAATCTGACCCCGAGCGCACTGTAGGGACAGAGAAAAAGGGGTCCCCCGTTCTACGGTAGCATCTACGCCCCTCTTTAAATGACAATAGAAGCTGTCGACTACATCCTGCGACACCTTGTCCAGAGCCTCCGAAGAAGCCGGCATCAACGGAAGTGTAGCTGGCAACACTGAAGAAGATGCGACAGAATCTGCCGCTCCTGCCACGAGGGAAACAAACTCCGTACGGAAGGACGCCTGAACAGCGGCCAACTCCTCTTCAGCAGCCTGCAGAACTTGAATGCTCGGCAGGGCCGAGAAGTCAGTCTCTGAAGCCGTATGAGAAGCAGAGGATGAGACGGAGACCATCGCTCCTAGAACAAGCTCCACCCCCATCTGCCCGGAGCTGGCAGGAGGCCCCTCGACATGAGTCGGTGAAGGAGAGAAAATGCTCCTTTCCCCCAGATCGCGGCAGGCCGAGCCTTCCCCAAGAACATCCGCTGTAGGAAGTAAAGGGTCAGGACCTGTAGGGCCAAGACAACCATGAATTGATTTGACCTGGAGGATATGTTGATAGAGCAAATAAGTCCCCTCATCAGTCAATATTTGGCTTATCTTACCAGCGAAAGAGTGCGGAGGCTGAGGTTCGCCTACGGCCACCACAACCTCTCCACCAGCGACCTCCGAGTCGAATATAATAGACTCCTCCACCCCGGCACCCTCGGGAGGGGATGCGACGAGATCAGCGTCGCCTCGCTGAAAGTCAACAATCTCGGTAACAGGCCCGAGGAAACCTTCGTCACCCCGGACCGAGGCCTCAGCAACTTGGAAGCCCTCAACCGTCGCTGAGAGAGCCCCTGCAGAAAGGACCACGGCACACACGCCACTAATCAAAGCAGCAAGGGCCGGATCAACTCCAGGGGCAGCAGACGATTCAGGAGAGCCTGGTTCGTTAGACGCCTACAAAGAAAAAATGATTAGGTCATTTCTCCAAGAAAAAAAAAGCCACAACAAGGAGATAGCTTCAACATAGTCTTACCTCCGGAGCACCGTCAGCATCCTCACCCTTCTCCGTAATAAGTAGCCTATGAGGTCTGACTGTAGCTCTCTTTACGAAAAAAGCCACTCCTCCGTCAGTAGACTCATGCCTGCCTCGCTTACGCGAGGGACCAGGCACGACAGGCGGTGGTTCTACCCTCACCACCTCTGATACAGGTGGCAACTGATCTACCACCTCATCTAATACAACCGACGGTTGATCCGTCATCATCTCATCCGCCATGATGGGCGGTTGATCCGCCACTGCTCCGCTACCAGAAGAGAGAGGGTCCTCGTCGTCCCGCTTGTTGCTTCCCTCAACTGTGTCAAAGGATTCGGAATCGGATACGGGAACCCTGTTCGCCCCTTTCTTCTTCGCCTTCGGCACCGTAGCCTTCTCCGCCAAATGAGTGCCCACGATAAAGCTAGCCCTCGGGTCAAAATCAACATGAGGCTGGTTTACCGTAACATGGTATAAGGCCGCCATATGAAAGATTTCCTCCAGCGCATTTGCTGCAGGAACTGAGAAACTAGTTCGAGTATGACAAGTGTCATAGTAGCTCCATGCCCTAATCCCATCAAGGATGCTACCCTCAAATCCCAGGCTGGAACTGGGACGCCCAAGGAATAGTTGACTATACCCAAATTGACGGGCAAACCTACTTGGCAAGTAGGGCTCCAGGAATACAGTATTGCGGTTGCGATAAACTAAATACGCTGGGCGAATGTTACGCAACCTAAAACACATCTTCTCAGGTAAGAAATGAGGAGATCCAACACCATCAACATGGACATTCCTCACTTCCTGGTCGGTAAAACGGGGAACGGACATGAAGAAATCATATCCGTCCACCCTCGCAAGCATCCTTCGACACGCCTGCATGGTACTATATTCCCAAGGTTGATGGCGATGCCTGAAAAGAAAGGCGCCGTCATCCGTAACGCCGTCTCCCGTCCCAGGCGTCATCAAAGACCGATAATGCAACAACAGCCACCCCAGCAGGTAATGATAAGGCAGCTATATACGGTCAAAGTCCGTCACCACGTCACGAGCAATGACCTTGGACGAGAAGGCGTGGAGACCATGATAAATGCTGCACACTATAGCGGGAAGAAGAGCCAGCCTGACCCCAAAGGCCAACTTTACGGCGGGAAGGATAAAGTGACGGCCGATCCTCTCGATGGAACTTGCCCCTCCCGAAACCACATAATTACGCAGCCACACCATTAAAAACCAGCCAGGAGTACCTTCTCTGACAGCCGCCGAGTACCACAATAAAAATAGATGAAGGAGTCAATATGGCTCCCAAACTTGTCACCCTTAGACTTCGACCTCCTAGCAGTCGATACCAAGCTTTCTACTTCCCTAGGAGTCTGACGACCTCGGGAAGTAACTCGGCCAGCAGCACTGAATTTAAAAAAATAGGAGACCCGGGAGTTGGTATGGGGAGTGTCCCCTTCCGAGCTATCATTTTTCTTGATAGCCGTTTGGTGACAGGTACTATGGTGACATAACAGTTCTTGGTACACAACGACGAAGCCTGGGAATCGTCGATCTAGATCTTGGGACTCCTGGTTCATTGGAGTGTACGCTTCGAAGGGCTCGTCTCCCCAGGGAAGCTTGGAGAAAGCATACATCTCATGAAGAGCGAGCCCCAACTCCCCTACAGGTGTGAAGATAGTTCCTGTCCGATGATTATACATCTCCAGAAGGGCCATGAATAACGGCTTATTAATGGGCAATCCGTGGCTGGCACCCCGGATAGCATCATAAAGATTAACTTCTCGCAAAAATGCCTCGTAGTTCTGCAAAATCTACGAGGTCAGGTTAGCGCACGGGGGAATAGGGTGTAACTAGCTCGGCAGTACCAATCTGCCAACCGGATAGGACCGTTTTCGAGCAAGCTGGCTCAGGAAGGTATCAACCTGAGAAAATGAGAAGTTAGGACCGGGTGTGTTGATAAAGGTACCCGGAGCTAACCCCATCACAGATCGACTGGCCGGATCCTTGATCGCGCGTACTGACCCAGTAGTTTTGTTGTAACGGATGTTACCAACAAACATCCTCGGTCTGGTTGGCGTGAGGGAGTCTGTCATCTGCATGTCCAATAAGATCATGTTGAACCACGCAAGAGGGAAATGACGCTTCATAATAGGAATATGAATCGACATCCCGTCCAGATTAAAATCCTAACTCTCAGAGATATCCAGCACACGGGAGTTTTTTATGATCAAAGCATCCCCAAAGAGGAAGACCGGCCTCAGATACTTCCCATTTGGCTCCCTGGAGCTCATCATATCGCTAAGGAATTGGAAAGATTGAACCCTGATATCATTCAGTCGCTCCAAGGGCTCATTAACAAGGAGCTGCTCTGACACTTGACGAACTAAATCGTCCCGTGCACATCCGAAGCAAGTTGATTTGTGCCAACCAAAAGTTTTCCTGCATGGTTTACTGGCAGATTTACTGAAGAATGATGAAAGAAACAAAATTAGAAGATAGGCAAACAAGAAGCATTTGAAAGAGCATTTAAGTCTATGTGGCTCGGATCGTCACAGCCTTATGCGGCTCAGAACCAGATGAGTCCATGCGGTTCTGCTCATCATAGCCTTATGCGGCCCCGAGTCAGACGAGTCCATACAAGTCAAGTTCAGATGAGCTGATGAAGCTTCTACGGTTTGAGAAAGGGCCTATGCGGTGCAAGGTTCACATGGACTCAACGAACAAACCTAGGCGCGGATGCGGCTCAGATTCAGGTGAGGCTATGCGGTTCAAAGTCTATACAGACCCATGCGGCCCTGAACACACAAACTCATGCGGCCCTGAACACACAAACTCATGCGGCTACAAGCATGTGAGCTTATGCGGTTCAAAAGTGAACTACGCTCATGCGACCCAAACCGAAAATATATAGGCGGTTCAGATCGAGTACGACAAGCCCATGCGGACCCCTAGGCGAAGTGCTTATGCGGTTATATCGACGAACCTTGTACATACGGCTTGTGCATAAATTATGCAGCAGAGCCATGGCAGTTAGGGTTCTAAGGAGACGCCCTTACCAACAATAGGTGGATGAACGTCGGGATGAACAGAGTGAACAGCGACCGACGGAGGAGTGGCCACGTTCGTTGCCACAGCCGCTGCAAAAGCGACCGCCTTACCCTTCGCAGCTTTCGACGCAACAGCTTTCTTAGGAGCCATAGGTGCTTGGGAGAGAAAGAAGTTAGAAAGATCAAAGAGAAAGATCGAAAAGAGCAAAGAAGATTCCCCAGAACGAAAGTGTTCCTATTTATAGACAAGGAAGGAACGCCTCGATCCGCGTTCAATAGGATGACCGACTCTTCGGTCGTCGAGGCAAAAACGGCTGAATAATAGCCTGACTCTTGGGATCCTGGCCCAAAAGGCGGCTCTTAAAAATAAATAGCAAAGCAAGAGCAATAAATACAGAAGATTTACAAAGGATTTACACACGTGGCAGGAAGACGTGGCAAAAAGCTTATGCGGCCAGAATAGCCTATGCGGCTCAAAGAGTCATACGGTTGAGGTGATCATGCGGCTTGTCAAATCCATACGGATAGGACAGAATAAATCCATGCGGCTCTGGCTTAATCATGCTTCTTATTCAAAGTATTTCAATTTTATAAATTGAAAACTTTGAAGGGGGGTCTTGTAGAAGCATGAAAAAGAAGAGAAAAATGATCCATGCGGCCAAAGGGGCCGCATGCGGCTCAGGAGTCCCATGCGGCTCAAAAACATAGGCAGTACGAGCGGACTCCATGCGGCCCGCGGAGGGAAGCCACGTGTCTTTTCAGAACAGTTAGAACAAGCGTCAATTAATGCTCTGACGGCTGACAGCTGACAGCTGACAGCCCTGACGTAAAGTAGTCATAATGACTGACACAAAAGCACTATCTTCCTAGGGAACTGAAGAAAATATTCACAGCTTCGAGGTAAGTTTATGCGGCCAGACTAGATGAGTTCATGCGGCCAGTATAGAGAAATATATGTGGCTCAATCATGAAGGTCCCCCCATGCGGCTCGGTCTTGAAGAAATCCAGGCGGCTCGGCCATGAAGACTCTCATACAGCTCGGCCATGAAGAAACCCATACGGCTCGGTCATGAACAGATTCATGGGGCTCGGTCATGACAACCTTCATGCGGTTCAAGTATAGAGACTATTCATGCGGCTCGGTCATGAAATCTTTTATGCGGTTCGGTCATGACGACCTTCATGCGGCCTAAATATGAACGCTCCTCATGCGGTTCAATAATGATGACAGGACACGTGTCCTAAAGATAATCAAATTTTTGGGTCAGATCTCAATGATTTGGGACACGTGGTAAGAGAATGAATTAAATTAATTTATTTAGATTTACGGATATCAGCCGATCATCATAATGGTGATTTATTGCAATCAACATTAATTACTGACATGATTCGGCATAATCCTCATTAATGATCCAGATCCTTCATACTCAAGATGGATGGTCCAGATTGATCATTTACCAGGCTGCCGCCACTTTGAGAGTGGGCTGTCATTGCAAACCCTAATGATGCTCCCCACTATTATAAATAGCAGGGTGCCATTCCCTTGTAAAAGATATACACGCATATACAGAGAGACGCTCCCCCAATAATCAGAGAGAAAAATACACAGAGATCAATCCAGAGAGAGAGAAGCCAGAAGAGCAATACGAGGAGAGCAAAAAGAGCATTTCTTCGTTAACAAGAAGCATCTCATCACAGGAGCCAAGGCTACGTCCGATCGTCCAAGGAGTAAGGCAGAGCTGCAGTCGCTTTCCCGAGCCTGTATCGTCACCCCCAGAATCAAAAATAGATAATTGTACTTAGATTGTTGTACCTAGGTTTTTGTCCCTAGCCTTTCTTTGTACAAGCGAGTTTGTAACGTGAAGTAAAAGTCCAGTCATCCCATAAAACTGTTCTGCTCTTTTATTTTCATGGCAAAATATATATATATATATATATATATATATATATATATATAATAGGGAGAAATGAGGAAGCAAAAGCCGGAGCGCCCTCTCCTGGCGACTCCGCCGGTCCCCCTCGGGATCTGGTGGATCGGGTGGCCGGTCGGCCTTCTCGGCCCGGCCACCCCCGTGAGTTTCTTCCTCCCT